>CM055955.1:58116143-58711420 GCA_029490685.1 Schizonepeta tenuifolia
AACAACACCTCGATCATCCTTAGGCTTGTTGTTGTTGTTAATGTTCTGATTCTTGGGAGGAGATTGATTTCTCCCATTGTGGGCTTTAGAAGGAGAGGCGTTCCCCCTATTTTGTTGACGTTTCTGACCCTGTTGGTTTTGCCTATGAGGTCGGACGCCATTTTGGAATCTTTGTGGCTGAGTCTGATTCCATATTCCTGACTGTTGGCGACAGCTGTTCATGCCCTGTTGTTGATTCATGTTCTGGCATGAATATCTCCAGCTGTTGGAACTGATCCACATTGGTTGACTCTGATTGAACCTCTGGTTGTTCTGATGATGGAACCGGTGTTGATTCTGATGGTTGAATCCCTGTTGGTTCTGTTGATTCCATCCCTTCTGAGGTTGGTTCTGAGGTCGGTTCTGAGGTCGGTTCTGATTGTATCTCCGACGTCTCTGGTTCCTCTTCTGAGTCCTAGAACATTCCCCCTTGGTTGTTATCCCAACCGATGGATTCTTCAGTTCTCCAACCACAGCTCCTTTTCCTTTCTCAGCTGCAGTTCCCTTGGCAGGTTGTGCTGTAGGTGCTTGCTGTGACGTGGAGGTTGGATTAAGTTGGGTAGATGCAGACTCAACCGTATTTGGTTTGGCAACCGTGACATCCACAGCCTTGACAAAGGTTGCGGGTGGAGTTCCAGAGTCCTTGACCATGTCGTAACTGAGTCCAGACACGTCATCCATTTGTCTTCGGTAACTGATGAGATTCTCGATGATTTTGGATGATTGATATAGCTTTATCAGATTGTCCTTCTCAGTTTGTAGATCCTTGAGAAGAACAACTATATGCTCGGTCTGTGCGTCTGACTTCTTCATCAGCTGGTCGATCTGTGCCTTTTGCTTGTTCAACTGTTCATGCTGTTCCTTGATCTGCTCCTTCAACTCCTCATCGGTTGGAGCCTTAGTTTGGTTGGCCACATTCAGTTGACTTTTGAGATCATCAATCTCTTCGGTTTGACTTTTAATCAGATCGTCCTTTTCGGTTAAGGATTCTTCAAGTCTGGCAAACTGTTCTTGAAGATTCTTAAACTCAACCGATTGCTGATGCAATTCCTCATTGAGTTATAGGAAGTCACCCCAAGAGGGTTCCAACTCTTCATCTACTGTTTCCTGCATGTTAGTAGCATTGGAAGAATTTAAATTAACTGGACTAGAATGTACCTCAGCATCATCCTGGTCGGTTCCAAATGCCATGAGACATTGATCCTGTCCGATAGCGTTGTTGGTAGAAATCAGCTCGTCCTCATCTTCGGTGTCGGTGAAGATGTCCATGTCATCAGCTGCTTCTTCTGCAACCATGGCCTTGTTCTTTGCATTTTGCTTGGCCCTCAACGCTTCTCTATCTTTCTTCGAAAGATCTGGACAATCAGCTTTGAAGTGTCCCTCTTTGCCGCATTCAAAGTAACTGTTGGTCACAGGCTTTGAGTTATCTCGAATTCGGTTAGATTTATAGAACCGCTTATATTTTCCGAACCGAGTATCCATGTCAGCCAGCTTCTTTGACAAGGCGGCGATACTCTGTTGCAGCTTTTCTCTGCTCGGCTCCTTCGAAGCTGTGTCCGCAGATCTTGTTGCCCTTGATGTTTTCGGCTTGGAATAGTCGGCTCGAAATGCTACTGTCTTTGTTCCGGAACCAACATTCTCAAGTCGACTCGTCTGCACCGAGGACTGAGTTGATCTTCATCGGTTCACCTTGTACTCATTTCCTTTCAGGATTGAGAACAGTCTGTCAGTTCCCATCTCTCCAAGATTAGCTCGGCTTTCATGAATGTTGGTGAAGGTGTCCCACTCAGCTGGTAGGGCTTGTAATACTTTGAGGTTGATCTCTCTCAAAGTATATTTCCCTCGTCGGATAGACTGAATCCTTCGGATGATATCCATGAACCGAAGCTCCAACTGATCAATGGTTTCATCCTCTTTTAGACAGAAGTTGTCAAAATCTTGACAAGCATGGGAGAACTTTTTCTCCTTGGTTTCGTCACTCCCTTTACTAAGAGATGCCAAAATGTCCCACATCTCCTTAGCTGTGTTGCACTCTTCTATCCATGGAAGATAGTCTTGTCCAACTGTGGACATGATGGTGCTCTGAGCCCAGATATCCAGCTGGCTCACCTTTGCTTCCTCAGGAGTGAAATCTTCTGGCTTTTTCTCAACCATCACCTCAGTTGCATCCCCATCATTGGAATTTTAGGAGTGCGAATGACTTTTTCCATGATGGTGATCGGTCCGGATGTAATCACTTGTTGCATTCGATGATGCTTGGACAGTAGAATCTTCTTCATCTGAGTTTTCCAGGATGTAAAGTTCACAACCAAGAACATGACAACAATCTTGTCTTTAACATCCATCTATACACAACAAAAAGACAACAAATGCAAGCAGAAATGCACTAGCATGAAAAAGATCTATCCAGTTGACCACTGAAGAAAAACACCTCGATTCACACCTCGTAAAACAAAAACAGCAGTCTTTTGAACCACTGCTCTGATACCACTTGATGGTTCCGATACGAGTTCTGGTGTATGGGGGGGGGGGATACACCAGATAGGAATTTTAAAATAACTCTCGAAAGATACCACAACTGAGTAAGAAGACTCAGCTGGAATCACAACTGAGTAAGAGAACTCAGCTGGAAGAGTGGTGCTGTGCGGAATGTGGTGGATAAAAATAACTCGTGTAAAACAACTCACGCTCAGATGCAAGGTCGGTCAACAACCAAATCAGTTGATATGAAAAGATGCAGTTTTGAATGCTGGTTAGTTGGTCAGTTGGATATGCAAAAAGTAACTGAACAGAAAACACAACACAAAGAATTAACGTGGTTCGGAGAGAACTCCTACTTCCACGGGGAGTTGTGAGTCCACACAACTCAGTCCAAATTCTTTAGGACAGCTACCACAAAGCTTACGCGGGCTTTGCAACCGTTCAGATAAGTTTGCGGGTACTTATCAACCTTATAGATAAGTTTGCGGGTAATTATCAACCTTTCTACTCAATTTCGGGAAGAGCAGGATCCTAACAACCTTTTTAGGGGATGTGTATAAGGGTGGGTTTTCCAACTACTAGCTCTAACAACAAAGTGAGCTAAGATCTAAGCTTGAACAAATGAAGACTCAAACTAAGATCGAAAACACTAAGACAGATTCTAACTCTCTATGAACTCTCAACTGGTGATGTTCTTAGAGTTTAATTGCAGTTTAGCTTGTGTGCAGGATATCGTCGTTCTTTTTGCTCTTTAGTCTTTTCTCGCACTTGTCTGTCTTCTATCTTGATGAATGAATGAATGCCTCTATTTATAGGCGGTGAGAATCAACTAGCCGTTGGAAGAGCCGTTGATCTCTGTTCTGTGAAAACGATGGCTTGTTCTCATCTCTGCAGATTTTCCCGATTTGGCAACTATGAACTTCTGTTTTCCTTCTGAGACAACCTTGTGTTGGGCCAAATGAGGTAATGACAGAACGTCAAACCTTCACGTCACTTCCTATTTGAAATTCAAATTTCAACCTTTGTCTTTCAACATTGGTTAGTCGGTTGAGACATTCGATCTTCATCCGAGTGGTCTTCAGCTGATGTTCCATCTGATCGCTACCTTCATCTGACATTCTGTCTGAAGAGGAACAGTTGAATCCTCAGCTGCCTTGAACTTCATGTTGTCGATCTATCAGATTGAGTCCTGCAACTGATGTTCCATCTGAACAGTTGGCTTGAATGCTCAGATGTCTTTCTTACATCTGATGTTCTGTATCTTGAACGCTCAGTTGTTTTCTTACATCTGATGTTCTGTCTCTTGAACGCTCAGTTGTCTTTCTTACATCTGATGTTCTATCTGAGTAAAGCCATGTCGCCGTCTTCAGCTGGAGTCCTGTAAAGATAAAATCTGAACATTGCTCTAACAGCGAGCCTAAATACTAACTTTACGAAATGGCAACATCTACTCGATTGGGGTCAGTTGGTTTTGGAATCAATCAAAACTTTTCTAAATTTCCCAACAAAAACCCTTATCTGACTTCAGCTAACTCAAACAACAATTCAAATATTCCATAAAAATAACAAATTGATAAGGAGATAAGATCTCCTTGTCTCAATCCTTTCCTTGCCTTTAAAGGTTATGTTACTTTTCCATTAATATTCACTAAAAAAGAAACTGAAGTAAGACATGCTAGAATCCATCTCACAAACTAATAGGAAAACCCAAGCTGCAGTAGCATGTGCTTAATGAATGGTCATTCTACCGTATCATAGGCCTTTTGGATATCAATTTCCACCATACAGCAAGGAGATACATGCTTCCTGTTATACCCTTTAATAATCTTATGAGTCACTAAAATGTTATCAAAGATTAACCTCCCCTTTATGAAGGATGTTGGAAAATTAGTAAACGTTTTGATTTATTCCAAAACCCAACTGACCTCAACCGAGTAGATGAAGCCATCAGTCTGAACTTAGCTAGAGCACACTGTTTGAGCGTCGGGATTTTATCTTTACAGGTTTGAGCAGAAGAAGTCAGCCAGACTAAGAATGCAGATGGTCAGTCAGACCAGAACTCGACTGACTCTAGAACTGATCCATGCAGTTAATGCATGTGAAGCAGTTGTGTCAAAGTCAGACGTCCCAAAGTCAAGTAGAGAAGACTTGAAAGACGGTGAAAGAAGAAGAGCTCAAATTCAAATTCAAATCTACTCGGAAGTACAAGACAACCTGTAACTTTCCATAATGGACCGACATTGAGACTTGCATAAAGCAAGGATTGCTGTTACCATTTAGGAAAAGATTGCAGATGAGTAGCTGGAGTGCCATACTTTTTGGCAGAGGTCAAATGGCTCTTTTCAACGGCTAATTGATCTACATCTCTATACATAGAGGTTTACACATTGCAAGAAATAGAGAGAACACACGAGCAAAGAAGCTTTAAAGAATTCGAGCATTATCTGTAATATCCCAAACTTTTACCAGTATTTGAGTGCGTTCTAAATGCGTTTATATGTTTAACGTGCCTTGAGTGATAAAATTTTTCAAGAAAAAATATTTTCTTGAAAAATGACGAAAATGCCCTTATGTGCTTTGATGTTCGTTTCAATTATTCGAAATGAGTATGTGATGCATTGATTGAGTTTTATTATATGAGTTTGAGTATGAGTATGAATTTCGGAGAATTCTGAGAACTTTCACTTTTGACGAATAGTGCTGATAAGCCGAGAAATCACTATTCATCAATGAACTCCGAATTTAGTTTAATTAGTGTCTTTTGAACCTAGAATTAATTTTAAGACCCCTAAGATATGTTAGAAATTTTTCTGAGATCACATGAGAGAGTTTTAAAATTTACTCCTTAACGGTTTAATTAACCGAACGATTTTTAGGGTTTTCTTCGTTACTTGGAATTATGACCTAAAAATTTGATATTCGGATTCCTTGAATTAATTCGTGAGATATGAAATGAAATAGAGGTGTTTTCAATGTCGGGAACGAGTCGAGGAGAGTTTTTAGACGTTTTCAGAGTTAACGGAAAAATACGGATATATTCTACCGGAAAACTTTTCATCCGGGAAAAATTATACCAGTTAAAAATGAGATATTTTTGCTAATCTCTCTCCCTCCCTGCCGACATACACCCCTTCTCTTTCTCCCTTGATTATATTCTCTACCTAGCTATGTTTAATTTTCAAAACCTAGAGGAATATCACTTAATGTATTTACCATTTCATTTCCTTCATAGCTAAGGAATAAACAGAAAATTCTCTCATCTCTCATCTCTCATCTCTCTCTTACCTTAGAAGCAACCAAGAGGAAGAAGAAAATTCTCTCTTCTCTCTTCTCTCTTCTCTCTCTCTCTTCACTGTGCACACACACACATAGATGTAGGAAAAAAACTCCATTGAAGTCCAAGGTTTCAAGCTTCCAAGCTTCAAGAATTTCATCATCTTCAATCCTCTAACCTAATCCAAGAAGGTAATCAAATTCTTCAAGTTTGGTGATTAATTTAAGATCAAAATCATCTCCCTCACTTCTCTTTAATGTTCGGCACCTATGCCCTAAAAAGAGATGATTAGTTTTTGCTTATTTTTCTTGAGGTCTAGAGATGAAATCCTCCATGAAAAATCCAAGCTAGTATTTGAAGCTCATCCCTCTCCCTTCACAATCGGTCCAAGCCCAAAAGAAGAAGGAGTTTGATTTATTTCATTTCAAAGTATGATTTTTATTCAAGTTCTACATATATGTAAATGTATAAAGCTAAAGGAAATAAAGGAAGAATGCATGTTTAATTTATGTTTAGGCAAACCTAGGACATGTGATGGTGATAATCGATGATAATGATGTGAGGATATAATGAGAAGAACGAACCCTAGAAATTTATCTAGGAATTAAGAGGAAAAAAAAGAAAAATAATCCTATAAAATTTATTAGGACCGAAAATGGAGAAAGAAAGGAAAGAAAAATAATTTTTATGAGTTCTTGATGATTTCTTGACGATATGTGTTTTGTGATGATGATTAGAATGATTTATATGCTTAAAAGAATGAGAAAAATATGTTTGCCCTAATTTCTAGTGTGTACCGAAAATTTAGGGTTAAAATGAGGAGTATTTGATTTAATTATTGTTGATGATTTGATGATGTTTTATGAGCATGAGAATATGATTGAGTGAATGATTTGAATTATTATGCTATTTTCTTGAAAGAAAATCGAAATATGAGTATGATGGAAGAAATATGATTTTTGATGATTTTTGATGATTTTGATGATATGGATGGTATGAATGTGTTTAAATTTAAATTAGAGTGTTGGATGTTTAAGAAGAATTTAAGAGATGAAAACAATGGAATTTTAGGCATAAAAATGTGTAAAAATCGATGGAATTGAGTTTGAAGATTTAGTGTGTTCTAGGTGTTCATGGTGAAAATTTGAGTATATGAGTATGGGTTCTTGGTGAAGAACATGAAGATTTGAAGATGAATAAAATTAATTACGAAATAAATTAATTAATTTAATTAATTAAAAAAATTCGAAAATTTTGAAAATAAAATAAAACAGAAAATAAACAGAAAATAAATAATTTATTTATGGAGATAGGAATTGAGTAAAACAAAAAGAAAAAAACTTTTCTTTGTTAAGGATTAAGTAATTAAGAGAAGAAATTATATAAGTCTAATAATAGTGATTAAAAAGAGAGATAAAAATATTAGTTGAGAAATAAAAAGAGAAATTAGAATCAAGAAGATGAAATTAAAAGATGAGTATGAAAATTTAAAGATGAGTTAGTCGAAGATAAGTTCGTTCAATCGAATAAGAAATAAGAAGGAATTAACCTAAAGAGAAATAAATTCTCTTTTAAAGAGAAAAATGTTTTAGAGTCGAGCATGAGAACTTAATGAAGAATTAAATCGAGATTGAGTTTTTTTATTTGTTTTAATTATGAGATTAATTGAAGAAGTTTTAGAATAAAAGTAATAAGAATAGAAATAAATAAGTTAATAAGATAATTTCTTAATGAAATAAGAAATAGTAATGTATGAGATTGAGATTTAAGTTAATATTTGGAAGATTAAATAATGCTATGAAGAAATAGCTCGAATAAAATAAAGTTATGAGTTGAGATCGAATAAGTGTTAATTACTAAATATGTGAAGATCGAGTTTGATGAGTCTTAAGTATTTGAATGTTCGGTTCTTGTTAGTATGTCGAGTATAGTAAAATAATGATGCTCGAATAAAAATAATGAAGTTGCTTTTCAAATATTTTAAATTCGAGTCATGACAATGAAGTTGTCGAGCGTTGAGTTTTTAAATCAAAAGTCGAGTTTATATCGAGTAAAGAAAAAGAGAATGTTATTAAGAAAAATAATAAGATTGTATTATTGAAAGTTAAATTATTAAGAAAAGAGTATATGAGTGTATATATATACGCAATCGAGAAAAGAAATAAAGTCGAGAAATAAAGTCGTATTTTAAGTCGAGAAATACTAAATGGAAGTTTGAGTTTTAAATTCAAAATTCTTATTATTTAAATTTAATTAGTTGAATTATTAAAAGTTGATGAGATTATCTATATGGTTTATCGAAGATAATATTTTCAAAAAAATAAAGTCGAGCAGTATCGAGAAAACTGTTGAATATTTTTGAAATATAAAACATGTTTAAATTCATTATGCTTGATTGAACTTATGTGCTTAAGTGAAATGTTTTATTTCATTCAATTATGGATTAAGTTGTTCATTTATTATGGATGCTCGTTTATTACATGAATGGTTGTAATGACAATAACGAGAATAATGAATCGAGAACTCGAGTAGTATGATTAAGACGAATAGTATTTGCTCGTTAGTAGAAAGTACTAAGGTAATATTATTTCTAGAAACAAGAATGTGAGACGAAGTTTATCTAGTAACCGAGTAAAGTCGATAACCCGAGAATGAGAAAATCGAGAAAAGATATCGACGTAGAAAAGTTAAAATAATAGAAAGACCCGAGTCAAGTAGAAGTCCTCCAACTGAGCCCAAAAATTACTTTACGTCTTGCACGATAAAAATCTCGTTCCTTATTCAATGTTGAATTGTGAAGGACCAAGCGGGACGAGAAAGTAGCGAGGACACAAAAGAGTAAGCCACCTAGCTAGTTCTTCGGAAGTCAGGTGGGCTTTTCTAAAACCAAAACTCCAATGAATGCTATTAATTATTGAGTATGTTTATGTAAGTTTTTAAATCAATTGACTTGCCATTTGTTTGAGTTGGTATGATTTATCATCTGCATGAGATATTATTATTGTCCTGTGAAAGACAGGAACCCACGTGTGGTTATCTGAGTTATTTGAGGTGACTGTGGGCTTTACTTCGGTTTAGCCGGTCACAGTGTTTGAGAAAGAGGCCTACTTCTCGATACAGAGATAATGTGTGTCACACCCCGACTCCCGAGGTGCGACGAACAATATCAAACCATACACTAACTCAACTCACATAAGGGTTCATGCTCGGGGAATCAAGGGAATAATGACTGAAAGCGATAACAAATAAAGGCATGCTTTCAAATCGCGATAAAACAAGCAACGAGCCTAATTAATTTACATCAGAAGACCCAAAAAAGCATAAGTATGCCGAGTTCACATCATACGGAAACTAAAAAAAACGATAAATTGTATCGAACACATTGCTCTTAAAACCAACAGAATATCAGGGTAATATCACAGACATAACAAAAGATAGTATCAAATTGTATTGCAGCGGAACTTCGTGTCACAGCCCGACTTCCCGAAGGACGGCAAAGCCGGGGTGCGACTAGGGATTGGATTAAAGAAACGGAAAAGAAGAGAAATAAATGAATAAAACACATTGACTTAACACTAATTACGATGAACTTGAATAAAAGAGAGCCGATCTTGAAGGATCGCTCGTCAAACTGTATTCAAAGAAAACTAGGTTTAAAGTAATAACAACTTAAACCGAAAGGATTTACATAAATAAGGGAACTGACTTTAATTAATGAAAGAAAGAGTTGATCACGAAGGATCACTCGACATAACTGTTCTTAGAAGAGACTAAGTTCAAGGAGTGAAACTTAGTTCTAAAGTTATATACTAACTGAAACTAGTTTACAGAATTGGCAGCGGAAAAACGTAGAAAATGATAACACATATCGAATGTGAAATCGAGGCTCAATTGACTTTACTTCTTTGAAGACGACCTTTACTCAACCTCCTCCGCCTTCGTCGCTCAACCTGCACATTTAAAAACAAACATGCAGGGCTAAGTACAAAAGTACTTAGTGGGCACATTGCCGAAAATATTTTATATGTAACGCAACGGGGTTTTTCTTTAAAAGGCCCGTGCTTACCAAATATTAAATCAAATCATGCATCTTTTCATAAACACTTGTATAAATACTTTTACTGCTGAACACTTAATTTCTAAATGACACACTGTGGATTTTAAACTCACATCCGATCGTCTGGAAAGCACCTGAGGGCTAACTCAGAAACTGTTCCTCTGGATAGCACCTGTGGGCTATCTCAAAATCTGATCGTTTAGTTGGAATTATTTGGATAGCAGCATGAGGGCTATCTCAGAATCCAATACTCTGGTTAGCACCTGAGGGCTAACGCAGAGAGACACAAGAGATTTCACATAAAGCAATTCATTAAACACTGATAGACACTTTAATACTCACTTATCAATAACATGTAATCACTTTTGAGCAATGCTCACATAATATCACTTCACAAGTAACGGCATTCAACGTAGTTTTGGTTTTAGAAAGCCCACCTCGTTCGTTTACAGAACTATTACTCGTACTTCCGTCTTCCGACCTGTCTTCTATTCTCGTTCTCCTCCTTGGAATGCAAATAATAAAACAACGATAAGTTGTCGAGTCGATAAAAGAAAATGGAATTCGAAACTGAAATCGAATTAATCTTTTAAGTTCTTAAGCTTTAGGCATTTGCACGCTTAATTAGATTCTTTTAGTTAATCTAGAACGAGACTCGAACACTTCTCGTTTAAAACTCGCTCGGGTTCTTACTTGACACTGAGGTCAGTCATTAATGATAGTCGATAGCTTATATCGACTTAAAAGATCAAAAGGAACTAAGTTGAAAAGAATTCAACTTAGGAAACTACATCTTGGAACAAACTGTACAGATCAGTAAGTTCACCCAGAACAGGGGATTTCGAAACAGGGGATGTGCCCTATACTAAAAGAAAGCCACGGATGTCTAGTTTACTCTCCAATTCGCGGATCTTGATTTCGTTAAGCGAGCTAGGAGATATTGCAGTTTCCGTGAAACGTCGCAGAAATGCCCGAACTAGCCCTAGAGCTCGTATATTTCGACGTACGGCTTCCTAGGTTCGACTAATGCTTTACCACTTTTAATCTTACGTAATTTATACCTCAAGGAAGTTAACACTTAACCTCATACGCGACGAACTCCTTCTCATTTCTCGGTTACTAATACGACGGTTAAAACCTCGACATATCAAGTTAAGCAATTACTATACCAATTCAAGTTCTCTTCTCGACTCTACTCCTCGTTTACAACTATCAACATTTAATAACTCGAATGTAAATGCCGTCAACTACAAAGTTGTTCATTTATCACCAACGATCATTAATATCAAAATATTTCCTTGGTTCGATTTTTCTATCAATACTTATGCTCGTGTCTTCGTCTCTTATAAAAATTCCAACGTCGTTAGAACTTGATCAATTTTACACTATCGTTCATTATCTATCGAGAATCATTATTACGCAAATCATAACCTCATATCATCATTTATTCCCGACTTATCGACAGTCGTTCGTCTCTTACGTAAAATTCTACATTCTCCGTTTTCATTCAAATTTTACGACAACGATTATCATCTAACGAGCATTACTAATATATAAATCATATTATCAAAATGTTATCGAGTCTCGACTTATCACCACATCTTCGTCTCTTACATTTCTCATTTTATTTTTAGAAAATTCTTAAATTAATATATATTCATCCTCATGCATCGTATAACTCATTTCCATTAAACAATCGAGCATATCTTAACATTTACTAACCTAAATCGAGCCTTGTTCGTCTCTTAGGTTTTGGGTTTTATTTTTAGAAAAATCTAAAACAATTCATACGATCAATTAACGACATGAGAAACACTAATCTATCATCAATTTGACGAAGAAATCGAACACAATGAAAAGCCCCAAACCAGAAAAATTTCGGTAATAATAGGGCTTGGAGTTCTTGATTTTTCCTTCATGATTCGATCTGTAGAACTCGATTCTAAGTATCCTAGAACATGATTCGTTCAAAGACACATGCTATCTTACTCACCAAATTTTCGAACAAAAATAAAAATGGGGGAAAAGAGATTTGTTCGGTTCAATTGGTAGACGAAGTTCTTACCTTTCGTGTTATAAACTCGGATTGGACTTTGATCGGTAGATGGAAGAGTTGTGGATCTTGGAAGAGCTTGGACTTGTATCTCCAATGGAAGAAATTGAGAGAAAAATGAGAGTGAATGGAAGAGGTGGGGTGGCGGTATTGAAGGTGGTGGGAGAGAAGGTGATGGCTCACCTATGGTGAGTCATAAGTAAGAAGAAATATCTCATAAAGTGGTGTGACTCATTAGGGAGACGTTTGGCGAGGGAAAAATTAACGAAAATTCTCGTTTCCGGCTCTTAAACGTCGTTTTAAAAGTCGAGAAATACTTTTCTAGTTAGTTACGGGATTGACGAAATCTAATTTGTCCGTTAGATTGGAAATAATTTACGTACTCGGAAAACTTAAATCGTTTTTCAAAAACCGAGAAAAAGTCGGGACGTCACAGTCCAAAATTCGTCCGGAAAATCATAAAAATTAATTTTCTCTGGTGAACTCGTCTCGAAGAAAAAGTGAATGTAAATTCTGACGAAATTTGATTCTGAGTTTCCGGGCGAAAAACTTAACGGACGCGAAAAACCCTAATACAGTAGTCGTTCGTCCAATTTCTGGAGATTATTTTTGGAAACGGATTTCACCGTTGGTCTTAGAATTGAAAATCAGGAACTTAGGCGTGCAAAGCCATAATTATTATTAACTTTAAATTTTTAAGACAGAAGAAATTTTCCGGGGTATTACACTTCGACTCAATTCCTAACAACTACATCTATGGAGACATGTAATTGCTAGCCAACTTTCGACTCAACCAAAAAGAAACACACCACCATGCTGTCCACGCCATCCTCATCCTGCTAACATGCACGTTTAGAAATATATGCAGGGCTGAGTACTTCGTACTCAGTGAACACATGCCAAAAACATTTTAAAACCTGCTCTTAGAGCTATACAATTGAACTTGCCTTGCCACAACATCACAAGCATTAATAAGATTTTAAAAAGTTATACTTGTGAATGCAAAATCAAATTATTTTCTTTGAAACGTCAGCGCTGTCAAACATATTATGAATATACAGGTATGAATCATCTACCACATTATCTCGGTGTCAAGAAGTAGGCCTCCTTCTCAAACACTGTGACCGGCTAAACAGAAGTAAAGCACACAGTCACCTAAAATAACTCAAATATCTACACGTGGGTTCCTGCCTTTCACAGGACAATAATAATAATATCTCAAGCAGATGATAAATCATACCAACTCAAATAAATGGCAAGTCAATTGATTTAAAAACTCACATAGGCATACTCAATAATAAATAGCATTCATCAGAGTTTTGGTTTTAGAAAAACCCACCTGGCTTCCGAAGATTCTAGCTAGGCGGCTTACTCTTTCACGTCCTCGCTAATTTTCCGTCCCGCTTGGTCCTTCACAGTTTAACATCGAATAAGGATAAGACTCTCGACGCGTAAGACATAAAGTAGATTTTAGTTTCGGCTGAAGGACTTCTACTTGACTCGGGTCTTTTCTATATTAATTTAACTTTTCTAAGTCAATGTCTTTTCTCGACTTTCTCGCTCTCGGTTATTAAGCTTTATTCAGTTACTAGATAAACTTCGTCTCATATTCTCGTTTCTAGAAATAATATTATTTTAGTATTTCTCGCTAGTGAGAAAATACCATTCATCTTGATTATGCTATTCAAATTTCTCACTCAAATTCTTGATTCAACTAACGTCATCTCAAATCAATCACGTCATAGACAAGCATTTATAATAAACGAACAAGTCATTTAACAATAAACGAAACATAAATCTTTCACTCAACATATAACTTTAATTAAGCATAATAACTCAAACATGATTTATATTTCAAATGCAATCAATAGTTAACTTGACACTGCTCGACTTATTCTTAGAAAACATTATCTTCGAGTGAACATTAAAAATGATCTCGACAACTCTTAATAAGTTAAATTCAATTAATTGGAAATTTTGAATTTAAAAAAAATTCAAATAACTATTTAATATTTCTCGACTTATATACGACGTTATTTTCAAAATGCGCCGTCTTTTCTCAATTACGTGTATATATATACTCGTATAAACTCTTTTTTTAATAACTATCCTTCAATAATAAAATCTTATTATTATTTTCTTAATAAAATTCTCGTTTTCTTTACTCAATATAAACTCGACTCTTGTTTTAAAAAAAACTTAACGTTCGACAACCTTGTTATCACAACTCAAAATTAAAACATTTGATAAGCAATTTGATTACTCTAATTCAAACATCATCAATTTACCAATCCAATCATGCTAACAGGAAACGAACATTCAAATACTTAAGACTTATATTCGAATTTAATAAGTCTTAATCACTTATTCGACCTCAACTTTATTTTCATTTGAGCTATGTCTTCTTAGCATTATTTAATCTCTCAAACGTTACTTAAATCTCAACCCCATACTTTATTATTTCTTATTTTATTAAGAAATTATGTTATTAACTTATTTATCTCTATTTCCATTATTTTTTTTATTTTTTTTAAACTCTTGATCAATCTCACAATTAAAACAAGTAAACGAATTCAAACTCGATTAAACTCTTCATTAAACTCTTATGCTCGACTTTACGAATATTTTTCTCTTTAAAATAATTTATTTCTCTTAAGATTAATTTCTTCTTATTTCTTATTCGATTGAACGAACTTATCTTCGACTAACTCATCTTTAAATTTTTTATACTCGTCTTTTATATTTCGTCCTCTCGATTCTACTTTCTCTTTTTATTTCTCAACTTATACCTTTATCTTTCTTTTAAATTTCTATTATTAAACTCATAGAATTTCTTCTCTTACTTACTTAATTCTTAACAAAGAAATATTTTTCTTTGTTTTACTCAATTTTATATCTTCATAAATAAATTATTTATTTTCTTTTT
This sequence comes from Schizonepeta tenuifolia, assembly GCA_029490685.1. Taxonomy (NCBI): domain Eukaryota; kingdom Viridiplantae; phylum Streptophyta; class Magnoliopsida; order Lamiales; family Lamiaceae; genus Schizonepeta; species Schizonepeta tenuifolia. The sequence goes on from CM055955.1 coordinate 58,130,974, forward strand.
GTTTTCTATTTTATTTTATTTTCTAAAAGTTTCGAATTTTTTATTAATTTAATAATTAATTAGTTTATTTTATAATTAATTTTATTAATCTTCAAATCTTCATGTTCTTCACCAAGAGCATCAAGAACACACACTCATAAATTCAAAGAATTAAAAGGGGAGATATTTTTGATCTTGAATTGAACTCCAAACTTGAAGAATTAGATTACCTCTTGAATTAGGGTTTGAGGAAATGAAGATGATGAACTTCTTGGAGCTTGAATGCTTGAAAATTTAAGCTTCAATGGAGTTTTTTCTTCTTGTATGTGTGTGCGCGCGCGCATACGGTTGAGAGAGAGAAGAGAGAAAATTTCTTCTTCTTCTTCTTGTTGCATACAGTGGAGAGAGAGTGTGTAGAGAGAGATGAGTGAATTTTGTTATACTTAGCTAAGAAGGAAATGATTTGGAAGATGGATTAAATGAAGGAAATGATGATATTCTCTCTTAGGTGTTGAAAATAGATAACTAGGTATAATTAGAGAGAATAAAATTAGGGAGAGAGAGAAGGCTCATGTCGGCAGAGAGAGAGAGGGAGAGAGATGAGTGAAATATCTCAATTTTTAACTGGTATAATTTTCTCCGGATGAAAAAGTTTTCCGGTAGAATGTATCCGTGTTTTTTTGTTAACACTGAAAACGGCTAAAAACCCTCCTCGACTCGTTTCCGACATCGAAAACACCTCAACTCTATCTTATGTCTCACGAAATAAATCAAGGAATCCGAATATTTAATTTGTAAGTCAAAATTCCAAGTAACGAAGAAAACCCAAAAAATCGATCGGTTAATTAAACCGTTAAGGAATAAATTTTAAAACTCTCTCATGTGATCTCAGAAAAATTTCTAACATATCTTAGGGGTCTTAGAATTAATTCTAGGTTCAAAAGATACTAATTAGGTTAAATTCGGAGTTCATCGGTGATTAGTGATTTCTCGGCTTATCGGCACTAATCGTCAGAAGTGAAAGTTCTCAGAATTCTCCAAAATTCATACTCATACCCAATCTCATATAATAAAGCTCAATCAATGCATCACATACTCATTTCGAATAATTGAAACAAGAAAAATCACATTCAAGCACATAAGGGTATTTTGGTCATTTTCAAGAAAATCTCTTTTTCTTGAAAATATTTTATCACTCAAGACTCGTTATTTAAACATATAAACCATTTAGAACGCACTCAAACACTTATAAAAGTTCGCGGTATTACATTCTCACCCCCTTAAGAAAAATTTCATCACAAAATTTACTAACCTTGAGAAAATAGCTCAGGATACTTCGCTCTCATCTTTTTTACGAGTTCCCACATAGCTTCTTCGAAATCGTGGTGAAACCACTTAATATTAACTAAGGGAATCGATTTCGTTCTAAGCTGCTGAACCTTATGATCTAAAATTTGCTCGGGCCTCTCTTCAGAGCTTAAATCTGGCTTCAAAGCCACATCTTCTTGGCGAAACGTGCTTTGGATCGAAAACGTACTTTCGTAATTGCGATACGTGAAAAACGTTATGTGAATTCCCAAAGTTGGGAGGCAAAGCTTGTCACAGCCCCAAATCCCGAGGGAAGGCAAAGCCGGGGTGCGACTAGGGGTTAGATTAAAGAAGCAGGGAAGAAGAGGGAACAACTGAATAAATGCATTAACCAATAATAATAAACAAGATGATATCTATGAACTGATTCCATTAACAAAAGAGAGTCGATCTCGAAGGATCGCTCGACGAAGTTGTTTTCAGAGTAGACTAGGTTTAAAGTACGAAACTTAAACCGAAAAGTTATACAACAAAAAGCGAAGTAGTTTGCAGCGGAAAAACGTAGAATTGATTACACTATTCTTCTTTCCTATATACAACCTCTACTTAACCTCCGCCGCCTTCGTCACTCAACCTGCACATTTATAAATACATACAGGGCTAAGTATAATCATACTTAGTGGGCACAATGCCGAAAACATATCATAAGCTTATAGATTAATCAGGCATTCTCAAAGTAACACAACGGGGTTTTCCGTTTAAAGGCCCGTGCTTACTAAATATTTTCTTTTCATAAACATAGCTTGTACAAGCATTTTACTGTTGTTATGTTCAACTTGCCCAACTTCTGTTTCAACGCCGGGGGAGAGTATACTTCTCCCGCGCACGTTCCTCACCGTGGCTGGCTACCCCTCAACAAAGTACCACACACAACGGCTACCGTGTACACTAACTCTGGAAAACCCTTCCAATTAACTTAGAATCTGATCGATTAGTTGGCGAACCAACTCAGAATGGCACAAAAGAACTCACAAAAACAAATTCTTTTATGCACTGATAATCACTTTCAAAACATACTTATAAAGCAATAAGTTAACATTTTGAGCAACACTCGCTTTATTTTGGTATATAGAAAAGCCCACTTTAACCGGTTATAGAACAAACACAAACTTCTGTCTTCAGTCTTCCGTCCCGTCTTCTAATTTTGACTTCCTCCTTTGATCGCAAACATTGAAACTTTAGTAATTGGTCGAGACGATTAAAGAAAAGAAAATCGAATTCGATTAAGTCTTTTAGGCGTTTGCACTTTAACTAAACCCTTTTTGGTTTGAAAAGAAACGAGACTCGGACACATCTCGTTTAGAACTAACTCGGTTTCTTACTCGACATTTAGATTAGTTAAAACGGAAGTCGATAACTCTTAACGACTTAAAAGTTCTTAAGGAATTAAGTTGAAAAGAATTCAACTTAAAAAAATGAGTTTAGAATTTTTCCTGCACAAGTCAGTAGGTTTGGAGCCTTTACAGAACAGAGCATTTCGAAACAGGGAATGTGTCTTATGTCAAAAGAAAGACACGGAATTCTTCTTTACTGTCCAATTTACGGATCTCGATTTCGTTAAACGAGCAAAGAGTTATGGCCGTTTCCGTGAAGGGTGGCAAAACTGGCCGAGAAACCCTAGACGTTTAAAAACTCGACGCACGTTTCCCTAGGTTCGATCAATGCTATACAACCCTTATGTGCACGAAATTTTCATCAATTTACAGTCAAGTCACACAATCATTTAACGTGAATATTTTCACGTTCCTCGATTAAAAAATACGACTAGCAATTCTCGTCTTTTCAATTAACGAAAACACTTAGCAAATTTCATTTCAATTTCAAATCACAACTAACTTCTAGCTTCTATTTCATAACTTATATGAAATCATCATCAACTACACTCATGCTTATTAATCATCAACCAACTCAAATCAATCAACATATACTCATAATTATTTAACACGTCATTTTTATCGAGCAACGAACATCGTTGTCGATTTTTCCAAACATTTTTATAAAATCTAACAAAATCATACTAAGTACATATCATCATGCTCATTCTGTCACAGCCCCAAATCCCGAGGGACGGCAGAAGCTGGGGTGCGACTGGGGTTGGATTAAAGAAGCGGGGAAGAAGGGGGCTAACTGACTAAACATACATGAAAAAGACATCATTAAACCATGAATAAGACTGTAACATAAATAAGAAAAAGTTAATCCCTAAGGATTACTCGACAAAAGTACAATAAAGAAGCTAAGTTCATATGTACAGACTTAGACTACAGAGTATTATTCAAAAGTACATCTCAAAAGAAATTCAGAGATTGGCAGCGGAAGGGTTCTAACTAAACATTCTATCCTTTAACTCAACATCAACCATCGCCGCTCACCGTCGCTTCAACCTGCACATTTAGAAAATATTGCAGGGCTAAGTACAAACGTACTTAGTGGGCACGATGCCGAAAATATAATCATAAATATAGATAAAATGGCATTTCATAAGCGCAGCACATCGGAGTTTTTATTGAAAGAATCCGTGTCTACTAAACATTTTCTGACTTTTTCTCATAAATTACTCGCGCGAGCATTTTCTGACTAATGATACGTTCAATCTTGACCAATTCTAATTCACCGTGGCTGGTACCCCTCAACAGGATATCACATACACCACAGGTTACAAAGTGCACTAACTCTGGAAAGCACTTAGCAGCTAACTCAGAGCCGATCGTTAGTTAATCTAAAAAGACTAACTCTAAATCTGGAAAACACGAAAGTTGACTCAGATAGGTACAAGAGAACTCACATAAAACATAAAACAGTTCATGCCATATTATCACTTTGAAAACACAGATATCAAAGCGATAAAGAAAGATTTTCCGAGCATTGCTCGTTTTATTTGTATATAAAAGCCCACCTTGATTTACAGAACTTAAAGTAAAAGCTCCAACTTCGGATCTTCAGTCCTTTTTCTATAGTTGGCTTCCTCCTTCACCGTAAAATAAACATACTTAAAAACGGGTCGTAAAAGATAATCGAAGAAAGTTTTAGTTGTTTCATTCTTTAGGCATTTGCACGCTTACTAGATTCGTTTTACTTAAACGGGAAACGAGACTTGTACCACTCTCGTTTAGAACTCGGAAGATCTCATACTCGACTCTCGGGTCACTAGAGAAGGTAGTCGATATCTTAATATGACTTTAAAGAAAAATAAAAGAAACTAAGTTGGAAAGAGTCAACTTAGGCGATTTACGTTTTAGATCATTGAACGATTTAAGGAATTTCTCGTTTATTACTTCTTTAACAAAAGGATAAGATATAAGATCTCGACTGGTTTTCATCACTCAAGGTTCTATACTTGACTCTAAGGTCAGTAGGGAGATGTTCGCTAGATAAAACGGCTTAAACGATCGAAAGAAACTAAGTTGTGAACTAAACAACTTAGAAAACAAGAAACTGAAATTTTCACTGCGCAGTCCAGTAACTCTGGAGGCTGTCCAGAATAGAGGATTTAGAAACAGGGGGTGAGCTCTGTACCATTAGAAAGCTTAGGAAGTCTAGTTCGCGCTCCAATTTACGGATCACAAATCCGATAAACGAGCTGGAAGTTATTACAGTTTCCGGCGAGGGTCGCAAAACTGGCGCGAAAACCCTAATTGCTTGATAGGTTCGACGTATAACGTCTTAGGTTCGTTCTAAGCTCTCGTATTCAATTTTTTAGAAACTGAACTCTCAAGGCAGTCATCACGTACTTCCGTACGTGACGAACTCCTTCTCAAAACTCGCTCAAAAGCACGACGTTCTAAACGTCGGATTTCAACTAACAAGTACTAAACCAACAAAAATTTCAAAACGCGTTCTAATTATCGACTATAACTATAGCCCATATTATATCAACTCGAAAGCTTATGACGTCAACTAGAAAGTTGTTCTAAATTTCATTATAAACAATAATATCAAATTAGAATTCCCATCCGACTTCTCGATTATTAGTTACGACTAAAGGTTCGTCTCTTACGCGATTTTTCAAAGGTTGTCGGATTCTATTTAAATTTTACGACGTTAAACTACGTCTAACGTGAATCATTTTCATGCATGCAAACATATCATAACATCATTATACTTCAACTTATAAGGTGATTTTTATCTCTTATGTTTCATTAAACATTTTTAGAAAATTCTCAATTAATTTCTATAATCAACTAACATTATTTGCAACTATATTCCATTAACAATTCATCACTTAACATCAATACATGAAAACCCCTAATCACTTAATAAATTTCTGCTTTTATACATATGTTAAGGGGATGATTTTCTTCCCCAATTAACTACATTTATTCATTAATCAACCTATTATAACAACCATTAATCAATTGCAATTCCATTATCAACTAACATGCATAAACCCCTAAATTCATAATTCAAACCCTAATTGATTTTTACAAAAACATAGGGCTTTCAATTCTTTTTCATTCCAAACACTAATTAAGCATCTACTAAGCATGAATCAATCATCAAATGAAGAAAATTAAAAATCCTACAAACATGCATAAATTTTCGGTATTAACATAGGATTTAGGGTTCTTGTTTTTGTTCCATTTTATCCCCTAATTATCATATCTAATACATCTAATTTCATTATTCTAAGATCAAAACATCTATTCCAAACCTCTAAAAATTTCGATCAAGAAGAAAAGAAAAGAAAAGAAAACTAATTGGATAGAATTAAAGAGAAGATCATTACCTTAAGAATTAACAAAGGATGTAGTAGGTTTTGTTGGATGATTGAGGACTTGTGTTGTTTCTTCTTCAAGAACTTCAAGGTGTCTTCAATGGAGAATGGAGAAGTGAAGAAGATGAAGAAGATGAAGAAAATGAGGTGGTGCTGCCGAGAGAGTGGGAGAGAGAGATGAAATGGTTTTGTTCAATTGTTTGAAATGATGAAAAGTTTGAAAGACATGAAAAGTAAGGTTTAGGTGTCATTAAACTAGATAAAACAACATGCATGTCTTCCACCAATTATGGTGATGTGTCGGCTGCCATGCAGAAAATTAGGAGGGTTACGGATTTTTCCGGCGCGATCGGACGTTACGGAAAAACGAACGACGAAAAACGTTGCTCGGTACAAAATCGTCGCGATTCGATTTGACCTTAAATTCTAACGTATGAACTTAATTGGAAAATAAATTTACAAAATTTATTTTGACAAAAACTCGGGACGACACAGTCCGAGTTTCGTCCGGAAAAACATAAAAACAAACTTTCTCGGCGTGTTCGTATCGCAATTTCGTGATTGTAAAAAAATTAGACGGTTTTCCGTTCTTAGATTACAAATTAAAAACTTTTCGTACGCGCTAACCCTAAATACAGTAGTCGTCTAGCTGACTTCTGTAGTTTATTTTTAATAACGGATTCGACCGTTAATCTTAGAATTCAAAAATTGTAAACTTAGGCGTGCAAAGCCATTTATTTAATTAACTTTAAAAAAATTTTAGAACGTAAGGAATTTACGGGGCATTACACATTCATAACATATAAACCATAACATCAATTGATAACATATAAAGTCTCGTTTTCTCATTTCTTCTTTTACGAACTTACTTACTTTCTTCCATTTTTAAAGTTCTACTAATCCAATTCAAACCAAATTAATTTCTATCATCTTTATGCTTAACAAAGATCATATTAACATACTAACATCATTATAACTAATACTTAATCAATTCACGTCATTTTTATCGGTTCAAGAACTCGATTTTTCAAAGTTGTTAGTTAATTCTCATTTAATTCATCAACAAACCTAACACATGTACAATCACTAATATTCGATTAGTTTTCTCATTCTATTTTTCTATCGACAATTACGTTCGATTCTTCGTCTCATACAAAAAGTTCGACGTTCTTAGATTTCATTCAAACTTTCAAATTATCATCATTAACTACTTAGATTAACTAATATGCAAACCATAAGTTCATATCAAAATCTAAACTTAACTTCTCGATGATTCTTTGTCTCCAACGATTTCGTTTTTATTTTTAGAAAAATCTAACTAAAATATATATTGAACCTCATGCTTCCTACTTCTCATAAATCATAACACATCATCAAAAACATAACAATCACTCAATAAAAATCCTACTTCTTTGTCTCTTACAAAATTATTTTTATTTTTAGAAAATCCCCAAATAATTCATGTGATCATATCTCAATGCATGAAATCATAATCTTCAAACCATACATCTAAATTCAAGCTCAATCTTCATCAAATAATTATTGAAATTTTCGAAAATTTCTAATTAAATTCTAACATGATTTATACTTGATTCAAATAATAGAAACTCATTCCTAAGCATAAATAATCATGTAGTAAACTTAGAACATCAATCCTCTACCTCTTACAATTTTTGAAATTTTCAAGAATTAAAGAATAGGATTTTTGTTTGGTTGGAATTAAAGAGGAAGCTCTCACCTTTACGAATATGCAATCGGAATTGACTTTAATCGAGAATCTGTAATACCCCGAGCTTTTATATCTTTAGAGAGCGTAATAACTAACCGAGTAAGTTAAAAGATGAGAATTTAGGAATAAAAATTTTCTTTTCTAAACGAAGAGAAATGAGTAAAACGTTTAGAATGCTTTGTGAGTTTTGTGTGAATTTATCTGTTCTATTTATCTGAGATGATGATGATGTGATATACTTGTTGAGTTGTTTATGTGAAAGTGAGTATAAGATGAATTTTCAGAAAAATCCCGAGGAGTTTGATTAATTGAGATAGAATAATGTGAATCGCCGAGAAATTATTTACACGATGAACTTAGAATAGAGTTGAATAAGAATCTTTGAACCTAGAATTGCTTCTAAGGTCACTGAGATAGGGTAAGAACTTATCCGAGAATTGAGAAGAGCAATGAGGATTTAATCTTTAAAGAATTAATAAATGGATTAATAAGCCGACTAAATTCCCTTGAGATTTAAAAGACTAAATGATCGAATTCGTTAATCTTTTAATTGAGACGTGAAAAAGGATTGAGATGTTTAGTGTCGGAAATGAGACAAGGAGAGATTAGACCGTTTATAGCATAAAAAGGAATTAATACGAATCGTTTTATCCGGAAAACCTTTACGACCGGGTAATTAATACCCGTAACGACACGACGAGGATAAGTGTCGTCACACCTCTCTCCCTCTCACGCCACCTCACACCTCTCTCCCATCTCTCTTTAATTTTCAATGTTAATTATCATGATTATGTCTTCTCCATGACATTACCAAAAGTTGCATGCAAACTACATCACATCATCCATCTATCAATCACTTTAAACATCTCCAACTTCCAATGCTAATTGTCATCACACTTTATTTTTTATGTTGGAATTCAAAATGCATGCAACCTTATACAAAGAGAGAAGAACTTATTCATCCATACTCCATCTCTCTCTCTCTTTCGAACTCTCTCTCTCAAGCAACAAAGAAAAATAAAACTCTCTCACTCTCTACTCTCTCAACCTCACGGCAACACACACACTACACACATACCTTGATTTTTCTTCCATGCAACCATGAATTCAAGCTTATCATCCATGGAAATGAAGTAGAAATCATCATCCTCCATCCATTCCATTCATATCTTCAAGAAAAAGGTAATAATCCTTCAAACTCTTGAGTTGAAATTCAAATCATCATCCCTATTTTCTTCACTTTGGCTCTTAAGCCCTAAAAGAGATGGATGATTAATTTTTGTATTATTCTTTTCTTTGAGGATTCAAGAAGAGTTCTTTCTTCCATTCAAGTTCAAGTTTTGAAGCTCCAATTCCCTTCCATTTCGATTCCAAGAAGCCAAGGAGAAGAAATCCATTTAATTTAAAGTATGATATTCATTTGATTAATTGTATATATGTATATCTCTAAGTCCTAAAAGAAAGAAACCATGCATGCATGATATTTACTTATCTTTAGGCAACACTTAGGTTGTGCTTGTGATAATCGAGTGAGAAGAAATCGTTAGGAGAATCGAACCTTAGGTTTTAATCGATGAATTAAGAGAAGAAAAAGGAATTAAAACCCTAAAAATATGATGAAAACTGAAAATTATAAGAAAGATAGGAAAATGTGAATTTTTGAGTTATTGATATTTTGATGCTTGATTTATTATCTTTATCATGTTGAGAATAAGATTATATGCATGAAAAATTGAGAAACAAAATGCACAAGGATATGCATGTATGCCGTGTGTTTTGAGGAAAATTGGAGAAATTATTTTGTGGATTTTGTTGATGAATTGAGTGATGTTTTGATCATGAGATGATTGTATGATATGTTGATGAAATCATTCATATGGTTAAGTTTAAGAAAATTGAATTGCATGTTGAGTTTTTGGAAGAAAATATTTTATGATAATATAGAAAAGATTGGATGTTTAGATGTTATAATGTGTGTATGAATATTAGTTTAAATTATGAATGAAGATAGAAGTCTTGTGATAAAAGGAATGAAGTTCAAAAGCTTTTAATTTATTAAAGATGGAAAAATGCATAAAAGATATGTCTAATAAATTTTCTTGTAATAAAACTTAAAGACTTGAAATTTTAATAAACTACAACAACAAGATATTTTGTAACTTATCTAATAAAATGAACTAGTTTATAAAAATGTTTATTGAAAGATAAAGAAAATTTATTAAGTAAGAAAAGGGCTTAAAAGTTAAAAACAAAGAAGAAGAATTTATTAAATAAGCAAGAATTGAGAAAATCAAGTTTAAAAGAATTAATCGAGAAGAAGTAAGAAAAGAAGTTTTAATCAAATAGAGAAAAGATGCTAGACGAGTTAAGTTAAGTACTCGTATAAGTTAATCAAGAAAATAATAATAGAATAAGATGTCAAGTAATGAGTTGAAAGAAGTTAATTAAAAATAATTAATTGAGTACGTTGCTTTCAACCAAATGAATTAAAAATAAACTGAGAGAAATTACCGAGTAGTAATTAGAAAAATAATAGTCGAGTTAAGAAATAAGAATCGAATTAAATACGAATAAGAAATTCCAATTTCATAAGAGTTTAATAATAGTTAAAGAGAATTTATATTAATTGAATAAAAGTTATAAAACCTCATAAGATAACGAAATTAGAACAAAGCGTTGTCTATAAATTAAGAAAAGATAGAGTAAATGGTTTGAGCCTTTATAAAAAGATATGCATAATCGAATCAAGTTCTAATGTTTAAGTTGAATAAATGTTAATGTGTCTTGAAGTTTGTTTGATTTATTTGAATTCATTATATGATTCAATAAGTGTTTAAATACATAATGTTAATTGTGACGTGAAGGATACTAAATTATTTGTATGCAAAATGATTGAGTTATTGATTGTTAAATCTAGAATCGATTAAAATCTTTGAAAGAAAACTCGAGTAATGGAATGTAGATAGACGACGTTTATTAAAGTGAGAAAGTGTTAAGACGTTGATTAGTGGTATTAACCATTTCGAATAGAGTTAATGATTTTAATGATGAAAACGCGAAATCTTTTAGAAAAGTTAAAAGCGAAGAGAGAAACGACTCAAGTAGAAATCCTTCAGTTGAGTCCAACGCCTTTGTGTCCGTCTTTTGCGTATCTTATTTTTCCCTTATCGATGTCGAACTGTGAAGGATCGAGCCGGACGGATCACTAAGCAAGGACAAATAGCCCTTAAACCGCCTAGCTAGAATCTTCGGAAGTCAGGTGGGCTTTTCTGAACCAAAACTATCGATGAGAATCAGTTATACCATACAGTATTATTATATGATTTTAAATACGATTGACTTGCCGTTTTTATTAAAGTTGGTATGTGTTATCATCTGTTTTATGTGAAGATGTTATTATCCTGTGAAAGGCAGGAAACCCACGTGTGGTATATGTTGAGGTGACTGAGCCTTGCTTGGGTTAGGCCGGTCACAGTGTTCGAGAAGGAGGCCTACTTCTCGGCACAGTAAGATTGTTTGTGACAGATGATGCATACTATTATATTACGTTATATTTGACTGCGCAGTCTGTTTTAAAAAAATATTTTTAACATGCACAAGTAAAACTGTTTTTAACTGCTTAAGTACTTGTGATGTTCGGCAAGGCAAGTTCAATTGTTATAGCTTTAAAAAGCATCTTTATATCAAATGTTTTGGCTTGTGCTCACTGAGTACGAAGTACTCAGCCCTGCGTGTGTTTCTAAACATGCAGGTTGACTGGATGGTGATGGCATGGATACTTGGTGGTGTGGTGTGGTTCTTTTGGTTGAGTCGAGTTGAATATCAGACTGGCATTTGTACGTCGTCATACGTGCAGATGTTGGGTTTTGATGCAAGTTTCCGCTGCAACCCTTTTGAATTGATGTCTGTTGATGCCATTACTTTGATACTTATGTTTTTGTTTCCGAGTGTTGTACTCGATGATTTTGAAAACTTGTTAAATTCTTAACTTCCTAACTTATACTTTCGAGCGATGGGCTCGTTGACTTTAAAACCTTTTGTTGAATCTGATTATCTTCACTTGGTATATGTTGCATTCTCGTATTGATTGGAAGCCTATCCTTGTCAGCATGAAATACTTATTCATATTCTTGTTATATATAGTTTTGAAATGCTCGGATATTACTTCGTTGCGTTTTTGGAAGCCCATTTCGATTGCCTTATCTTTCGTTATCGTTTTCCCCGAGCATGTTTCCCCTTATTTGAGTTGATTGTTAGTTGTTTAGGTTTTTTTGTTATTCGTAAGTCGCACCTCGAGAGTCGGGGCGTGACAGAATCGAATAAATTATGGAACTTAGAAGCTTGAAGAACTTGAAGAAAAACTTGAAGAACTTGAAGAACAAGAGAGAGAAGAGAGAAAAGGGGAGGGGGCGGTTTTGGGAGAGAGGGATGAGAGAGTTGTGTGATATTTTGATGAGATATTCAATGATAAAGTAGAAGAGAAAGCCAAGTTGATAACTAGAGAGGGAGTGTCACAGCCCCAAATCCCGAGGGACGGCAGAAGTCTGGGTGCGACTGGGGTTGGATTAAAGAAGTGGGGAAGAAGGGGGCTAACTGACTAAACATACATGAAAGGCATCAATAAACCATGAACAAGACTTGAATATAAATAAGAAAGAGTTAATCGCTAAGGATTACTTGACAAACGTACACAGAAGAAACTAAGTTCATATTTACAGACTTAAACTACAGTGTATTGTTCAAAAGGTACATAATCAAAAGACTTAGAGTTCTGCAGCGGAAGAATCCTAACTAAAGCATACTATCCTTTCAACTCAGCATCAACCGTTGCCGCTCCCGTCGCTTCAACCTGCACATTTAGAAAATAATGCAGGGCTAAGTACAAATGTACTTAGTGGGCACGATGCCGAAATCATAATCATAAGTATAGATAAATATGGCATTTCATAATTGTAGCACATCGGGGTTTTGTTGAAAGAACCCATGTCTACTAAACATTTTCTGACTGATTTTCACAATTTACTCGGCCGAGCATTTTCTGGTATGTTATGTTCAATCTTGAGCAATTCTCATTCATCGTGGCTGGTACCCCTCGACAGGATATCACATACACCACAGGTTACAAAGTGCACTAACTCTGGAAAGCACTTAGCAGCTAACTCAGAGCCGATCGTTAGTTAACCTAGTTAGATTAACTCTAAATCTGGAAAACACGAATGTTGACTCAGATAGGTACAAGAGAACTCACATAAAACGTAAAACAGTTCATGCCATAATATCACTTTGAAAACCCAGATATCAAAGCGATAAAGAAAGATTTTCCGAGCATTTCTCGTTTTATTTGAATATAAAAGCCCACCTCGTAATACAGAACTAAAAGCACTAGCTTCCAAACTTCGGATCTTCCGTCCTTTCTTTACAGCTGGCTTCCTCCTTCATCGCAAAAATAATACTTAAAATCGGGTCGTAAAAGATAATCGATCAAAGAGAATCGAAATAAGTTTTAGTTGTTTCATTCTTTAGGCATTTGCACGCTTACTAGTTTCATTTTACTTAAACGGGAACGAGACTCGAACAAATCCCATTTAGAACTCGGAAGGTCTCATAATCGACTCTTAGGTCAGTAGAGAGGGTAGTCGATAGCTTAATACGACTTAAAAGATCATAAGGAACTAAGTTGGAAGAATCAACTTAGGAAAAATTACGTTTTAGTTCATTAAACAACTTATGAAATTTCTCGCTTAACTACTTCTTTACTTGAACGGATAAGAGATGAGATCTCGACTTATTTTATCACTCAAAGCCCTGTACTTGACTCTAGGGTCAGTACGAAGATATTCGTTAGCTATTACGGCTTAAACGATCGAAAGAAACTAATTTGTGAACGAAACAACTTAGAAGAAATGAAACTGAAATTTCACTGCGCAATACAGTGACTCTGGGGACTGCCCAGAATAGAGGATCTGGAAACAAGGGATGAGCCCTGTACCGTTGGAAATTTCAGGATGTCTAGTTTACGCTCCAATTTATGGATCGCAAATCCGATAAACGAGCTAAAAGTTATTACAGTTTCCGGCGAGGGTCGCAAAACTGCCGTGATAACCCTAATTGCTCGATAGATTCGACGTATAACGTCTTAGGTTCGTTCTAAGCTCTCGAATTCGATTTCTTTAGAAACTGGACCCTCAAGGCAGTCATCACGTATTCCCGTACGTGATGAACTCCTTCTCAAAACTCGTCCAATAGCACGACGTTCTAAATGTCGGCTTTTAACTAACAAGTACTAAACCAACAAGTTATTCACTTCGCGTTCTAGTTCTCGACTATCACTATAGCTCATATTATTTTAGCTCGAAAGCTCATGACGTCAACTACAAAGTTGTTCTCAAGTCCATCATAGACAATAATATCAAATTAGAATTCTCATTCGACTTCTCAGTTACTAGTTACGTCTAGTTGTTCGTCTCCTATGAAATTTTCAAAGTTGTCGGATTCCGTTCAAATTTTACGTCATTAAACTACATCTAATGAGAATCACTTTTATGCATACAATCGTTTCATACCAACACTATATTTCAACTTATGACGAGTTCTTCGTCTCTTACATTACATAAAATATTTTTAGAAAATTCTCAATTAAATCCTATTATCAACTAACACCATTTGCAACCATATTCTATCAACCAAACATCATTTAAATCAAGCACATGAAAACCCCTAATCCCTTAATAATTTTCGGTTTTCATAGAGAGGTTAAGAGAGTGATTTTCTTCTCCAATTAACACCATTTATTCATTAATCAACCTACTATAACATCAATTAATCAATTGAAATCCAATTACATACTAACATGCAAAAATCCCTAATTCTATACTCAAACCCTAAATCGGTTTTCATAAAACATGGGGCTTTCGATTCCTCTTTGTTCTAATCACCAATTAAGCACCTCTTAAGCATGAATCTATCATCAATTGAAGAAATCCAAAAATCCTACAAATCCCTAAAAATTTCGGTATACAAAGGGTATTAGGGTTCTTAAATTTCAATCAATTTCAAACCTAGAATTCACATCCAAACACTTCTAATTTCATTAATTCAAGATCGAATAATCTATTTCATCATCCTAAAATTTTGATCAAGAAGAAAATAAAAAGATGGGGAATCCAATTGGATAGGAGTATGGAGGAGATGAATACCTTGATAATTAATGAAGAAAGTATTAGGTTTGGATGGTTGGATGATGACTTGTGTGTTTCTCCTTCAAGTTCTTGAAGCTTTCTTCAATGGAGGATAAAAGATGAAGATGGGAGAGAGAGGGTATGGGGCAGCCGAGTGAGAGAGGGAGGGAAGGAGTGAGGATGGTTTAAAATGAATTAACATAAGGTTATAAGATGATAGGTGTAAAGTATGAATAGTTATACCATTAGGTGTCACATAATTAACTAATAAAGATCAAAATATCATCTAGGAGAGAGAGGGGGAGGTCGGTCAAAAGGAGAGGAAAAAAAAAAATACACGCTTTTCCGGCGCGATCCGACGCTACGGAAATCGAACGACGAAAAACGTAGCTCGGCACAAAATCGTCGCGATCCGATTCGACTGAAAATTTTAACGTACGAAACTTAATCGAAAAATAAATTTATAAAATTTATTTTGACAAAAACTCGGAACGACACAGTCCGAGTTTTGTCCGGAAAATCATAAAAACGAACTTGCTCGGGCAAGTTTGTATCGCGATTTCGTGAATATCAAAATCAGAGGGTTTTCCGTTTTGAGTTCACGAACTAAAAACTTTTCGTACGCGCTAACCCTAAATATAGTAGTCGTCTAGCTGACTTCCGTAATTTATTTTCGGAAACGGATTCGACCGTTCGTCTTAGAATTCAAAATCGTAAACTTAGGCGTGCAAAGCCATTTATTTAATTAACTTTAAAATTTTAATATCCTAAGAAATTTACGGGGCATTACAGGGAGAGGCGGTTGGGGAAGGGAATTAATTCCAAAATATCTCGTTTTACGGGTCTAATACTACATACTAAATTCGATTAATTAATTTCTTAGACGATTACATTTTCAGCGAAAACTAATTCGACCAATAGATTGAAAATAATTTACTTAGTCGGAAAGGACGATTCAATTTCCGAAATCCATCGAAAAGTCGAGACGTGACAATCCATATTTCGCCCGGAAAAATAAATAAAACTGAATTTTACCAATAGACTCGTATCGCAAAATAAGTGAATGTAAAGTCAGACGCTTTTTCGATCTGAGTTCTCGAACGAAAATTTTATCGGGCTCGAAAACCCTAGTACAGTAGTCGGTTGAACGACTTTTGAATTTTATTTTCAGAAACGGATTTCACCGTTAGTCTTAAAACTGAAACTCCTTAACTTTGGCGTGCAAAGCCATAATTAATTATCAAATTTTTATTTTAGCGACGGGAGAAAAGGCTGGGATTGTAATACCCCGAGCTTTTATGCCTTAGAGAGCTTTTATTTAACCGAGTGAGTTAAAAGATGAGAATTTAGGAATAAAAATTTTCTTTTCTAAACGAAGAGAAATGAGTAAAACGTTTAGAATGCTTTGTGAGTTTTGTGTGAATTTATCTATTCTATTTATTTGAGATGATGATGATGTGATTTACTTGTTGAGTTGTTTATATGAAAATGAGTTTGAGATTAATTTCCAGAAAAATCCCGAGGAGTTTGTTTAATTGAGATAGAATAATGTGAATCGCCGAGAAATTATTTACACGATGAACTTAGAATAGAGTTGAATTAGAATCTTTGAACCTAGAATTGCTTCTAAGGTCACTGAGATAGGGTAAGAGCTTATTCGAGAATTGAGAAGAGCAATGAGGATTTAATCTTTAAAGGATTAATAAACGGATAATTAAGCCGACTAAATTCCTTTGAGATTTAAAAGACTAAATGATCGAATTCGTTAATCTTTTAATTGAGACGTGAAATAGGATTGAGATATTTAGTGTTGGAAATGAGACGAGGAGAGATTAGACCATTTATAGCATAAAAAAAAGAATTAATACGAATCGTTTTATCCAGAAAACCTTTACGATCGGGTAATTAATACCCGTAACGACACGACGAGGACAAGTGTCGTCACACCTCTCTCCCTCTCACGCCACCTCACACCTCTCTCCCATCTCTCTCCAATTTCCAATGTTAATTATCATGATTATGTCTTCTCCATGACCTTACCAAAAGTTGCATGCAAACTTCACATCATCCATCCATCAATCACTTTAAACATCTCCAACTTCCAATGCTAATTGTCATCACACTTTATTCTTTATGTTGGAATTCAAAATGTATGCAACCTTATACAAAGAGAGAAGAACTTATTCATCCATACTCCATCTCTCTCTCTTTCGAACTCTCTCTCTCAAGCAACAAAGAAAAACAAAACTCTCTCACTCTCTACTCTCTCAACCTCACGGCAACACACACACTACACACATACCTTGATTTTTCTTCCATGCAACCATGAATTCAAGCTTATCATCCATGGAAATGAAGTAGAAATCATCATCCTCCATCCATTCCATTCATAGCTTCAAGAAAAAGGTAATAATCCTTCAAGCTCTTGAGTTGAAATTCAAATCATCATCCCTATTTTCTTCACTTTGGCTCTTAAGCCCTAAAAGAGATGGATGATTAATTTTTGTATTATTCTTTTCTTTGAGGATTCAAGAAGAGTTCTTTCTTCCATTCAAGTTCAAGTTTTGAAGCTCCAATTCCCTTCCATTTCGATTCCAAGAAGCCAAGGAGAAGAAATCCATTTAATTTAAAGTATGATATTCATTTGATTAATTGTATATATGTATATCTCTAAGTCCTAAAAGAAAGAAACCATGCATGCATGATATTTATTTATGTTTAGGCAAAACTTAGGTTGTGCTTGTGATAATCGAGTGAGAAGAAATCGTTAGGAGAATCGAACCTTAGGTTTTAATCAATGAATTAAGAGAAGAAAAAGGAATTAAAACCCTAAAAATATGATGAATACCGAAAATAATAGAGAAAAATAGGAAAATGTGAATCCTTTGAGTTATTGATATTTTGATGTTTGATTTATTATTTTTATCATGTTGAGAATGAGGTTAGATGCATGAAAAATTGAGAAATAAAATGCATAAAATATGTATGTATTGCCGTGTGTTTTTGAAGAAAAAGAAGAAATTATTTTGTGGATTTTGTTGATGAATTGAGTGATGTTTTGATCATGAGATGATTGTATGATATGTTGATGAAATCATACATATGGTTAAGTTTAAGAAAATAGAATTGCATGTTGAGTTTTTGGAAGAAAATAATTTTTGATAATGTAGAAAAGATTGGATATGTAGATGTTATAATGTGTGTATAAATATTAGTTTAAATTATGAATGAAGATAGAAGTTTTGTGATAAAAGGAATGAAGTTCAAAAACTTTTAATTTATTAACGATGGAAAAATGCATAAAAGATATGTCTAATAAATTTTCTTTTAATAAAACTTAAAGACTTGAAATTTTAATAAACTACAACAAAAAGATATTTTGTAACTTATCTAATAAAATGAACTAGTTTTTATAAAAATGTTTATTGAATGATAAAGAAAATTATTAAGTAAGAAAGTGGTTTAAAAGTTAAAGAACAAAGAAGAAGACTTTATTAAATAAATAAGCAAAAATTGAGAAAACCGAGTTTAAAAGAATTAATCGATAAGAAATGAAAAGAAGTTTTAATCGAATGTAGAAAAGATGCTAGATGAGTTAAGTTAAAAACTCGTATAAGTTAATCAAGAAAATAATAATAGAATAAGATGTCGAGTAATGGTTTGAAAGAAGCTAATTAAAAATAATTAATTGAATACGTTGTTTTCAAACCATGCGAATTAAAATTAAACCGAGAAAAATTACCGAGTTAATAATTAGAAAAATAATAGTCGAGTTAAGAAATGAGAATCGAATTAGAAATGAATAAGAAATTCCAATTTCATAAGAGTTTAATAATAATTAAAGAGAATTTATATTAATTGAGTAAAAGTTATAAAATACCTCATAAGATAACAAATTTGGAACAAAGCGTTGTCTATAAATTAAGAAAAGACAGAGTAAATTGTTTGAATCTTTATGAAAAGAAATGCATAATTGAGTTAAGTTCTAATGTTTAAGTTAAATAAATGTTAATGTGTCTTGAAATTTGTTGATTTATTTGAATTCATTATATGATTGAATAAGTGTTTAAATACATAATGTTAATTGTGACGTGAAGGATTACTAAATTATTTGTATGCAAAATGATTGAGTTATTGATTGTTAAATCGAGAATCGATTAAAGTCTTTGAAAGAAAACTCGAGTAATAGAATGTAGATAGATGACGTTGATTAATTAAAGTGAGAAAGTGTTAAGACGTTGATTAGTAGTATTAACCAATTCGAGTAGAATTAATGATTTAAAGACGAGAACGCGAGATCCTTTAGAAAAGTTAGAGCGAAGAGAGAAACGACTCAAGTAGAAGTCCTTCAGTTGAGTCCAACGCCTTTGTGTCCGTCTTTTGCGTATCTTATTTTTCCTTTATCGATGTCGAACTGTGAAGGATCGAGCTGGACGGATCACTAAGCAAGGACAAATAGCCCTTAAACCGCCTAGCTAGAATCTTCGGAAGTCAGGTGGGCTTTTCTGAACCAAAACTATCGATGAGAATCAGTTGTGCTATACAGTATTATTATATGATTTTAAATACGATTGACTTGCCGTTTTTATTAAAGTTGGTATGTGTTATCATCTGTTTATGTGAAGATGTTATTATCCTGTGAAAGGCAGGAAACCCACGTGTGGTATATGTTGAGGTGACTGTGAGCCTTGCTTCGGTTAGGCCGGTCACAATGTTCGAGAAGGAGGCCTACTTCTCGGCACAGTAAGATTGTTTGTGACAGATGATGCATACTGTTATATTATGTTATATTTGACTGCGCAGTCTGTTTTAAGAAAATGTTTTTAACATGCACAAGTAAAACTGTTTTTAAACTGCTTAAGTACTTGTGATGTTCGGCAAGGCAAGTTCAATTGTTATAGCTTTAAAAAGCATCTTTATATCAAATGTTTTGGCTTGTGTTCACTGAGTACGAAGTACTCAGCCCTGCGTTTGTTTCTAAACATGCAGGTTGACTGGATGGCGATGGCATGGATACTTGGTGGTGTGGTGTGGTTCTTTTGGTTGAGTCGAGTTGAATATCAGACTGGCATTTGTACGTCGTCATACGTGCAGATGTTGGGTTTTGATGCAAGTTTCCACTGCAACCCTTTTGAATTGATGTCTGTTGATGCCATTACTTTGAGACTTATGTTTTTATTTCCGAGTGTTGTACTCGATGATTTTGAAAACTTGTTAAATTCTTAACTTCCTGACTTATACTTCCGAGCGATGGGCTCGTTGACTTTAAAACCTTTTGTTGAATCTGATTATCTTCACTTGGTATATGTTGCATTCTCGTATTAATTGGAAGCCTATCCTTGTCAGCATGAAATATTTATTCATATTCTTGTTATATGTAGTTTTGAGATGCTCGGATATTACTTCGTCGTGTTTTTGGAAGCCTAATTCGATTGCCTTATCTTTTATTATCGTTTTCCCCGAGCATGTTTCCCCTTATTTGAGTGGATTGTTAGTTGTTTAGGTTTTGTTGTTATTCGTAAGTCGCACCTCGAGAGTCGGGGTGTGACAGAGATATTACATCCTACCCCTCTAACAAAAATTTCGTCCTGAAATTTGCATACCTTCTTCGAAAAGGTAAGGGTATTTCTCCTTCATCTTTTCTTCGAGTTCCCACGTGGCTTCTTCCTGCCCGTGGTGATTCCACAATACTTTGACCAAAGGTATCGACTTATTTCTTAATTCTTGTACTTTTCGATCCAAGATCGATAGTGGTTTTTCTTCATAACTTAAGTCGGATTCAAGAACAACGTCTTGCTGGTTAATTACGTGTTTAGGGTCGAAAACGTACTTTCGCAATTGAGATATGTGAAAAACATTATGGACACTTCCTCGACTTGGTGGTAAGGTTAATCTATAAGCAACTGGTCCTTATTTTTCCAGAATCTTGTAAGGTCCTATAAACCTTGGTCTGAGTTTACCTTTGACACCAAATCTAATGATTCCCTTGGATGGAGAAATTTTGAGGAAAACCTTATCTCCAATTTCAAAGTTAAGATCTGTTCGGCGAACATCGACATAAGACTTTTGTCGGCTCTGGGCTTCTTTCATTCTGACTCGAATCTGTCGAATGATCTCGATCATTTCACCGACTGAATCCGGTCCTAGATTTTTCCTTTCACCCACTTCATCCCAATAAAGTGGTGACCTACATTTCCTTCCATACGATGCCTCGTACGGAGCCATTCCTATAGTTGCTTGATAACTGTTGTTGTAAGAAAATTCGACCAATGGTAAGATATTTTCCCAATTCGCACTTCGATCAAATACTACCGTTCTCAACATATCGACGAGGATTTGAATTGTTCTCTCGGATTGTCCATCCGTTTGGGGGTGAAAAGTGGTACTAAAATTAAGTCTAGTACCTAGCTCCTTTTGCATAGTGATCCAAAACCTTGAAGTGAATTTGGCATCTTTATCGGACGTTATTGACTTTGGTATTTCGTGCAGACGTATAATCTCACAAACATACAACTGTGCTAATTTCTCTGATCCATAGGTAATTGGAATTGGTAAAAAGTGAGCTGATTTTGTTAGCCTATCAATAACTACCTAGATGGCAGTATTTCCTCTTCTAGATTTGGGCAAACCTGTCACAAAATCCATGGCTATATCTTCCCACTTCCACATTGGAATACTTAATGGCTGCAACATCCCTTGTGGTCGTTGGTGTAAAGCTTTTACTTGTTGACAAGTCAAACATCATTCTACAAACGAGGAAACATCTCGTTTCAATCCGTTCCACCAGAAATTCCTTCTTAAATCTTGATACATCTTCGTACTCCCTAGGTGTGCTGTATATGGCGTATCGTGAGCCTCACTCATGATATCGTTTTTCAATTTGTCGTCATCAGGGATACAAAGTCTATCTTCAAATACGATTGCATTATCTAGTGCTTCAGAATAATCGTCTGGTTTATCCGTTCTTATTCTTAGTCGTAGCTTCTCGACCGTCTCGTCCTTTCTCTGAGCACTTATGATTCTCTCTCGTAAGTCCGGTGTAGCTACTAGTGCTGCTATTCGGCTAGTTATTGTCTTAGGTGTATCGAGCACTTCTAAATTCATCTTCTTAAATTCTTGTACAAGTGTTTCTTCCTCGATAAAGAGACACCCTAATTTTGTTGGAGTCTTGCGACTCAATGCGTCAGCTACTACG
The DNA here is from genome assembly GCA_029490685.1 of Schizonepeta tenuifolia. NCBI lineage: Eukaryota > Viridiplantae > Streptophyta > Magnoliopsida > Lamiales > Lamiaceae > Schizonepeta > Schizonepeta tenuifolia. The sequence continues at coordinate 58,153,137 of CM055955.1, forward strand.
TTTGCTTTTCCTGGATGATAATTGATACCACAATCATAATCCTTGACTAATTCGAGCCATCTTCTTTGCCTCATATTTAATTCCCTTTGCTCGAAAAAGTACTTCAAACTCTTGTGATCCGTAAAAATCTCAACCCTTACACCATAGAGGTGATGTTTCCAAATTTTCAACGCATGCACAATGGCTGCTAGTTCTAAATCGTGGGTTGGATATTCAACTTCATGGGGTCGAAGTTGTCGTGAAGCATAAGCTATCACCTTTCCTTGTTTGCTTCTGGAAGAGCTAACACTGGTGTTGTGGTTAACTTTTCCTTGAGTGTCTGAAAACTCGTCACGCACTCGTCAGTCCATTTGTACTTGTTTTCCTTCCGTAGTCGTTGCGTCATAGGTCTAGCAAATGTAGAAAATCCCTCGATGAATCTTCTATAATAGTCGGCTAAACCTAAGAAACTCCTAATTTTGTTAGGACTTGTTGGTGATTTCCAATTACGTACTGCCTCTACCTTGGCAGGGTCTACTTTGATGCCTTCTGCTGATACTATGTGTCCAAGAAACATCACTTCTTTCAGCCAAAACTCGCACTTACTGAATTTGGCATAAAGTTTCTCAGCTCTAAGCGTTTCTAACACTATTCACAAGTGTTCTTCGTGCTCCTTCTCATTTTTGGAGTAAATGAGAATGTCGTCGATGAATACTAAGACGAATTTATCTAAGTACGGGTGAAAAATTCTATTCATGAGATCCATGAATACTGCGGGGGCATTAGTCAAACCAAATGGCATAACTAGAAATTCGTAATGGCCATATCTGGTTCGGAAAGCAGTCTTAGGTATATCTTCGGGTTTTATTTTCAATTGGTGATATCCGGATCTTAAGTCTATTTTTGAAAATACACCTGCGCCCTTAAGCTGATCAAAGAGGTCTTCTATCCTAGGCAAAGGATATTTATTCCTGATGGTGATCTTATTTAGCTCTCGATAGTCTATGCACATCCTCATAGAACCATCCTTTTTCTTGATGAACAAAACAGGCGCTCCCCATGGTGAAACGTTCGGTCTAATGAAACCAAGATCTAACAACTCTTGCAGTTGAATCTTAAGCTCTTCTAATTCCTTCGGCGCTATGGTCCATACAGAATGGCGCAGTTAATAGATAATCAATCCATTCCATGGATTGTATCTACGTCGAACATTTTCATTACGTTCAGATTGTTTACCATGATCTTAAAAGATCCTAAGTCAAATTCTATGTTCGAGCAAAACTAAGGAAGTGACGATAATTTCTCCTAAGGGCGTGGTTATTCTCTTTTCATGATTAGCGCGCTGTGGTTTTACTTCTATAGTGTCAACATGCACTAGAAATAAATGATTGTAAAGCTCTGGTATGAAGCAAAATTATGACAGGGTAATTAAGAAGTTCGTCCAATACCTGCCAAATTTCCTTTGCCCCTATTGCGCGCCTCTTGCCTAATCATGAATGCCCTTGCATTCTGTTGCTGTTGGGCGTGCTGTTGATACTGCTGTTGCGTCATCTGTTGTTGCGGGTGTGCCTGAATTGCTCTCAAAGGTTGGGTCTGACCATACTGGTTCTGCCCTACCGCTTGCAATGGTTTCGGGCAATCCTTCTTAAAATGCCCCTTCTATCCACAGTTGAAGCAAACACCAGAGTTCACTTGGCAGACACCGTAGTACACCCTATTACACTTAGGACAGGCAGGAACGGTGATCCTTCCTTGGTTATTCCCTCCTTGGTTGTTGTTCATTTGTTGCCCCTGTGACTGACCCTGCTGGTTGTTTCCTTTCCACGGTCCTGCGTGATTATTCCCTTGTACATTCTATCCCGACTGATTGTTCCCTTGCCATGGCTTCTTGCCATAGTTGTTATTTTGGTTAGGCTGCTGAAATCCTCGCTGATTACCACTCTGGTTCCCCTGATTGCTGTAGTGCTGATAGTAGCCACTGTTGTTTCCTCCTTCCCATTTCCGTTTTCCCTGATAGTTACTATTATTGTTGTTGTTGAAATGGCCTCGATTCTGAGTCTGGGTTGGGGCTGGTGCGGGTGTTACGACTTTCTTTTCATCAGACACTACTTCCTCCATCTCTAGGGCTCGCCCTAGTATCTCCGTGTAGCTCAGTCCTCCGTGACTGGCTAGTGCTACACCTAGCTCGTGCTTAAGTCCCCCACAGAACTTCTTTGCTATCTTTTCCTCGGTATCTACCTGCTCAGGTGCATATCTTGATAACTTGCAGAACTTTGCATCATATTCCGTGACCGTCATCTTTCCTTGCTTCAGATTGTAGAACTCAGCCTCTTTCTGCGCTCTATAAGTCTTAGGCACGTATTTATCGTACAATGCCTCCTTAAATTCGTCCCAAGTAAAACGAGCCAAGTGCGCCGCTGGTATGACCTTCTGTCTAGCTTCCCACCAGTAGTCAGCTGGTCCGGAAAGTTGAAATGCGACACACAAAAGACGCTCTTTATCAGAACATCTGAGGAGTTTAAAGATTCTCTCAATGGATTGCACCCAAAGCTCAGCATCGCTTGGGTTACCGGATCCATTAAAAACGGGTGGGTTTCGTTTGAGGAATAGATCCTCAATATCATGACGGGGTGGTGGTGGAGATGGTGGTGGTGTAGGTGGAGGGGTTTTATGGTGTTCTTGTTCCTCTTCCCTTTCACCTCGTGCTTGATGTCTACCTGGTCCCCTAGGCCTACCAGGTCCTCTTCTATTGTTTACTACTCTCGGCGGCATTTTGAAACTATAGAAACAAGAGTTCTCATTAGCACTTTTGCACTAAATAAAAGAAATTATTCACCCGCCTAGTAAGATTCTTCCAACTTTAATCAAGTTTACGGAAAGAAAAAGATAATAGCATCAATACTATTTCTATGAAACTTTTAACTTCGCAAGTTAAATAAGAACAACCAACTAAACATGGTAAGAACAAACGTTCACTGGATCAAAGCCCACTCACGGGGTTATATATATATATATATATATATATATATATATATATATATATATATATACGCGTCAAAAAGAGTACTGGTTTTTTTTTTGCCTCCAACGAGGACTTATACCAAAAAGCTAGACTACAACTAGTCTGAGCTAGGCTAACTGCCTATCTATGTACAGGATGCACTAACAAGTTACATTTCTGTACCTACTGGAAGTACTAGAACGGAAACGATTCATAAAATTTCGTATCCATTTAGAGTACTACAAAAAGAAGTCTACTTATCTGAACTATGTACAAGACATTTTAAAGAAAAACTACTACACGTCTAAGACTCTCTGCTCAAAAGCTACAGTCGAGTCTGTGCTGCCCTCTACGGCCGGAAGCTCCTCAGAGTCCTCCTCCGGGTCCTCCTCTGGGTCCTCCTCAGGGTCTTCCTCTATCGGATCCTTCTCCATCGGATTCTCCTCCGGATCCTTCTCTGGATCCTCCTCCAAATCTGTACCAAAGACTAGCTGAAGCGCCTCGTTAATCCTAATTGTGGTGTCGTCCAATAGTACTAGAGGTGGTGGCGGAGGCACCTCCGAAATGGTCCTCTCTAAGTGTGGAACTAAGTCGTCAAAACTGGTCACTACCGTCCGCTTCTTCGGGGGAAGCAGGTGCTCGGGGGGTGAACTAGGCACGTATGCCTCTGCAGAACGGACCTTGGATGGTCCTGCCTCAAACTGCCCTCGGACCCTCGTCCAAGACTGGGGTAGGTCAGAGGTCGAACCCTCGTCCCCAACAAGTAAAGTTGCCTCTGCAGAAACCTCCTCAAGTGGTGCAAGTGGGGACGGTAACTCTAACATCACAGCAAGCTCTGCGTCAATCTCTAGGTACCCTGCTCCTGGAAACAACTCCTCGACGGGTGCAAGAACCTGTGGCAACTCTAACATCGCGGCTAACTCTGGATCCATGACAAAAGGCTCTGGCTCATGAGTAGCTGGGATGTGGATGTAGGGGTGGTGCTTGTGAACAGGAACAGACACCATATATCTACTCTCAAAGAAACGCTCGTGTATGGCTAGAGCGAATCCTGAAAAGTCACCTGTCGGCTCAGTGGCGTCACCGATCAGTGTAAGAAAGTACCAGGCGACATCGTGTGCCCATCCACACCACTCGTCGGGCAACCGTCCGATCAATTCCGCTATAGCCTGACGCTCTGTAACGAAGTGCCGAGCTGCGTGGTAACGTGCAGCAAAGTCGTTGACTATCTGTCCTATGTCGTGGTTCGGGTCTACCTCGTAGTCATAGTATTCATCCAAAATCTCATCTACCATGGTACGCTGTCTCAGGGGTCTGCTTTTCCGAGCCATGACGCATCTCGAAACCATCCTACAAAGTTTTTAAGAGAACACGGATCAGTAACTGGTAGGATAATAACACATCTTAAGGAATTCTTAAATTACAAATAGAATATTTCATTATTCAATTTGCAATATCTTTAACCACTTAATAACAACTTATCTTAAGCATCTAGCAATTTTAAGAAATTGCACTCAAACACTTAATAATAATAAAAAAAAATTCCGAGATTTTTCCAACTTTTAACTTAACGGTTCTTAATTATTAAAACAAAGTTGACTCCAAAGAGACTTTGTTCATGTCACTTATACGTATGTGACATTCGTCTATAATAGGTTCTGTCCTCCTTGTTTCATGATCGCCTCTCGAATATTTTGGAACCAACGCTTCTTATTAGTTCTATGTTCTCAAAGAATTGGGAAAAGTCTTAGAGTAATAGTTTAGGTTCTCATGCTAACATACTTCTCAATCAAAAAGAAATTATAACTCAAATAATTTTACATAATATCACAAAGTATAACACTTGTATTTCAATCAATTCATACTTGGCATAATTGTTCATAACATGCTTGCATACTTATTCATAAACTTTCTGTAAAAGAAACAACACTTCTGAAACTTTTCTTTCTTTTCTTCTTTGGTTGAGTCGACGTAGCGGGAAGTTAAGTTGTTGACTACATTCTTAAGTTTAGTGATACGAACTAAACTTTACTTGAACGAAGACTCGAGTGCAGAGCATAAACAAATGCTCTGTCGGACTAACTTGAAAGAATTTTGGGTGCAGAGCAGAAAACGATTGCTCTGATACCACTCTGTCACAGCCCCAAATCCCGAGGGACGGCAAAGCCCGGGTGCGACTAGGGGTTGGATTAAAGAAGCGGAGAAGAAGGGGGAATAACTGAATAAATGCATTAACCAATAATAATAAACAAGATGATATCTATGAACTGATTCCATTAACAAACGAGAGTCAATCTCGAAGGATCGCTCGACGAAGTTGTTTTCAGAGTAGACTAGGTTTAAAGTACGAAACTTAAACCGAAAAGTTATACAACAAAAAGCGAAGTAGTTTGCAGCGCAAAAACGTAGAATTCTAAATTATGAGTCAGATACTTCTCTTCATAGTGTTCGAGTTGTCTTGAAGCATATGCTATTTCTCTCGGCCACAGTCTTCTTTCCTTGCCTCAGATTTGCAAATTCATTTGCCTTCTGCTTACGATAACTTCTTGGCACATATTTCTCGTACAAAGATTCCTTAAATTGCTTCCATGTGAAGTTTTCACGCTCTTTAGGCATATATGTCCTTTGTCGAGCTTCCCACCAGTAGTCGGTTGTTCCTTTCAGTTGATACGTTATACATTCGAGACGTTCTCGATCATTGCATCGGAAGAATCTAAAAATTCGCTCAAGAGAACGAATCCAGTCCTCGACCTTCTGCCAGACTACCTTTACCATCGAAGGTTGGGGGATTCTGACGAAGAAAAAGTTCTTCCACTCGATGTTCATTTGGAGGGGGCGGAGTAAGGTCTCGCTGTCTCTCCTCCTCATTTCTTTCGACTCTTATATTTCTTCGTCTCGGTGGCATTCTAAAGAAATACAAAAGAAAATTTTAAGCAACTCTGAAAGAACGAATTAACTCACTCGGAACCTTTCTAGATTTTGAAAATATTTCCTTTTGGAGAGGAATATGATTCTCGATCGGTACTTATCAACACATCGAAAGAAATTTGATTTTAGCAATCACTGCAATCAACTCAATCATCTCGAGTTCATATATCTCAATCAATCTATTTCTCAATCCAAAAATAATTAATCATCACAGACATGCATGCCATTATTCATATATTCTCAAGACAAATATTTCTCAATATTCAAAACAATTATAATCTCAATCATTATCACGTCACTATTCTCATATTCTCAAAATAAATCTTTCACAATACTCAAAGCAATCATGGACTCAAATATTATTACAATTAATATATATATATATATATATATATATATATATATATATATCACATTATCTTTTTACTCAAACTTTATTATTTATAGAACATTGTCAAATAATTTATTCAATTAGCTCAACTCTTATCTCGTTACTCAATCTCGTCTCAATCATAATTTGGGAACCTTAAATGCTCAGATTAATAAGAATATTTAGGAGACTCAAAGTTGATTTCAGCGGCCTAACGGCTTCTCTTTCATATCACCCAAACGATGGCCTCTTTGGAGGACTTATAATAAAATAAGGGATAAATATTCACAACTGAAAAATTTCCCTACACGTCAACATGACGTTCTACATCTCGAATCGAGCTAACACGAGCTAACACTTCGCGTCCGATTCTACTAACTAACAAAGCATCAAGTCATAAATATATACATCACTGCAGAAAAATAAAAAGAGTTCAACTCTTAGACAGAAAAGTAAATATTGTTCGAGATTTTCACAACTTCCTTAAACCGGTCCTAAACATCGGAACCATCCTCACTCGGGTCATAATCATCACGCTGCTCCTCGTCGGGGTCCTCGTCGGGATCCTCCTTTGGATCCTCCTTGGGATCCTCCTTCTCTGGATCCTCTTCGGGATCCTTCTCCTCCTCTGCGTCTCCATTGATGATGTCGAAGCGCTCACGCTCAGTTGCCCTTAACTCCTCCTCAAAGTCGCGGAGAGTATAGTTGACGACTTCCCATAGATTGGTCATGTCTCCAATATCCTCGTCCTCAAATAGAGCATTGACGTCCTCCAATTCTGACTCGTCCCATGGGGAAGTCTTGGGGTTTCCCTCGTCACGGCGGAGGTAAGATGCCACATCGGCTGAAGCGCCAAACTCTGGCTCACGTTCCGGATCGGGCCTCACTACTGGGGTCGGAGCAAACGTATACGGAGCAGAAAAGTAGTCGTTTGGCAAGGCTTGGAGGTATCCGCTGCCCACCGTAGCATCGGCTGCCGGATCCTCGAAAAACTCATCGTCATCGCTGTCGCCGGTGCAAGTCGGCCTAGAGGGCTGGCTATGGGTTGAACCGGAGAGGGCGTATGGTCGCGGCGCATGAATTCCTCAAGCTGATCTATAGACATATAAAATTAATGAAAAAAATATTAATTTTATATTTTAGGAATTTTTCCTAAATTAAAATAAATATAAATTGATATTTAAAAGATGGAGATTTTCGACCAATTAAAAATTGACAAGTGTCATTTCTTGATCATTAAGTCAAAGATTTGATGGAGATAACTACCAAAATTGAGGAGCCAATAGAATTGTGTCATCTAAGCCCTAAAGCCCATCTTGGAGTCCAAGAGCCCACCAAGTCCACTACATTTTAACTATAAATAGGGGTGATTGGAGAGGTCAAAGGACACACCACAAATCATATTGAAGAGCTCAAGACTTGTAGGAGAATTCTCTACAATATTCAAGGCAGTCTTCGCGGCATTCAAGGCGTTCTTCGTGGAGTTCAAGGAGTTCTTCACCAAAAGCGTCCTAAATCAGCGTTTAATCCAAAAACAAGACGTCGGTCCTTCGGATTAACATTATAAATCCAAACTTCAAATCCGATCAAGATCAAGGAGGCTAAATCTCCAAAAATCCCGGAAGTCGTTTGCAGATCTTCAAGAACAAGTTGAAGAGGCAAATCAGAGGAGAAATATAGAGAATGCAACCCGCATTTTACTTCAAATCCACAAATATTTATTTTTACACGATTTATTGTGTTTGTTATCAATACATAAAATTTGTGTTAACAAATTTTGGCACGCCCAGTGGGACCTCTCTACCTCTCATCTCAACTCTTCCCCAAATCTTGAAGAATGTCTCCAAAAGCTAAGGATGTTAGTGACTTTACTTCGAAGAAACCTTTAGAATATGCTAATGACTTCACTTCGAAGAACCTTGTGGAAGGTGGCGGCATGATGACGCGAAGATAAGCTAAGATGTTGCAAGAAGCTGCGGAAGCTGCTAAAGCTGCCAAGTCAACTTTTGCCGCGAAAAAGGAGCCGCACGTTAAGGAAGATGGCGATGACACGAGTGATGGTTCCGAATCATCCAAAGACTGTTCGGCGAAGAATTACTTATCTGAGGTGTCTGTTATGACAACCGATACTACGAATTTAGAGGAGAAAATAGCAAATCTAATGACAATGATGGAGGTTATGAATAAGCGTATGATCAAATAAGATGCCATGATCTTAAAGCTTGCAAAAGGAAAAAGGGTATCCAAGCATGATGATGAAGATGAAGAGGAAGATGAAGACGAGGATGATGATACATCCAAAAGACGTGAATAGAAGCAGTCGGATGATAAGGAGTCTAAATTCGCTTCAAGCAGTCTCATCTTAATTGAACAAGTCAAGCAGCTCATTGAAGGGACCATAAACGACAAATTCGATTGGAGTTCCAAGTCTTTATTAGTTTACTCAAAACCATATACTCAGAGGGTCGATAACTTAATGATGCCTCTCGGCTATCAGCCTCCCAAATTCCAGTAATTCGAGAGAAAGGGTAATCTAAAGCAGCACATAGCTCACTTCATCGAAACTTGCAATAATGCCGACACCTTTGGAGATCATTTGGTGAAGCAATTTGTTCATTCACTTAAAGGAAATGCTTTTTATTGGTACACGGATTTAGAGCCGAACTCAATCAATCATTGGGAGCAGCTTGAGCACGAGTTTCTCAATCGATTCTATAGCACTAGAAGAACAGTCAGCATGATGGAGCTCACAAGTTCCCGAAAATTCAAAGATGAGCCTGTAATTGACTACATCAATAGATGGAGGAACCTTTGTCTTAACTACAAAGATCGGTTGTCCGAGTCGTCTGCCATTGAAATGCGTATTCAAGAGATGCATTGGGACCTGTAATATATTCTGCGTGGAATTCAATCCAAGACATTTGAGGAATTAGCCACGAGAGCACATGATATGGAGTTGAGCATGGCATCAAATGGAGTTGGAGGACCGCCACTTCAAGAACCTCATCGGTTTAAAGAAAAATAAGAATTTAAGAAAGGAGGCAACTCTTTTGACAAAGTTCAAAAGAAAGAATTGATGGTAGTAAAAGCAACTTCTGTTAAGTTTTCAAGGAAAGAAGCCAATAAAGAGGATAAACCGAATGCTTTTCAAGACATGGGGCAAAGGAGGCCGACTTTGAAAGAGCAGCAGCAAAAGAAGTATCCTTTCTTGGATTCGGATGTCTCTGGCATATTTGATGACTTAATCAAGGACGGACTTATTGAACTGCCCGAAATGAAGCGACCGAATTAAGCGGGGCCTACTAGTGATCCAAAATATTGCAAGTACCATCGGCTAGTGGGTCATCCCATACATGATTGCTTCATCTTCAAGGACAAGGTTATGCAACTGGCCAGACAAGGGAAGATAACGCTTGAAGAGGACAATGTCGGGGCAAACCTCATCACTGCCGAAAGCATAAAAGAAGATAACGAAGCTTTTTGCGGAGTAGTAAATCAAGAGAATGAAGATGTGTTGATGGTGGCATTTTCCAATGAAGATTTGCAGCTTGGATCCAAGCCTCACAACCGACCTCTGTTTGTGAGTTGTTATACTAATGAGCAAAGGGTAAATAGAGTACTCATAGATAGAGGATCTGTAGTAAACATATTAACGTTGAGAACTTTGAAAGAGTTAGGAATCCAAGTTGAGGAGCTAGCAAGCACTCGGTTGTTGATTCATGGTTTCAATTACGAAGGACAAAGAGCTCTTGGCACAATAAGGTTGGACTTGCTAATTGATGATATGAGATCAACCGCATTATTCCAAGTAATTGATACTAAACCTCGTACAACATGCTCCTTGGTAGACCATGGTTGCATGAATATGGTGTCTTCCCCTCAACATGGCATCAATGCTTCAAGTATTCCAAAGATGGTACGGTAAAGACAATGATTGGTGATCATAAGCCCTTTACGGAAACCGAATCATACTTCGCTGAAGCAAAGTATTACATGGTAAAGTCAGAATCTCCAAAAGAAGCACAAGTTGAATCCCAAGAGGGACTTGAAAGAAAGGGGAAGGAGGTGTCACTCACTAAGGAAGAGTCTTTGGACGGGCTCACCGTGCCTTTAACAAAGATCGATGCTATGAAACCTACTCAACAATCATTTGGAGGATTTGTTCGGCCAAAACAAGGTAGCGCTATGGAGCATGGCGAACTTACAAGCCCTGGAGTTGCTAAATGCGTTGGACCAAAGGTATATGAGCTATTTGTGAAAGCTGGATACGATCCTAAAGAGAATTCGAGGGTTACGAGCCAACATGATCCTGAACGTAAGGCAAGCTCGAAAGTATCAAAGAAAGATGGTCCTATGGCCCAAGGAACTAAGGCAAGCTTGGGATTTGTCTCACGAGGTCCAATTCGTATTGCGATTAAAAGGGCAACTGTCAACCATATCTTTGAAGGAGAGGTGTCATCTACATCAAGTCTCTCCAAAAAGAAGAAAGTTGAAAGGGTGTCGGCCTTCAAGAGGTTAGGAGAAGGATGGTCAAAACGCGTGTCTATTTTCAAGAGACTCGGCAAGGACAAGAGACCCAAACAAGGAGCAACTCAAAAGCTGAGAAGTATCGTCCCATCTCGCATGAAAAGAAGTACTATATTAACTGTGTCGTGTGAAAAGATGTTGAAGGCCAAAATGAAGACAGTCATTCATACACAAGTCCCCAAAAATGATGATGAAGAAGATAGAGAAAGTGTGGCATCGTCTTACTACACTATCGAGAGTGCTCAAAGTCAATCTGCTCAAAATCAAGCTGCTCAAATCAATTTACATCAAGAGATCGCTCGTCTACTTAGAAGCGGCGCTGTTAGAGTAAGTGGTATAAAAGAGGTCATTATAATGAGGCAAAGAGATGGAACATTGAGGTTGCGCATAGATTTTCAAAGCCTTATGCTAAGGAGTGAAGAGATCACTGAAGAGGTCGCCTCATCACATCACATTACTCTTTGTGAAGAAGGGAGCATTGAAGAAGAAGATGCGGACATAGCACCCCCATAATTTGAAGATGGTGTGAAGTCCACCATCGATGAGTTGAAAGAAGTTAACTTGGGTACCGTTGATGATCCACAACCTACCTACATCAGCGCTTCATTGAATCCAAAGATAGTTGTTCATCACTTAGCTATTAAGAAGGATGCACGACCTGTCAAGCAATCCCAATATCGATTTCGGCCCAAGTTGATCCCGTTGATTGAAGCTGAAGTAAACAAACTCATGGAGGTTGGATTCATTAGGGAAGTAAAATACCCTTCATGGATCTCCAGCATCGTGCCAGTAAGGAAGAAGAATGAGCAGATCCGTGTTTGTGCTGACTTTAGAGATCTTAACGAAGCATGCCCTAAAGATGACTTTCCAGTACCCATTGCTGAATTGATGATTGATGCGACAATTGAACATGAAGCATTATCTTTTATAGATGGATCTTCTAGTTACAATCAAATTCGCATGTCAATGACTGACGAAGAAATGACGGTGTTTCGCACTCCAAAAGGAATATTTTGCTACACTGTTATGCCGTTTGGATTAAAGAATGCTGGCGCTACCTATCAAAGAGCCATGCAAAAGATATTTGATGACATGCTCCACAAGAACATTTAGTGTTACGTGGACGATGTGGTCGTAAAGTCAAAGGCAAGAAAGGATCATTTCCAAGACTTAAGAATAGTCTTCGAAAGACTAAGGAAATATGAGCTAAGGATGAACCCGTTAAAGTGTGCATTTGGAGTGAAGTCGGGGAAGTTTCTTAGTTTTATCGTCCGCCATCGAGGCATTGAGATAGAGCAAGCCAAGATTGATGCTATTATTAAGATGCCTGAGCCTTGGAATATTCATGAGTTAAAAAGTTTTGCAAGAGAAATTGGCATACCTGAGGAGGTTTATCTCGAACCTAGCCGGAAGGTGTCAATCTTTTAGCCGGATCATGAAAAAGGGCATACCATTTGAATGGGACGAGTCATGCCAAAATGCCTTCAAAAGTATCAAAACTTATTTGATGAAACCTCTTGTTCTGGTTGAACCTGTTGCGAGTCGTCCGTTGATCTTATACCTCGCCGCTCAAGAACGTTCTATGGGGGCATTACTTGCGCAAACAAATGACGAAGGAAAGGAGAATGCCCTATACTACTTGAGTAGAATGATGACGCCCAACGAGCTGAATTATTCTCCGGTCAAGAAGTTATGTCTGGCCTTGATATTCTCTATCCAAAAGTTAAAGCATTGTTTTCAAGCTCATATGGTGCGCCTTATCTCCAAAGCAAATCCATTGAAGTATGTCATGTCTAAGCATGTTCTATCGGATAGACTTGCACGTTGGTATCTACAACTACAACAATTCGAGATTGTTTACGTTCCTCAAAAAGTGGTAAAAGGACAAGTGCTAGCAGATTTCCTAGCCGATCATCCGATTCCTGCCGAATGGGAGTTAACTGATGATCTCCCGGATGAAGACGCACTTTTGATTGATGTTTGCCCTCCTTGGGTGATGTACTTTGATGGAGCATCTCATAGAGAAGGAGCCGGAGCTGGAGTTGTGTTCGTCACACGCGAGAAAGAAGTACTGCCATATTCTTTTACTTTGATGGAAAATTGCTCCAACAATGTAGCAGAATATCAAGCGTTCATCCTTGGTTTGGAGATGGCAGTAGATGCGAAGAGACTACACATGAAGGTGTATGGAGATTCTGAGTTGGTGATAAACCGAATACTTGGATTGTACGAAGTGAAGAAGCCAAAGTTGCTTCCTTATGTCAAGTACGCCCAAACTATCATTGCATGGCTTGGAGACGTAGAACTTGAACATGTCTCGAGGAGTGAAAACAAACAAGCTGATGTGTTGGCTAAGCTCGCTTCTACAATTGACATGTCCGAGGATAAGATTTCGGTATTAGTCTGCCAAAGTTGGGTTGTTCCACCTATTTTCGAAGAAGAAGATTGTGAAGATGATGAGAGCAATGTCGTTGAGGTCTTCGAGATAGAAGAAGAAGATTGGCGCCAAGTATTGGTTGATTACTTGAAGTATGAGAAATTGCCAAGTGATCCGCATAGAAAAGTGGATGTTCGTCGTCGTGCTGCTCGCTTTATCTACTTTAAAGGCATACTTTATAGACGCTCATTTGATGGAATCTTCTTAAGATGTTTAGGAAAGGAAGAAGCTACAAAAGCTATGGAGGAAGCGCATTCTGGAGGTTGTGGTGCTCATCAGTCCGGTCCAAAATTGCACTTTCGAATGAAGAGGATGAGTTACTATTGGCCAACCATGGTGAATGTTTGCCTGGACTATGCTCGAAGATATCAACCCTGTCAGTTTCATGCAAATCTCATTCATCAACCACCCGAGCCACTACACCCTACGGTCGCATCTTGGCCTTTTCATGCTTGGGGCTTGGATGTCGTTGGACCTTTGACAAAATCATCAAGGGGGCATCTATATATCTTGGCTGCAATAGATTACTTCTCCAAGTGGGCTGAAGCGATCCCTTTGAAAGAAGTGAAGAAGGAGAATGCTATCAAAGGTTATATCATCTATCGCCATGGAATTCCTCGTTACATCATCACTGATAATGGACGAAATTTCAACAATTTCTTCATTGATAAGCTTTGTGAGAAGTTTGGATTTAAGCAAAGGAAATCATCCATGTACAACGCACTGGCTAATGGATTGGCTGAGGCTTTCAATAAGATTTTGTGCAATTTGTTGAAGAAGGTTGTTGCAAAGACGAAGCGTGATTGACATGAGAAGATTGGAGATGCATTATGGACGTATAGAACGACATATAGAGCTCCAACACAAGCGACCCCTTATTCCTTGGTGTATGGTGTGGAAGTCGTGAATCCCTTAGAGAAACAAATTCCCTCGTTGCGAATTGCTATCCAAGAGGGCTTGACTGAAGAAGAGAATGCTCGTCTATGCCTTGAGGAGTTGGAAGCCTTGGATGAAAAACGATTGAAAGCTCAACAAAAGTTGGAATGTTATCAAGGTCGACTCTCAAAGTCGTTCAATAAGAATGTGCGGTTGCGCTCTTTTCAAGTTGGAGACTTAGTGCTAGCTGTGAGGAGGCCGATTATCACCACTCATTGTGTTGGAGTGGTCCTTATGTTGTCAAATAAGTCTACACCAACGGTGCCTACAAGTTGATTGATGAAGACAATGTTAACGTTGGTCCGATCAATGGAAAGTTCTTGAAGCGCTACTATCCTTGAAGGGTGGAAGTGTACCTGTAAAAAAAAAAAAGCAGAAAACCAAAAGAAAGAGAAAGAAGTCCGCTTCATGACGCACGAGCTTAAACTGCATGTTACTCCTGGCCAGCATGAGTATAAACTGTGTAAAGGTATCCACCAATGAAAGTGTACGTAGTTAAACAGCTAAATTCTCCACCAAGAGTTAAGTTAATGTGGCTAAACTTAATTATCCCACCAAAAAGTAAAGTTATGTGGTTAAACTGTTATTTACTCCACTTTGTCTATATAGTGGTTAAATAAATAGTCACTCCTGGCCCGCATGAGTATAAACTGTGTACGGCTCCCCCCCTTAAAACTCAAATTAGTTTTACTTCTTGAACTACATTTTGACTTGATCCTTTCTATATAAAGAGGTACGTAGGCTGCTTGGATAGATTCTAAGTTCAGTCATGCTTTTAAGTCAATTATGCTTTGTGTCTTCCATAAAATTGGATGATTGCAATTAATTGAAATTCAAATTGAAGCAAGTATTCAAGATAAAAAGACGACATCCATGAATGACGAGAAGCAAGAGAAAAAAAGATTTAAGTACTTCATTGCATAAAGTGCTCACCAAAAGCGCAACAAAAAAGAGGTAAAACAAAATACAAAAAAAAAAAAACAAGGAAAATTATGTCTAAGCAAAGGGCTTTTTATCCTTCAATGATTGTTGAGCGGCCTCCAAAAGTTCCTTCAAGTCCTTCAAGTTCTTCAACACTTCATCATTCACTAGAGGTGCATCCATAAGTTTGTCAAGTTCTTCTTTGAATTCAAGCACTTTGTTTTGAGTAAATTGGAGTGTGCCTTGGAGTTGCTTCATCTTTGATGATAGCTTAGCAACCTTTTCCTTCATAGAGTCGACTTGAGCAGCTTGTTCCTTTGCCTCTTCACTTGCATCATGGAACTTCTTTTGAACTTCTTTCAAGCGTTGTGCAGCAGATCCTTCAAAGTCATGAGAGGTCAATCGGGCTTTGTCATAGTCACTAGCCTTATCAAAAAGTGTGTTCAAGCTTTCTTCAAGATAAGATATATCAAAGCCATAAGAATACTTCTGCATGCACAACATTCCCTTGCGAATTTCATTTTCTATAGATGACAAGTCGTCAATCGAAGTTCTTACTATCTTGGCTTGAAGATCACCCCAAAACTCTTGCAAAAGTCTCTTACATCGATCGGCAAAGAGAGCGGTACTGTTGAACTCGGACTTAGCTCCCATTGGTGGTGTTTGTATTGCTACTGCTTGCCTATTGGAATGGTGCATCCCAAGTGACTGACTTAACCCACAAGATTGACGGCAGCTTTAAGAGTCCTCAAGATCATCGATGCGAAGGACTTTTTCCAACTACAAAGCAAATAAAACAAAAGTTTGTTAGAAATAACTACTTACATGAAAAAAAGGAAAGTAAAAATGGAAAAAGTGAAACCTCAAGAGTAACTTTGCGTCTACGATCGGCACTATCTTCACAAGAAGCTTTCTTAGGTGGACTAGCATGACTTTGCCGACGAGGATTTGCATCGTTTCTAAGAGAACCATCCAAGTGATTTGAAGATGATCTTCGCTTTCCATTAGAGGATTCGTCCAAGGATGCTTTTTTTTTTCTTGAATCCTTCAACAGAGCCGAAGTCACATTCTCATTAACACCATGGGATTTGACTTGTACGTCTTTTTCACAGCCTTTGGTGGCATCATATCCTTGAAGTTGTTGTAAGATTGTAAAGTGCTTTCCTATGGACTCTTCATAGACTTTTTACCACCAATTTTTGTACGCAATCGAGTGGAGCTTTCTGAAGCTTTGAAGCGAGCTTGGAATTATGGCCTTGCTATATGATTTTTGGAGCAAACAGGCACGCCAGTATTGAATGCCTTCATCTAGGTTAGCTCAGCGGACATCTTTACTAAGAACGCCTGGAGGAGTTTGGTAGAACCCGAATTGACGACTGAAGCGATGTGGACTATAGGGCTCGACGAAGAAAGCACGATCAACTTCATTCGCATTCCCATCGTCCCTGTATAAAGTACTCTCATTCCTGGTGATCATGGTAGCATTCCAACAAATTTGATCCCACTTGTAGATTTGTTTGCGAGCATTTTCAGCGTTGTAATATCGTGCTCCTCCTTCGCCTGAGTATTGAATCATTTGGGATATGTGCGGCATGTGATCAAGAAGGAAGTGAGTCTTGAAGTAATATGCTAGCCAGCCATAAACGAAGTGAATAAGGAATACCGCATGAACTCGAGTGAGATCGCGAAATTTGGAGATCTTGTTTAGGCCTCTATAAATGCTTGTTAAAACAGGGACAGTAAGAGCAACCTTCTTTTGGCTCGCCATGGTGCTAGCCATCTTGAATGTGCTTGGTCGAATTAAGTTTACTTCATCTTCGGGAAGAACAAAAGTGCTCAACCAACAAGCAAAGAATGCGGCCAGATACGTTTCATGACAATATCTTTCTCTAACACTTATCTCCGTAAATGGAACTTTTTGGGAAGAAGTCCATGACACGTGACTCGCAAGCTTTCCATTGGGGTTGTAAGTTGGCTTTGGACGTACTGACTTCTTCGCTTCTCTGCGGGCAGGAGGTCTTTAATACTTCAAATTACCCTTGTGCCAAAATCGGATCCACTCTTCGACTAGGACTGAAGTGTTGGAAGTATTAGAAGTATGGGAAGTATTGTAAGCTTTTGTCTTACTCTGAAGTATATGATATCCATGAAGTAAGTGCCTGCAACTTGCTGGGATACGAGATCTTCTCATCGTAATGTATGCCATTCATGGGAAGTTCGGACAAAGTATGTAAGTCCCAAAGTGAGATTGAAAGCTCGCCGGAAGAAGTAAGTAAAGTATTAGTGGAAGGGCACCAAGACTCGCAAAAAGCCTTGATGACTTCCGTGTTTCGATCGTAAGTAAAAAGTGAAGTATATACAGCATCGTAGAGCCCGGTTGTGTGAAGGTCATCTCTGCAATGGCTAAGTACATCCTCGGTCCACTCCCAATAGCCTTTGAAGTAATGAGCTTCTCCAACGAACTCCGTGCTTCTTCCCCACGAAAGCTTTTCATCAATCATACGTCTTCCCAAAGTAGGCAGTGGGTCTGAATCGGCCGGCCCGTGATGATGAGTGGATTGAAGGATCCAAGTCATAGCTCCTTTTAACTCATTGTCTTGGCACCATCCATTAGTATGAAGTGAATTGACAAACTTGGGCCAATCATCGCTAAGTACTGAATTGTAAGTCCTCAAGTGTGTCCTTTTCTCCGCATGCTGCCGTTCGTTGTCCAAAGTAAGTAAGTAAGTTTTCTTGCTTTCGGTGATATCCTTGAAGTAAACCATGATGGATCTACACAAAATAACAATAAAAGAAGGGGAAGGCAAATCGTCAAACAGGTGGAATGCACGAATAAAAGCAAGGAAAAGAAGAAAAAATTGTTCATTCATGAATTTTATCAAACATGTGGTGCACAAATATATCTACAAAGATGAACAAAAGGATGGAGTGCAAACGAGATTGAGGAATTCACTTTATGGTCTTTGGGCTTCTTCTTGTTGTTGCTTTCTTGCAAAAAAAAACGCAAAAAGAGTCAAATCAAAATTTCGAAAAAAAAAATCCAAAAAACAAAAAAAAAATCTGGTTTATTGTTCAGTCTTTTTGTCGAACAGTTTGTGCACAATGCGATGAAGGGCATAGTTTGATGAACTTAAACGATGAAGCTTACCCAGAAGATTTAAATCAGCACAGCAGGAGATGAAACACGAGCTCTTTGCTTCTAGTATTTCCCTGCGAAATCAGAAGAAACAAGTATGAGTTGTTGTAGAACCTATTGTTATGAATTAAAGGTGAATTAAACGAGCAGAGGGAGATAAACGGAGTCTTATCAAATACCATGCAGGAAAGAATAAAATACATGGCAAGAATTTGTACATGCAAATAAAGATTTCAAGACGAATCAAAGGCTGGTGTTGAAGATCCTTGACTATGCTGCAGAAATTTTGAGAAAAAAGAGAGAGATGTGATTTTGCGAGAAGAAAGATGTAGTAGAAGGATGTATTTATAGAGTTGATTTGAAGTTGACATGCACGAATCCTAGAAGGAAAGAAATTCCGTTTCCAAGTAGGATTCTGTTCAAGAGGAAACGTGCGACCAAAGGAATATAAAAAAAACTTCCGAAACACAAATAAGTTGTTGCCATGGCAGAAAAGAAAAAAAAATCCAATGTTGTGGTAATTCTAGAAGAATACGAGAGGTTATCGATTTGAGGTGCCTACCAAATCTGGGATATGGGTTGGATAAATATAAATAATTGGAAAGTTTTTTTTTTGTTAAAAAAAGTGTTGGTTGTTTTGTTTTTATTTCGGTTGGGCTTTGTTTTAAAAGAAAGGAAATAAAATAATTAATCAAATTGTGGATAACTTGGGAAATTCGTTTCAAGTTTCACAATTACTTTATGGGTTAGCCCATTATATACACCAAGTTGAAATTATAAATTCAAATCCCAAAGTTCAATAACTCCTAAATACGAGTATAAACTATTTATAAATTCAAATCTCAAATTCAAGAACTCTTAACTACGAGTATAAACTATTTATAAATTCAAGTCTCAAGTCGACGAACTCCTAAATACGAGTATAAACTATTTATAAATTCAAGTCTCAAGTCGAAGAACTCTTAAATACGAGTATAAATTATTTATAAACTTAAACCTCAAATTGAAAAACTCTATGAAATGAGTATAAATTTTCACACTTCAAAATTCAAGAACTCCTTGATACGAGTTTAAACTATCTAATAAACTTCAAAATCTTGAGACTTATTCGTTTCCAAGACAAGTTGTCTACGAACAAATCTCAATGGAGCATTTGTAGACATATAAAATTAATGAAAAAAATATTAATTTTATATTTTATTTATATTTTAGGAATTTTTCCTAAATTAAAATAAATATAAATTGATATTTAAAAGATGGAGATTTTCGACCAATTAAAAATTGACAAGTGTCATTTCTTGGTCATTAAGTCAAAGATTTGATGGAGATAACTACCAAAATTGAAGAGCCAATAGAATTGTGCCACCTCAGCCCTAAAGCCCGTCTTGGAGTCCAAAAGCCCACCAAGTCCACTACATTTTCACCTATAAATAGGGGTAATTGGAGAGGTCAAAGGACACACCTCAAATCATATTGAAGAGCTCAAGAGTTGTAGGAGAATTCTCTACAATATTAAAGGCATTCTTCACGGCATTCAGGGAATTCTTCGTGGAGTTCAAGGAGTTCTTCACCAAAAGCATCCCAAATCAGCGTTTGATCCAGAAACAAGGCGTCGGTCCTCCGGATTAACGTTATAAATCCAAACTTCAAATCCGATCAAGATCAAGGAGGCTAAATCTCCAAAAATCCCGGAAGTCGTTTGCAGATCTTCAAGAACAAGTTGAAGAGGCGAATCAGAGGAGAAATACAGAGAACGCAACCCGCATTTTACTTCAAATCCTCAAATATTTATTTGTACACGATTTATTGTGTTTGTTATTAATACATAAAATTTGTGTTTACATGATCATGCGAAGGCGGCAAGACTCTCATAGGGTTATGGAACCCGTTTGACTGACGGACGGTCGAGCTAGAAGAAGCAAAGGGGTCAAACGCACGGATAAGAAGCACACCTCCAGAGTACGGGTAGTCCTGGTAAGCGGCTCGGGGCTCTAGCTCAGAACGGGGCGGTGAAGGGACACTGGGAGGAGCTGGTCCATCCTGGAGCAAATGCGGGGGGCTAAGGGCAAAACCGTTCGGCACGACAGGGAGGTTGACGTCGTACGGTTCTGGAGGCGGGGGGCTAAGGGCAAAGCGCTCCTACATCCATGTACTTGACTTTCTCCCAGATCTTATGATATCGAGCTAAAAACTCAGCAATCGTCTCGTGATACATCTTCATAACATGCAGGTACTCCTGCATCCACTTTCGATCGTCCATCCTATACGAATTTTAAACAAGTTAAGCACACTAAGACAGTTAAACAATCATGTTGAAATTCCCAACCACCACATACTCATTCTTACTCTCCACAGATGTTCTATTGCTCAGGGTACTTGGCAATTCAATTTCACAAAAATGTTTGCACAAACGTTCCATCCTTTCCGATTTCCACATAAAACACACATTAGGGAAGACATTCTAAAGCAATCTAGTTATTCAAACTACTTATCAAGCTTTTATCTCTAGACGAGCTCATATAATGAACCGAATAACTCAATTAATATTTTACACTTGAAAGCGTCTGAAAATAGGCGTACCTGGTTGCCGGATGAGATGGGGGATTGCTTGGTGTGTTACTGACTCAAATAAGTCTAGAAAATAAATCTAGACTCGACTCATCAAAGAAAGTTAAGCTTCAGAGCAGACAACCTGCTCTGATACCACTATGTCACACCCTGACTTCCAAGGTGCAACGAACAATATCAAACCATACACTAACTCAACTCACATAAGGGTTCATGCTCGGGGAATCAAGGAAATAATGACTGAAAGCGATAACAAATAAAGGCATGCTTTCAAATCGCGATAAAACAACCAACGAGCATAATTAATTTACATCAGAAGACCCAAAAAGGCATAAGTATGTCGAGTTCACATCATACGGAAACTAAAAAATAACGATAAATTGTATCGAGCACATTGCTCTTAAAACCAACAGAATATCAGGGTAATATCACAGACATAACAAAAGATAGTATCAAATTGTATTGCAGCGGAACTTCGACTCAATTCCCAACAACTACATGTATGGAGAATTGCAGCCAACTTTCGACTCAACCAAAAAGAAACACACCACCAAGTTATCCACACCATCCTCATCCTGCTAACCTGCACATTTAAAAATACATGCAGGACTGAGTACTTCGTACTCAGTGAACACATGCCAAAAATATTTTAAAACCTGCTCTTAGAGCTATACAATTGAACTAGTTTTGCCATAGCATCACAAGCATTAATAAGATTTTAAAAGGTTGTACTTGATGTAAAATCATTTTATTTTCTTTGAAACTACAGCGCTGTCAAACATATTATGAACATACAGGTATAAATCATCTACCACATTATCTCGGTGTCGAGAAGTAGGCCTTCTTCTCAAACACTGTGACCGGCTAAACAGAAGTAAAGCACACAATCACCTAAAATAACTCAAATATCCACACGTGGGTTCCTATCTTTCATAGGACAATAATAATAATATCTCAAGCAGATGATAAATCATACCAACTCAAATAAATGGCAAGTCAATTGATTTAAAAACTCACATAGGCATACTCAATACTAAATAGCATTCATTAGAATTTTAGTTTTAGAAAAGCCCACCTCTCATCTTATTTCTTCTTATTTCTTATTCAATTGAACTCGTCTTTTAAATTCCGTCATCTCGATTCTAATTTCTCTTTTTATTTCTCAAATTATACCTTTATCTTTCTTTTTAATTTCTATTATTAAACTCATAGAATTTCTTCTCTTACTTACTTAATTCTTAACAAAAAAATATTTTTCTTTGTTTTACTCAATTTTATATCTTCATAAATAAATTATTTATTTTCTTTTTGTTTTCTATTTTATTTTATTTTCTAAAAGTTTCGATTTTTTTTATTAATTTAATAATTAATTAGTTTATTTTATAATTAATTTTATTAATCTTCAAATCTTCATGTTCTTCACCAAGAACACCAAGCACACACACTCATAAATTCATATTTTCACCAAGAACACCTAGAACACACACTAGGCATTCCAACTCATTTTTTTTCTATTTTTGCATATTTTATGCCTAAAGTTCTATTTTCTTCATCTCTTAATTTTTCCTTAACATCTAATACTCTAATATCAACATAAACACATTCATATCATCCATAACATCAAAATCATCAAAAAACATATTTCTTTCTACACACATATATGCTTCGATTTCTTCAAGAAATCTAGCAAAATAATTTAAATGATTTACTCAATCATAATCTCATAACATACTCAAATCATCAACCACCAATCAAATCAAATATCTCTAAAATTTACCCCTATTTTCAGTTTCACCAAAATTAGGCCAAACATGTTTTATCTCAATTCCTCATGCATAGAAATCATTTATTCCATCATCATAAACACATTTAAACAAAAAATCATCAAGAACTCACATAAATTATTTTTCTTTGTTCTTTTTCCTCATTTTCGGTCCTATCAAATTTTATATGGTTAATTTTTCTTTTCTTTCCTCTTAATTGCTAGATAAAATTCTAGGGTTTGTTATTCTCATTTTATCCTCACATCATCATCATCGATTTTCACCATCACATGCCCTAGGTTTGCCTAAGCAATATTTAAACATGCATATTTTCTTTCTTTAGGGCTTAAGGATTACATATATACAATAAATCAAACTTATCTTCGTGATGATGCTTGGATCGATGGTGAAGGGGAAATGATGAGCTTCAAACACTAGCTTGAATTTTCCATGGAGGATTTCATCTTTAAACCTCAAGAAAAATTAAAACAAGAATTAATCATCTCATTTAGGGCATAGATGCCGAAAATTTCAAAGAAATAAAAGGGGAGATGTTTTTTATCTTGAATTGAACTCCAAACTTGAAGAATTAGATTACCTCTTGAATTAGGGTTTGAGAAAATGAAGATGATGAACTTCTTGGAGCTTGAATGCTTGAAAATTTAAGCTTCAATGGAGTTTTTTCTTCATGTATGTGTGTGTGTGCACATACTGTCACAGCCCCAAATCCCGAGGGACGGCAAAGCCGGGTGCGACTAGGGATTGGATTAAAGATGTAATACCCCGTCTTTTTAGTTAGCTTTTTTTTTTATTCTCCATGATGTGATTACGTTCTTAATATTTTTCTTCCTACGTGTTAAGTTTGAGTAGAAAAGATACGGGAGAAGAAATTCTCCCAGTAGCCCAAAAATGTCGTGTTTGAGTTCTATGTGATTTTCTCGTCTTGGTTAACCCGAAGCGAGTTGAAGTTGAAGTTTATGAGCATGAGAGTATGTGTTTTAAGAGGTGTGGAAGTTGTATGTTTAGTTTGCAAAAGTTTGATTTTGATGAATGGTAAAATTCGTCGTAAATTTCACTATCTACCCGGTTGTCCGATTTTCCATCGGAAAAGTGTTTCTGAGGTGTGGGAATTATTTTTGAAACCATTAAAATATATTTGGGATCATTTGAGGATAATGTTATGTGGCTATTTGATTAATTAAGCTAATATGGTTAATGAAATGAAATATAATGTTATCCACTTGGCATTTATCCCTAGTATTTAAGCCTCCCTCTCTCCCTCCTTCTTGGTAGCCGCCCTCCCCCCCCCCCCCTTCCCCCCTCTTCTCTCCCTCTCATGACCGAACACACACTAGAACACACACACCATTGTTGTTCTTCAATCAAGCTTCAAGATCGAGCAAGAAATCGACTTCCAATCCAAGCATAACTCTAAACAAGGTTAGATCTATCATCCCCACGGTTTTAATCTTAATTTTGAGCGTGAAAAACTCTTCTTCTTCCCTCCTTCATTTCATGCACTATGCTAAGACAAAGGGGAAATGTTTCAATATTCATATATCATGCTAGATCAACGATCTAAACCCCATTCCTTGTATGAAAAATCGAACCAAGTTTGAGCATGAAAAACTCTCTTTTCTCCCTCCTCCATTTCGTGCTCTCTGCTAAGACAAAGGGGAAGTGTTTTAACCTTCATATATCATGCTAAATCTGCATTTTAGGCCTCATTTCTTGTATGAAAATCAAAAGAAAAGAACCCTAACTCTATTGCTACACCTGACCGAAAATTATGGCTCATTTGGGGGTTTTTTATTCTTGTATTGCATGTTTAAATTGATGCTAAAAATGTGTTCATATGATGATTATAAGCATGTTTATACTTGGAATAAATGAGTTTGAAAAATCCCTCTTGTACTTGTGCCTAAATTCGAAATTTTGAAAGCTAAGTTCTAGTGTTTCTTCTTTCGCAGAAAATCTGCAGATTTGCTACCCTTCACCAAATCTGTTATAACTCTTTGCTCGTTTAACATTTTTGAAATCCGCAGATTGGGTTGAAAAGCAGACATCCATAGCTTTCTAATGGTATAAAGTAATCACCCAAATTCGTTCTGAGCAGTTCCAGAACTGCATTTGTATTCAGTGCATGTGTACAGAATTTCTGTTTTGCTTGAGGAAAGTGCTAAGCATGTGATCTTTGTTGTTGATTGAAATGATTTTTGAACGCAAGTCCCCAGGTCTTCATATAGTATTTGATATATATATTTACTCGAAGTCTTGATTGTGTGAAATGTCGTTATTGCTTGAAATTGAAGTTGATGTTGAGATAAGTGTTGTGAATTGTTTGTTTGGTAATTGTTGGAGCTAAGCTGGGTAAGAGTTCGAGTTTTGGGTTAGATGTTTAGAAACCGAGAAAAGCCCTAAGAGCCACTTAGAATAGAAGTAAGAGGCTTCGAGGATTAACCTCTTGTCGTTATAGTTATTCTCTTGTCCTTATCGCCACTCTAATTCCTTGAAGGGTCGAGTGGAAGCTTGAAGTAAGGAAGCGAGAGAGGAGAAGAAAGTAAGTGAAAAAGGAAAGCAAGAAAGGTGGGCTTTCTAACTTATGAAATGAGAATGTGATTATACTATGATATTACTATATGTGTTTTCAAATGATTAACTTGCCACATTTTGAGTTTTTGTATGATACCATCTACTTGAGGAAAGACGAATTCGGTCCTACGCGAGGTAGGATTGTGTGTACACGTATTAGTGATCGTGAGCCTTCTTTAGGTGGACCGGTCACGGTGTTCGAGAAGGAGGCTTACTTCTCAACACTCAATGTTTGTTGTAGATGTGGTTTCATACTTATATGTTATTGACTGCGCAGTCGTTTGCCAAAAAGAGAAAATCATTTTCAAGCATGCACTTGTTATTTTAAAATCACTACGTGTGTTATGCTTAAAGAGGCAAGTTTAATCTATAGCTTTATCAAGCAAGTTTTCAAGTTATATTTTGGCATGTGTTCACTGAGTACGAAGTACTCAGCCCTGCATGTTGTTTTTAAAATGTGCAGGTTAGCTCGGACGGCGATGAAGTGTGCTTGGCGGCTTTTGTTGTTTAAAACATTCTAGAGATGTTTAAGCTAGGATTATATGTCTTCATACATGTAATTCGGGCTATGTTTCTGCTGAAACACTTTGATGTTCTTGTTCTAATTGCTATACTTTTGTCTTCAATACTTTAAGCCTTGAACTCGAGACACTCATGTTATCTTTTGGATGAACTACTCTCGTTGATCTTATGATAGTATTCTGTTAAAGCATGTTGGTAACGTTGGTAATTCTTGTTTATGCCCTGTCAGTACAGCATATATCTCTTGTTAGTAATACCTTTAACTTCTGTTATAAAGTATGTGAGCATTATCTCATATCAACTGTTTCCACAGCATGTTAGTAACTTTTATACTTCGGTTACTAAAGAATGTCACTACCAACACATAAAGTATTCCAATCTATGTCAGTAGCAACATATATCTTTCTCCAAGCATGTTTCTTGTTCTGTTCTCTATTATTCGTGTGATTCATTAGTCACGGACCTCCCCTGGCCTAGTCATCTTCATTCTAGAAAGGTCGGGCTGTGACAAAAGAAGCGGGGAAGAAAGGGGTAAATGAATACACAGACATTTAACGACAGAAATACTTCTATGAATAAGACTTCATTGATAAAAGAGAGAGTTGATCTCGAAGGATCACTCGACAAGTTCTCAAAAGGAAATTAAGTGATTGTACAGAAACTTAGACCAACAGTGATTTACAATATAACATAAGAGCGTCTAAAGTTTGGCAGCGGAATAAACGTAGAATGTGACTCTGTTCTTCTTTCCTATCACTATCCTAATCAACCATCACCGCTTCCGTCGCTCAACCAGCACATTTAGAAACATATGCAGGGCTAAGTACATAAAGCACTTAGTGGGCACTTTGCCGAAAACATACAATAAGTATTGATAAATCAGGCATCTCTTTTATAGCGCATCGGGGTGTTTCTTTCAAAAGCCCATGCCTATTAAACATTTTCTTTTCATAAACATAGCTTTGCAAAGCATTTTTCTGATAGATGTTACGTTCAATCTTGACCAAATAATTATCACTGCGGCAGGCAGTCCCTTAACAGGGTTCCATACTTCAACGGCTACTTTATCACCGCGGCAAGTCATCCCCTCAACAGGGTTCCATACTTCAACGGCTACTGTGTACACTAACTTTGGAAAGCAAGTTGGCTAACTCAAAGTCCGATCGTTTAGTTAACCCCTTTTGGCTAACTCATAAGGTACAAGAGAACTCACATAAAACAAGTAGTTCATGCCATGATTATCACTTTGAAAACACGATTATCAAAGCGATAAAGAAAAAGGTTTTCGAGCATTGCTCATTTTATTTCATATATAAAAGCCCACCTTACTGATTACAGAACTATTTAACGAGCTTCCGTCTCTGGTCTTCTGTCCTATCCTCAGTGCTGACTTCCTTCTTTTATCGTAAATAAACAGACTTTAAGAAACTTGAATGCAATCGATAAAAGAAACAGGAAATCGAAACGGTTTTTAGTCTTTTAGGCATTTGCACTTTACTACTTCCTTTTAATTAACTAATAAACGAGACTTCGATCGATTCTCGTCTACAAACTGACTCGGCTCATTAATCTACACTTAGGTCAGTAGGTAAAAGGGTGTCGATCACTTAGAACGATTTAAAAGTTCACAAGGAACGAAGTTGAAAAGGATTCAACTTAGGAAACTAGGCTTTGGATACTCACTGCCCAAGTCAGTAAGTCTATACAGAACAGAGCATACAAAAACAGGGGATAAATATCACACCAAAAGAAAGGTATGGGTGTCTAGTTTACTCTCCAATTTACGGATCTCAATTTCGTTAAGCGAGCTAAAAGTTATGACAGTTTCCGTGAAACGTCGCAAAACAGTCGCGCGAAACCCTAATGCTCGACAAAACTCGACACACGATTCCCTAGGTTCGATCAATACTATTCCACTTTTATTTTCATGAAATTTTCATCTTAAGACAGTCTACATACAGTATCCTTTAAACGGGTTCATATTCACGACTTTTGATTAACAAACAACGAGCATTTCCTCGTCATTTTCAACTAACCATTTACTATACCAAAACAAACTTCAATTTCTATTTCGTTCAACAACCTCTCGATTCTTAATTAAATCTCATATCGTCTCGTTTCTCGGATGGAAAAGTCGTTAACTACAATATCGTTCGACAATCAATAACAATTATTATTATTAAAAGAGATTTCCTTATTCGACTTTTCTATCGTTATTTAGATTCACTTATTCGTCTCTTATGAAAAATCCAACGTTATTAGAATTCGTTCTAACTTTCCGATTATGATCATTTACTAACGAGATTAACTTATTTTCACATCATAGACCTATATCATTATCTAATCTCGACTTATCATCGATCGTTCGTCTCTTAACGATTATCATCTAACGAGCATCACTAATACGCAAATCATATTATCAAAACATTATCGAGCCTTAACTTATCGATACGTTTTTGTCTCTTACATTTTTCAATTTATTTTTAGAAAAATATCAATTAAATATATAATCATCCTCATACATAGCATATCTCATTTCTATTAAACAATCGAGCATATCATAACATTTACTATACTAAATCGACCCTTCTTCATCTTAGAAAAATCTAAATTAATTCATAGAGTCAATTAACTACATGTAGAACACTAATCTATCGATCAAACATCAAAGAAATCGAACTAAGATCAAAACCCCAAAAATTATTAAATTTTCGATAATAACCCTAAGGAATAGGGAGTGATTTTCTCCATGATTCGATCCGTAGAACTCGATTCTAATCATACTAGAACATGAATCGAACAAGAATTAACATGCTTCTTCAACTCTTAAGGTTCGAAAAAAAGAGAAATGGATGGAAATCAAGACTTGTTCGGTTCAAAACGTAGGAGATGTTCATACCTTGCGTAATGTGGACTCGGAAATGGAATCGATCGGTAGATGAAGATCTTGTGTTCTTGAGAAAGCTTGAAGGTTGGAGTTTTAATGGAGGATTGGAGAAGAAAATGAGAGAGATGGAGTAAGGGAGGGTGGTGGCATTGATAGGGAGGGAGAGAAAGATGGTGAGTCATGAATAGATACATAAAGTGTTAGAAAAATCTAACAAAGGTATGGTGAGTCGCTAAGGTGTGTTTGGCGAGGAATTATTTGACTAAAAATATCTCGTGTCCGGCTTTAAACGGCGATATAAAAGTCAAGAAATACTTTTCTAGATAGTTACGAATTTAACGAAATCTAACTCGTCCGTTAGATTGGAAATAATTTACGTACTCGGAAAACCTAATTCGTTTTTCAAAATCCGAGAAAAAGTCGGGATTAGACAGTCTAAAATTCGCCCGAAAAAATCATAAAAACTAATTTTCTCCGGTCAACTCGTATCGAAGAAAAAGTGAATGTAAATTTCGACGGTTTTTAATTCTAAGTTTTCGGACGAAAAATCTACCAGACGCAAAAACCCTAATACAGTAGTCATTCGACCGACTTCTGGAATTTATTTTCTGAAATGGATTTCACCGTCAGTCTTAGAATTTAATTTCATGTTCTTAGGTGTGCAAAGCCATAATTATTATTAACTTTTATTTTTAAAAACATTAGAATTTTTCTGGGGCATTACATCCTACCCCCCTTACGAAAAATTTTGTCCCGAAATTTGCTTATCTTCTTAAACTGTTCGAGGTACTCCTTCCTCAACTCTTCTTCGAGTTCTCACGTGGCTTCTTCTTCCCCGTGATGATCTTATAACACTATTACTAATCATATCGACTTGCTTCCTAACTTTCACGCTTTTCGATCCAAGATCGATTGCGGTCTTTCTTCATAACTTAAGTCAGTTCCAAGAACAACGTCTTGCTGAAAAAACCACGTGTGCAGAATCGAACACACACATTTTCTCAAAATGAGATACACATATAATAAACATTCCATAAACTTGGCAACAACGCCATAACTATCCGTATTGGAAGCTATCTTTTTCAAGATATCCATTAATCATATAAATCTTTGTCGAAGCTTTGTACTTAGCATGGAATTAATCATATTATCCTTTGAAGGATAATCATGAGGAAAGTCTTGTCCCTATTTTCTAAATTTAAGCCTAATCGGCACATATTTCTTAAGTGTTTTGTCTTTTCTAAACTTCTTTCTTTCGTTACCTTTAGGCTTCTTTCACTCTAACTCGTGTCTACCGAATAATCTTGATCATTTCCCTGACCGTATCTGATCCTAGGTTCTTTCTTTCACTTACCTTGTGACAATAAGACAATTATCTGAAACTTCTTCTTCTACAAGGCCTTGTAAGGCACAATACTTATCGTAGCTTAATAACTATTGTTATAACAATTTGATCAACGTCAAAAATATTCTTCCATTTCTACATAGAAATACTTAACGGTTATAACAACCCGTATGGTCGTCAGTGTAAAGCTTTCACTTGCTGATAAGCTAAACATCTTTCTACAAACGAGGCAACGTCTCGTTTCAAACAATTCTACCAGAAATTCTTTCTTAAGTCTTAAATTTGTTGTCACCGGGAATACTAAGTCCATTCTTTAATTTCTATCATATTATCCATTGCTTCGGAATAACCGTCTGGTTTATCCGTTCTTATCCTTAGTCGAAGCTTTTCGATCGACTCGTCCTTTCTCTAGGCACTTGTAATCTTTTCGTAAGTCTGGTGTAGCTACAATTACTATTATTTGGCTTGTTATCGTTTCAGGTGTATTGAGCACCTCTCTATTCTTCATCTCGAATTCTCGTATAAGTATTTCTTCCTTGATGAAGAAACATTTAAACTTAGTTGGAGTCTTTCGACTCAGCATGCCTGCTACTACACTTAGCTTTTTCCTAGATGGTAATTGATACCACAACCATAATTCTCAACTAATTCGAGCCCTCTTCTTTGTCTCATGTTAATTCCTTTTTTTTTTTTGCTCGTAGAGGTACTTCAGACTCTTTGATCTATAAAAATCTCAACCCATACACCATAAGGATGGTGTTTCCAAATTTTCAATGCACATCGGCTGCAAGTTCTAAATATGGGTTGGATACTCAACCTCGTGAGGTCGAAGTTATCGTTGTGAAGCATAAACTATCACATTTCCATCTTGCATCCTAACGCACTCTAATCCGATCTTTGAAGCCTCTGTATATACTTCGTATTCCTTGTTTGTTTCTAGAAGGGCTAAAACTGGTGTGATGGTCAACCTTTCCTTGAGCGTCTGCGCACTTATCTCGCACTTGTCGGTCCATTTGTACTTATTTTCCTTTCTAAGTAGTTGCGTCATAGGTCTAGCAATCATAGAAAATTCCTCGATGAATCTTATATCATAACTGGCCAAACCTAAGAAACTCCTTATTTCATTCGGACTTGTGGGCGATTTCCATTTGAGTATTGTCTCTACCTTGGCAGGATCTACCTTGATACCTTCTGCTAACACTATGTGTCTAAAGAACATTACTTCCTTCAGCCAAAATTCGTCTTTACTGAACTTGGTATAGAGTTCTCAGCTCTAAAACACTGTTCGCAAGTGTTGTTCGTGCTCATCCTCATTCTTGGAGTAAATGAGAATGTTGTCGATGAATACTAAGACAAATTTGTCTAAGTATGGGTGAAAACTTCATTCTTGAGGTCCATGAATATTGCGGAAGCGTTAGTCAAACCAAATGGCATAATTAAGAATTTGTAATGGCCATATCTGATCCGAAGGCGATTAGGTATATCTCCGGTTTATTCTTCAACTAGTGTTGTTTAGACCTTAGTCTATCCTCGAAAATACACTTGTTCCTTTTAAGCTTATCAAGAGGTCTTCTATCCTTATAAAAGGATACTTATTCTTAAGGGTTATCTTATTTAATCTTGCGATAGCCTATGAACATTCTCATAGAACCATCCTTCTTCCTAATGAACCAATCGGTGCTCCTATGGTGAAAACGCTTGTCTAAAGAAATCATCATCTAACAACTCTTGCAGTTGGATCTTAAGCTCTTCTAACTCTTTTGGTACAATCCTATTTGGGCTTTTGATTTGGAAGCCGATCCTGGTTCCAAATCAATCGTGAAATCTACATGACGATCTGGTGGTTAACCAAATAATATGTTTGGAAAGACGTCCTCATACTCGTTCAAAATTTCCGTGTCTTGAATGATCGTCTTGGCTCCTGGTTCTCCAACTAGGTACATTAGATGAGTTGTGCACTCCTTTCTTCTTCATCAACTTCTTGGCTTGTAGGGCGGATATTATTGTTATCCTCCTGCCCATAGAAATCCCATGGAATTCGGTTGGTTCTCTACCCGGGGGTTGAAAAGAGATTTTTCTCTCGTTGCAAAAAATTGTGGCATAATTCTCAGAAAACCATCCTATTCCTAGGATTATATCTACGTCGAACATTATTACTTTCCGATTGTTTTCTATGATCCTAAAAATATCCTAAATCAAATTCTATGCTCACAAGAAACTAAGGGAGTGGCGATAATCTCCCCTAAGGCATAGTTATTCTTATTTCATGTTTAGTGCGCTCTGATTCTACTCCAACAATGTCAACAGGTACTAACAATAACGAATATAAAGCTCTAGTGTGAGGCAAGATTATGACAGGGTAATTTAAGAAGTTCGTCCAATACCTGCCAAATTTCCCTTGCCTTCATTATACTTCTCCTGCCTAATCGTATAAACTCCTGCATTCTGTTGTGGTTGTGTCAGTTGTTGCTGTGACTGGGCTTGAATTGCTTTCATTGGTTGGGGCTGACCATACTGGTTTGGTTCCATCGTTTGAAACAACATTAGGCAATTCCTCTTTATATGCCCCGTTTGCCTACATTTAAAACAATTACCCATGTCTGCTTGACAAACACCGACATGCTTCCTATTACAAATAGAACAAGTAGGATCATCCTGTTTCTGTTCTACTGCTTGTAATTGTTCTGGGCAATTTCTCTTAAAGTGCCCCTTATGTCCACAGTTGAAGCAAACACCAAAGTTCGCTAGACAAACACCGTAGTGTCCCTTATTACACTTAGGGCAAGCTGGAATAGTGATCTTTTATTGGTTATTTTTCGGGGTTTGGAGCTGGTTGTGCTGGTTAATTCCATTTGCTGTCAGCGGTTTCGGGCAATTTCTTCTCGCATGTCCGTTCTGACCAGAGTTAAAACATCCATCAACGTTTGCTAGACAATTTCCGAAGTGCATCCTATTGCGCTTAATACACGTAGGTACATTGATTTCTCCTTGGTCGTTTCCTCCTTGGTTATTGTTCCTTTGCTGCCCTTGCAACTGTCCTTGCAGATTATTTCCCTTCCCCTATCCTGATTGTTTATTTCCTTATGGTTTATTCCTTTGCCACGACTTCTTACCATAGTTGTTATCTTTATTTGGCTGCTGAAAGCTTTGTCGATTTCTACTCTGTTTCCCTTGATCGTTGTGGCGCTGGTAACAGTCACTGCTACTTCCTCCTCCCCATTTTCTTTTTCCTCTATAATTAATATTATTGTTGGGAAGGTTTTGAGTTGAAGTCTGGGTTGGCGTTGGTATGGGCACCACCATTTTTCCTTTATCTGGCACTACTGCCTCTATTTCTAGGACTCGTGCTAGTAGTTCCGTATAGCTCAGTCCTTCGTGACTGGCTAAAGCTACTCCCAGTTTATGTTTAAGTTCCCCTTGAAACTTCTTTGCTATTTCTTCTTCGGTATTCCCTTGCTCGGATACATACTTATCATAAAAAGCCTCCTTAAATTCATCCCAAGTAAGTTGAGCCAAATGCTCCACGGGTAAGACTTTCTGTCTAGTCTTCCACCAGTAGTCAGCTGGTCCGGCTAGTTGAAACGCAACACATGCAAGGTGCTCCTTATCAGTACATCTAAGAAGCTCAAAGATTCTTTCTATAGATTGTACCCAAAGCTCAGCATCGCTTGGGTTACTAGATCCATTAAAAACCGGTGGATTTCTTCTGAAGAATATATCCTCGATGTTACGATGTTGTGAGGGTGGCAGGGGTAAAAGGGTTGCTTGATGTTTTTGTTCTTCTTCGCTTATACGTTGTCCTTACCCTCTATCAGGCCCTCTAGGATCTCCTGATCCTCTTTGGTTGTTAACTATTCTCGGCGGCATTTTTGGTACTATAAGAGACAAGAATTCTTATTAGCACTGGCTTTTAAGCTTTCATTTACTTGCTAACCCTTTTTCTAACTTAAATAAGTTCATGGAAAAGAATAATAAGGACTAACTTCGATACTAGTTCTTTAAACTTTTAACTCTCAAGTGTAACTAAACTCTCGTTACACGAGTTCATTTGACATTCTGGTTTAATCATACGATTTATAAGAAACTTTCTTGTGATCAAAACCCTCTCATGGGTCATGTGTATATATATATATATATACATAAAAAAGAATACTAGTTTTGCCTCAAATGAGGACTTATACAACAGAAAATCTAAACTACTATGAGTCTAAGCTAGACTAACTGCCTATCTGTATACAGGATGCACTACTGGTTGCATTACTGTACTACTGGAAGTACTAGAATGGAAACGATCCAAAACTCTGTATCCGTATAGAGTACTACAAAAACTAGTTACTGATCCGACTATATACAAGACCAAGAGAGCTTATTAATACTAATACTACTACTACGCGTCTGGAACGCTCTGCTCAACTAGCTGTGGTCGAGTCAGCACTGCCCTCCACGGCCTGTGACTCCTCTGGGTCTTCCTCCGGATCCTCATCCGGATCCTCCTCCTCTGAGTATGAACCAAAGACGAGCTGGAGTGCCTCGTCAACCCTCAAGGTAGTGCCGTCTGTAAGTACAAGTGGTGGTGGGGCAGGTACCTCTGAAACTGTCCTCTCAGAGTCTAACACTAGGTAGTCACAACTGGGCTCTACTGTATGCTTCTTCAGAGGAAGAAGGTGCTCTGGAATGGAACTTGGCTCGTACTCCTCCCTAGAACAGACCCTGGACGGTCCTGCCTCAAACTCTGCTCTGACTCTAGCCAACTCTGAGCAGATCTCGTTAAGTGGTCTGAAGGGGTATGGTAACTCTATCAAAGCGGTAAGATCCGCGCCAATCACCGGGTACTCTGCCTCTGATACTAACTCCTCTGTGTCCTCACTAGGTACAACCACTGGGGGTATCTCTAATTGTACGGCCATCTCTGGATCTATCTCAACATGCTCTGACTCTGAATCTGCTGGGAAGTAAGTGTAGGGAGGATGTTCCTGAGTGGGATATGATGCTACGTGTCTGCTTTGAAAGAAACGCTTGTGCACTGCTAGAGCGAATCCTAAGTAGTCCCGTCGGCTCGATTTCATCGCCAAAAACTCCAAGGTAGTACCATACCGTGTCGTGTGCCCAACCGTGCCACTCCTCTGGCAGTCGTATAATCAGGTCGAATATAGCCTGACACTCTGTAACAGAATGGCGAGCTGCATGGTAAACTGCCGAAAAGTTACTAATTATTTGTCCTATATCATGATTCGGGTCTGCCTCAAAATCTTGATACTTATCTAGTATCTGATCTGCCCAAATACGCTGTGGCGGGAATTGGCTCTCCTACACCGTGTAAAATCTAGTATCCATCATACAAAGTTTTTAAGAAACACGGATCAGTAACGGGTAGGATAATAACTTATCTTAAGGAAAATCTTAAATTACAAATTGAATATTCCTTATTCAATTGTAATGTCACCAACACTTACACAATCACTTATCTTAAACATTTAACAATTCACAAAGGATTGCTCTTAAACAATATATAGAAATAAAATTTCAAGATTTTATTTCCATCCTTTATTTTATAATTCTTTTGCATTCTTACTTTATTTCCTATTACTTCCTTTCTTTATTCTTCATTACTTTCTTTCTTTATTCTTTATTACTTTCTTCAATTATTTATTCCTTAGAAAAAAAAAATTTAACGATTCTTTACTTATTAAACAAAGTATTAACTCTTAACTTAACTTCACAGTTTCCTCAAAGGAAAACTCTTAATGATTCACACTTATTAAAACAAAGTACGTCTACTTTGTTCATGTTACTCGTACGGAAGTAACATTCATTTCTTTCGTTCACTTTGATTCCCTTTATTCTGTCTTCCTTGACTCGATCATTTCTTTCTTATTTCGAAGTCAACGCTCCTCAAACGTCCATTCGTTTCTTTCGTTCACTTAGTACGTAATTAATTTACCTTATCATCATTTATTTTATTTCCTCGAAGGAAATTCTTAGCGACTCTTAATTACAAAAACAAAATTGACTCTGTCTAGTTTTTGTTCATGTCACTACGCACATGACATTCGTCTATAGAAGTCCTTCCCGTTTCACGATCTCCTTTCGAAATCATTTGGAAACAATACTTCTTAAAGCATCTATGTTCTCAAGGAATCGGAAAGTCCTTAGAATCATAGTCTATGTTCTTCAATGAACCGGGAAAATCCCTAGAATCAATCTAGGTTCTTGTGCCAACAAATTTTTCAAATTAAAAAAAAAAATTATTGCGCAAATAATTTCACATAATTCACATAATAAAACAAAACAAGGTATAATTCTTATATTTTCAAACAATTCTTTACTTGGCACCTTTCATTCCATTCTTGACTTAGTAAATACTTATTCAAAAATTTTCTTAAAAGAAGAACACATTTCTTGAAACTCTTTCCTTTCTTTCTTTCTTTCTTTCTTTCTTTCCTTTGTTGAGTCGATGAAGCGGGAGGTTGAGTTGTCGTCTACACTCTTAATCATAGTGTTACGACCTAACATTACTTTGAAAGAAGATTCGGGTATAGAGTATGAACGAATACTCTATCTGACTACTTTGAAAGAAATTCGTATGCAGAGCAGAAACGATTGATCTGATACCACTCTGTCACAGCCCCAAATCCCAAGAACATACAATAAGTATTGATAAATCATACAATAAGTATTGATAAATCAGGCATCTCTTTTATAGCGCACCGGGGCGTTTCTTTCAAAAGCCCGTGCCTATTAAACATTTTCTTTTCATAAACATAGCTTTGCAAAGCATTTTTCTGATAGATGTTACGTTCAATCTTGACCAAATAATTATCACCGCGGCAGGTCGTCCCTTCACAGGGTTCCATAATTCAACGGCTAATTTATCACCGCAGCAGGTCATCCCCTCAACAGGGTTCCATACTTCAACGGCTACTGTGTACACTAACTTTGGAAAGCAAGTTGGCTAACTCAAAGTCCGATCGTTTAGTTAACCCCTTTTGGCTAACTCATAAGGTACAAGAGAACTCACATAAAACAAGTAGTTCATGCCATGATTATCACTTTGAAAACACGATTATAAAAGCGATAAAGAAAAAAGTTTTCAAGCATTGCTCATTTTATTTCATATATAAAAGCCCACCTGACTGATTTCAGAACTATTTAACGAGCTTCCGTCTCTGGTCTTCAATCCTATCCTCAGTGCTGACTGCCTCCTTTTATCGTAAATAGACAGACTTTAAGAAACTTGAACGCAATCGATAAAAGAAACAGGAAATCGAAACGGTTTTTAGTCTTTTAGGCGTTTGCACTTTACTACTTTCTTTTGATTAATTAACAAACGAGACTTCGATCGATTCTTGTCTATAAACTGACTCGGCTCATTACTCGACACTTAGGTCAGTAGGTAAAAGGGTGTCGATCACTTAGAACGACTTAAAAGTTCACAAGGAACGAAGTTGAAAAAGATTCAACTTAGGAAACTAGGCTTTGGATACTTACTGCCCAAGTCAGTAAGTTCATACAGAACAGAGAATACAAAAACAGGGGATGAATTTTATACCAAAAGAAAGGTACGGGTGTCTAGTTTACTCTGCAATTTACGGATCTCTATTTCGTTAAGCGAGCTGAAAGTTATGACAGTTTCTGTGAAACGTCGCAAAACAGTCATGCGAAACCCTAATGCTCGACAAAACTCGACGCACGATTCCCTAGGTTCAATCAATACTATTCCACTTTTATTTTCACGAAATTTTCATCTTAAGACAGTCTACATACAGTATCCTTTAAAAGGGTTCATATTCATGACTTTTGATTAACAAACGACGAGCATTTCCTCGTCATTTCCAACTAACCATTTACTATACCAAAACAAACTTCAATTTCTATTTCGTTCAACAACCTCTCGATTCTTATCTAAATCTCATATCGTCTCATTTCTCGGATTGAAAAGTTGTTAACTACAATATCGTTCGACAATCAATAACAATTATATTATTATTAAAAGAGATTTCCTTATTCGACTTTTCTATCGTTATTTAGATTCACTTATTCGTCTCTTATGAAAAATCCAACGTTATTAGAATTCGTTCTAACTTTCCGATTATGATCATTTACTAATGAGATTAACTTATATTCACATCATATATCTATATCATTATCTAATATCGACTTATCATCGATCGTTCGTCTCTTAACGAAAATCTTACGTTCTCCATTTTCGTTCAAATTTTACAACAACGATTATCATCTAACGAGCATCACTAATACGCAAATCATATTATCAAAACATTATCGAGCCTTAACTTATCGATACGTTTTCGTCTCTTACATTTTTTAATTTATTTTTAGAAAAATCTCAATTAAATATATAATCATCCTCATACATCGCATATCTTATTTCTATTAAACAATCGAGCATATCATAACATTTACTATACTAAATCGACCCTTCTTCATCTCTTATGTTCCAACTTTTATTTTTAGAAAAATCTAAATTAATTCATAGAGTCAATTAGCAACATGTAGAACACTAATCTATCGATCAAACATCAAAGAAATCGAACTACGATCAAAACCCCAAAAATTATTAAATTTTCGGTAATAACCCTAAGGAATGAGGAGTGATTTTCTCCATGATTCGATCTGTAGAACTCGATTCTAATCATACTAGAACATGAATCGAACAAGAATTAACATGCTTCTTCAACTCTTAAGGTTCGAAAAAAAGAGAAATGGATGGAAATCAAAACTTGTTCGGTTCAAAACGTAGGAGATGTTCATACCTTGCGTAATATGGACTCGGAAATGGAATTGATCGGTAGATGAAGATCTTGTG
This sequence comes from Schizonepeta tenuifolia, assembly GCA_029490685.1. Lineage (NCBI taxonomy): Eukaryota > Viridiplantae > Streptophyta > Magnoliopsida > Lamiales > Lamiaceae > Schizonepeta > Schizonepeta tenuifolia. The sequence continues at coordinate 58,191,873 of CM055955.1, forward strand.
TTCTTGAGAAAGCTTGAAGGTTGGAGTTTTAATGGAGGATTGGAGAAGAAAATGAGAGAGATGGAGTGAGGGAGGGTGGCGGTATTGATAGGGAGGGAGAGAGAGATGGTGAGTCATGAATAGATACATAAAGTGTTAGAAAAATCTAACAAAGGTATGGTGAGTCGCTAAGGTGTGTTTGGCGAGGAATTATTTGACGAAAAATATCTTGTTTCCGGCTTTAAACGGCGATATAAAAGTCAAGAAATACTTTTCTAGATAGTTACGAATTTGACGAAATCTAACTCGTCCGTTAGATTGGAAATAATTTACGTACTCGGAAAACCTAATTCGTTTTTCAAAATCTGAGAAAAAGTCTGGATTAGACAGTCTAAATTTCGTCCGGAAAAATCATAAAAACTAACTTTCTCCGGTGAACTCGTATCGAAGAAAAAGTGAATGTAAATTTCGACGGTTTTTAATTCTGAGTTTTCGGACGAAAAATCTACCAAACGCGAAAACCCTAATACAGTAGTCATTTGACCGACTTCTGGAATTTATTTTCTGAAACGGATTTCACCGTCAGTCTTATAATTTAATTTCATGATCTTAGGCGTGCAAAGCCATAATTATTATTAACTTTTATTTTTAATGACAGTTGAATTTTTAAAGACAGTAGAATTACACATACGGTTGAGAGCGAGAAGAGAGAAAATTTCTTCTTCTTCTTCTTCTTGCATACGGTGGAGAGAGAGAGTGTAGAGAGAGATGAGAGAATTTTGTTATACTTAGCTAAGAAGGAAATTATTTGGAAGATGGATTAAATGAAGGAAATGACGAATATTCTCTCTTAAGTGTTGAAAATAGATAACTAAGTATAATTAGAGAGAATAAAATTAGGGAGAGAGAGGAGGCTCATGTCGGCAGAGAGAGAGGGAGAGAGATAAGTGAAATATCTCAATTTTAAACTAGTATAATTTTCTCCGGATGAAAAGTTTTCCGGTAGAATATATCCTTGTTTTTCCGTTAACACTGAAAACGGCTAAAAACCTCCTCGATTCATTTCCGACATCGAAAACACCTCAACTCTATCTCATGTCTCACGAAATAAATCAAGGAATCTGAATATCTAATTTTTAAGTCAAAATTCCAAGTAACGAAGAAAACCTTAAAAATCGATCGGTTGATTAAACCATTAAGGAATAAATTTTAAAACTCTCTCATGTGATCTCAGAAAAATTTCTAACATATCTCAGGGGTCTTAGAATTAATTCTAGGTTCAAAAGACACTAATTAGGTTAAATTCAGAGTTCATCGGTGATTAGTGATTTCTCGGCTTATCGACACTAATCGTCAAAAGTGAAAGTTCTCAGAATTCTCCGAAATTTATACTCATTTATACTCATACCCAAACTCATCACATACTCATTTCGAATAATTGAAACGAGAAAAATCACATTCAAGCACATAAGGGCATTTTGGTCATTTTCAAGAAAATCTCTTTTTCTTGAAAAAAGTTTATGACTCAAGACTCGTTATTTAAACATATAAACGCATTTAGAATGCACTCAAAGACTTATAAAAGCTCAGGGTATTGCAATGTGGTAGATGATTCATACCTGTGTATATATTATGTTTGACAGCGCTGTCGTTTCAAGTAAATAAAATGATTTTGCATTCACAAGTAAAACATTTTAAATCTCATTAATGCTTGTGATGCTATGGCAAGGCAAGTTCAATTATATAGCTCTAAGAGCAAGTTTTAAAATGTGTTTGGCATGTGTTCACTGAGTACGAAGTACTCAGCCCTGCATGTATTTCTAAACATGCAGGTTAGCGGGATGTGGATGGCGTGGACAACTTGGTGGTGTGTTTCGTTTTGAATCGAAAGTTAGCTAGCAATTACATGTCTTCATACATGTAGTTGTTGGGAATTGAGTCGATGTCTCCGCTGCAATATGATACTATCTTTTGATATGTTTATGATATTACTCTGATGATATGTTGGTTCTATGAGCGATGTGCTCAATATAATTTACTGTTTTTCTTTAAATTTTCGGATCATGTGTATTTAACTACTTATTCCTTTTTGGGTCTTCTAATGTAAATTCCTATGCTCGTTGGTTGTTTTATCGTAACTTGAAAGCATGCCTTTATTTGTTATCATTTTCAGTCATTATTCCTTTGATTTCCCGAGCATGAACCCTTATGTGAGTTGAGTTAGTGTATGGTTTAATATTGTTTGTCGCACCTCGGGAGTCGGGGTGTAACATTATCTCTCTCGCAGAGCAAGAACAAGTGTCAGTTGAAGAACCAGTAGAAATAGATAGTCCATTCCTCCACATGTTCTTCCTTCTAACCTCTCAGAATCCTCATTCTTTGATTGAGTATAGAATCTTAGTTTCTTGTCATGTCTAAGCAGATTCTTTCTTGCAGATTGAGTCTCTAAGCCTTAGAAAGAAGCCTCCACTTTTCTAAGTGTAGAAAACTTCATACCCAACCCCCAAACTCTAGGTCCTCTTTGAACCCGAAATCAAAGACACTAGGTCCCTTAGAACCCGAAATCTAAGATAGGTTGTATACTTGCCCGTAAAAATATTGTAAGGTTTTGTCCGAACTCGTAATCGAACTAGTTAGGCTGTTTGGTGCCTGAAAACGAAGCTCAACATTTGATAATCACGCGTAAGCTTATCTAGTAGATTACTTTCCTGAAAAGGGAGTCGTGGACGTAGGAGGTTAATCTCTGAACCACGTAAAAATATTATGTTCTTTACTTTCAGTTTCCTAACCAACTAACCCAGTATACAAATCTGTTTCTCTGAAATTGCACTAAGTGTTTGGGAACTTGACCTTTCCGGTAAAAGATTTCAATTTCAGCAACGAGGTAAAAATAACCACCTACTTCTGCATTGCAAAACTCTTTAACACTTCAGTCAGGATTACATAGCTAACCATCAGTCAAAGAAGTCAGTTGTTCACCTAACTATACGATCAACTCCAACTAAGTTTCTCAGTTGTTGAGGAACAGAGAAACCTGAAAGAGTTAAGGTGATAGGTCTGAAGTGGATATTCAAGAATAAGTGAGACGTCATTGGATACATAGTGAGAAACAAGGGTAGACTAGTAGCTCAAGGTTACTGCCAGCAAGAAGGGATAGATTTTAAAGACTCCTTCGCTCCAGTTGCTCGTCTTGAAGCAATTAGGATTTTCCTAGCCTATGCCGCTTACCACAAATTCAAGGTTTACCAAATGGACGTGAAGTGTGCATTTCTCAATGGTGACATCAAAGAAGATGTTTATGTGGAACAACCTGCTGGTTTTGAAACTGATGATGGTAGAGTCTACAAGCTGAAGAAAGCGATATACAAACTGAAACAGGATCCGCGTGCATGGTATGACACATTATGCGGCTTTCTACTAGAGTCAGGATTCCTTCGAGGCTCAGTAGATAAAACACTTTTTACCATCAAAGTTGGAGAAGACATCTTGGTGGTACAAATATATGTTGACGATATCATCTTTGGATCAAAGTCCAAAGCTCTGTGTGAAAAATTCTCCCAACTCATGAAGAAAAAGTTCGAGATGTCCATGATGGGAGAGATGAACTATTTTCTTGGGCTACAAGTCAAGCAGTCCCCTAAAGGAATATTCATTAATCAGTCCAAGTACACAAAGGAGCTAATTTCCAAGTTTGGACTCAACTCAAGCAAAACAACGAAGATCCCAATGAACACCAACTGGAAGATCAACCCTGGCCAGGAAAAAAAGCTTGTCGATGCAAAAAAGTACATAGGGATCATCGGTTCGCTGCTGTATCTGACTGCTAGTCGACCAGACATCTCCTACGCAGTCGGAGTGTGTACAAGATTCCAAGTTGAGCATAGGGAAGCTCACATGCAAACAGTGAAGAATATCATCAAGTACCTCGAAGGGACAGTTCATATGGAACTGTGGTACCCAACTGATGATAATATCGAACTGACAGACTACTCAGATGCAGATTTAGCTGCAGATCGAGTAGATAGGAAATCAACCTCAGGTTATTGTCAGTTCATGGGAAGCAAGTAAGTTTCCTGGTTTTCGAAGAAACTGGTGTGTGTCGCCACCTCCACAACCAAATCATAATACATAGCAGCTGGAAGCTGCTGCATGCAAATACTCTGGCTAAAGCAACCGCTCAGAGATTATGAAATGGAAACAGGGCAAGTACCTATCTTCAGTGACAACTCAAGTGTTATAGCCATCACGGTGAATCCAGTTCATCACTTCAAGACTAAGCACATCGACATCATGCATCACTTCATCTGTGATCATGTCGAGAAAAAGGACGTCATTGTTGAGAAAATTCACACTGACATTGAGAGAGCTGATATTTTCATAAAGTCTTTGGTGGAAGCTCGATTCAAGATATTGTGTCAACTTCTTGGATTGCTCAACCCAACCAAAGAAGAAGCCATGAAGATGGAGATCACAAGTTTAGGGGGAACTCAACAAGTTCTCTGCCACAAGACAGTTCAGCAGAAAGATGGAGTCAAACCTTGACTGAACTGATGACTTGACTTAGTCGAGTATATGTTGAGTTAGGGAGACAGTCGAGTTCCACGCCGATTAAGTGGTACTTATGATTAATTTGTTCCTTATTCTTCAAAGCGGGTGTTTTGAAATAAATTCAAACATCTTCTTAGAAGTTATTCAAAAATGAATTAGCCCATCGGTCTCATTGACGAAGCTATCATTTGTACTTCGTGCAAATAGATTTGTAATCTCCTATGCCTACAATAGGCAATAGCCAGCGGTAAGCAGGGTCGTACCCAAGGGAATTGGTGTAGTCTCTCTTCCACGAAATGTTGTCTCAAAAGGATTTTGGTCTGAACTTCACTTGTCTTGGTCAACAAGCACTGAAAACTATAACTGAAACTAAATATAGATTTGATCAATAATAAAAGAGACTTGGACTGGACTTCGAATCATTGAACATTAATACTTTTACTCGATCATGGGCACAATGATATTCAATGGCATACCTTTACTATTCAGTTTAAAGGATAAATTAATTCATGCCCTATGGTCACGAAGTCACGGCTAAAAATACTTTGCCCTTATATCTATCCCTTTAAATTTGAGTATGCTAGAGACACTCTAGACAAAACTCCTCTCTTGATCAACACATCCATGAAGACCCTTCAGTAGATGTATTTCCCAAGAGGAATTAGTTTCTTTTAGACCCAAATCATCCAAGAGGTGCCCAAGACACCGACTGCTCTCCAATACTTATTATTTTTTCAAGCACAAGGGAAACTCTGGTGTTGATCTCAACTCTATTGGTGATCTAGACGCCTTACCTTATTGGTGATCAAGCAATTAGTTCTCTTGCCCAAATCTAATATTAAGCCCTAAGTATTTTGGAAATAAAACTACACGATTTAATTTAAACTCTTAGCCCTCATGACTAATCGAAGTATTAATAATTCACATCATCTAATCCAATCCAAGTTTAAGAAATTTGCTAGACATGAATTTAAACTTAAATAAAACAAAAGATTTAAAGGAAAACATAATTGAAACTAAAATAATAACTATATTACCAACCAACAAAATGTGTCTTGGCCACAGCGCCAGCAATAAATTAAAGAGTGAAGTAAAACTAAATTTAAAGTTTTGCATGTAGGACTTGTTTTTCTCCTCACCAACTCTCAAGAACAGAATTAAAGTTATATTAGGGTTACATGATAATGATTTGCAGAGTACATGCAGCCATATATATAGGCATCAAAGAGAGGTAGAAGCGGTTCCCTTCATGGGCTGGACTCCTTCCTTCGTTGGCCTTGTTTCCTTCTTTGGCTTGGCATCGGATTCTCTTCCTTGTTGAGTTCAGCTTTGACCGGTCTCTCCTTGATAAGGAAGGAAGTTTCCTTCCTTATCCACTTCCTTGGTGCTCAAGTATCATCCCTTGTCCTCTGCTTCATCCTTCTATCTTGGTCACATCAACATCAGTCTTGCCCTCAATGTGCACTAGTCTGGGTACTCTCCATAAGATTATGGTGAGGTACTCCTTAATCTGTAGCTTTGCTCAAGATGTATCTCTTCATTCCCAACTACAGACTTCAACCCTATGCCCATATTGCATCGTATCGTTGAGAAAAACAGTTTTCCATCAGATTATGCCCACAATCGCATCTGTTCTGCCCTGCATCCACTTCCTCCTACTTGTGTCCTCCCAGACACATAAAGACTCGAAAAAGACACAAAAAACACAACAAAAAGACACAAAAAATGAACATAAATATGGGTTCATCACACCCACACACTTTAATCACGCTTGTCCTCAAGTGTGTAGTTGCAACTTGCCCAAGACTCAAAAACACGGAAAAGACAAAACTAAAACACAGACTCAACACAAGTTCAGCACATTATGGTCATTAATCAAAACAAGCAATCATAAATAGAGATCAAGTAATGCCATCAAATAGGTCAAGATAGAATCAATGAGCATAAGGATATTCCTCACATCACTCTTCTCTCAAGTGTATTGGGCTAAAAGTTTACGCTCGTGACCAATATTAACTTGACTTTCCATAGGCTTGCCTGCCTTCTACATTCTCATTATCTAGACACTTATAGATAGGCCTTTTATTAGGTTATAATGGGGCTTAAGGCATAAGGTAGGAAATATTTAGGAACTAGCTATGATCAATATGAACTCAATTCTGGGCAATACTTGCTCCAGATTCTTCATTCCTTTCCAATAGCTTTCGGGCCTTAGCACACACTTACTTTTTCTATAACTTCTTTTTTTATTTTATATATTTTTTTTCTCTTTTTTTATTATCATTTTTACACACCTCAACTAGCTGTGTAGCCCATGATAGTGTACCCCTTTGCCCTCCTTTCATCCCTCATCTTCTCTAAACCTGAATTCTCATGACTGGGGCGGCTAAAATTTCAGGTTTATTTAAGTGTATCGAAAGAATTAATTGCAAGCTCGAGGGGGCTAGTCAAAGGATAAACATAAAGGTAAAACTTTTTAGGCTCTGGGCTGAATAAACAAAAAGTTATGCCTAAATCATCTAAGAGCGCTGATCAAACTAATTAAGTTCAAGAGAATGCAGACAAGTTCTAGATCATCAAGTCTCATGGTCATATCTCACACAAGAAAAAAATAACAATGCATATAAGATGTACAACAATTTAAAGCTCAATTTCTCTCAAGGTAGCTCATAGATTCATTCTGTCCTACCTATCTACATACGGCATACTTAATCATAGCATAAATTAATACTTGACCTTGACCTAGACCCTAAACATGCTGATCAACAAACTAAATTTAAACAAAATAATTTGACACAACAACGACCCCCACAAACACACTTTGCTTTGGGCAAAGTAGGTAGAGTGGTGGTCAAGACACTAACACAAAAAAGACTCAAAACAAATTAAAAAACGACCCCACCCACACACTTTGTTTTGACCAACAAACTAACAAACTAAGAAGGAAATTCGAATGCCTTCACCACACAATTTGCATAGCAAATTGTGGATGAAGGCAATACCTTAAGCTTCTCAACCAACAGACTCTTAAAATTTAAAAACAACAAAACCTTTAACACAAAAAATAAAAACCTAAACTACAACACAAACATGGGAGGAACAACTAAGAAGAAGATTCAGGTGTATACCTGAAATTCTTGTGGGCAAAGTAGGCGTGTTGTTCGTCGAGTAACTCCTTCAGCATCTTCTCCATACGCTCTATCCTGGGCACATCCTCCTCAACTTCGGGTACGGCAGCAATAGCTTTTCCTCGGGTAATGGCAAGCTTCATCTCCTTGGCCACTTTGACCTCAACCTCCTTTCCCTTAGGTAGATAGTCAATGAATGATATCTTGCCCATGGGGTCTTCTCTGATGTACTTCATCTACTTCAAAGCCTCGAAGTCGAGGTGCTCTTCCTTCATCGGCTTGAGGTGAGAGATCTTCTCCATTACGTCCATCTCTGGGGCATAAATTGTTATCCAATGCCCACAGGAGTAGCGCTACTCAGGCTTTGTAATGACTACCTTGATGTGCTCCGCCAAGAATGACCCAAAGTTGAGTTTGACTTTGTTCTTCATTGCCCAGAGGATGTAGAGCTCTTTGTTGGCCACAGAGTTGCTGCTATCCAACTTGCCATAAAGATTGTAGGCAAGTATGCAATGACAGATCATGAGGGCATGACTCTTAAAGTGATGCCCTTTGTTTGCCTGCGACTTATATAAATCTTCATTCCCTATCTCCATCCATGATGCCTTCCATTCATCCTGCTCATACCTCGGAACCACATGCTCTGCATTCTTGTACTCTGACTTCTGAGTATCTTTCACATCTTTCATGCCCAACAACTGATTCATCTCGTTGATAGACTGCTCATACTCATTGCCCAACAGCTTGAACTGGATGGCCATAGGCCCACTTTCCGGATGGATTATCACCTTGACATCTTTGTACATCTCCAGAACCAACTCCTCATAGACCACCACTGGCCACTCCAAAAATCTACCCCATCCTATGCTCTCAAACAACTCCTTGACCTCGTCCTAAACCCCCAAATCCTTGTATAGGGATACACCCTAGGGTTTGCTATCCCCCTTGCGATGCTAGGGTTTGTTGGATGGATCGGCTTTTTCGTCCTCATTGTGCCCACACCGGCATGCTTCTTGCCTTTAAATACGCTGGGATTTGGCTGTGGACTCGGTAGGGGTGGACTTGTCCGTAGACTCCCCTTGCCGAGTCGATCCAGCATCGAAGGCCACCGTCTTGGCCTTCTTCGATGGGGTAGCGGTGGCGACTTCCTCCTTCTTCGCCGCTCTCTTCTTCTTGACTAGTTGCTCAATAGGTTCCTCATCATCATCTCCTTCCTCCTCTCCTTCATTTTGTTCCTCCTCCACCACAGCACTCAACCCTCCCTTTTCCGACTCTTTCTGGCTAAATTCACCATCCCTTCCCACTGCTACTTCTTCCTGCTCAAGGAGAGAAGGATTCTCCCCTTCGCTTAGCATCAACTTGACATCCACTGGTGGTGGACTGTCAGCGGGCATGGAGGACTTTGATGGGGTTGTTGGTACGTGCTCCATAGGCATGCATTTTTTGGTTGTTGGCTTCGGCGGCGATTGCTCAAGGTCAATATGTGTGCCGAAGGAAATTTTGTTTAGTTTGATTTTATTTCTGGTGGAAACCATAATGAAAGAAGATGGTTTTAATGGTGGAAGAAAGAAAAGTGAGAGAGAGAAGAAGGGAAGTTGCAGAGTTGGTTGTTTTTGAATAATGAGGGAGGAGTGAGGGGAATGACGTGAGTAGTAGGTGTAGAGGGGTGCGGCTTTATTAGGGTTATGACACAACTAACACAAGATGTAACAGCTTCCTCCAGTCTGTTGCCCAGCACCCCGCATCATGCCCAATACCACTCGTACAACTCTCATTTTGTTGCAGCCACTCCTTCTCTATTGCCTATGGTTTTCTGCATTATGCTCAACAAACAAACATGCAAAGAAAATACTGTATCCTATGGTCAACACTAAACTACTTAACATAATTAAAAAAATACTTAAACTAAATAAATATTTTTGTATTTTATACTTCTTTTTATATTTTCTTAATAAAATTAAAATAAATATGAAAATGAAAAGAAAACAAAGCAAGTTGCCTCCTGGTCAGCTCCCCATTAATCGTCTTGGGCACGACGTCAAGCATTCTGGTCATTACTCTTCCTCATCAGGGAATCTAGATGACTCCCCAACCTCCTACTTCTCATGCCCATTATAGGCCTTAATCCTCTGCCCATTTACCTTGAAAATTTTTGCACTCTTGGAATCCTTGATCTCGACTACTCCATTTGGGTATTGGGCTTGAACTTCGTATGGACCTACCCACTTAGTAGATAGCTTCACCAATTTGACTCTGAATCTCGTCTGATATAGCAACACCTATTGCCCAAAATCAAATTCCTTCTCCTTGATCAATAGGTCATGTCCCACTCTTGAATCTCTAGCTTCCTTACCTCACCCACTTCATTCCAATCAAAATTCAACTGAACTATTGCCCAATAGGCACGATGCTCGAGTTCAATGGGCAAGTAACATCTCTTTCCATAAACCATGCAATAAGAAGACATCCCAAATGGTGTCTTGTATGCAGTCTGATATGCCCATAGCGCGTCATCAAGGCGCATGCTCCTATCCTTCCTCGTAGTGCCCATAGACTTCCTCAAGATGGTCTGAATTATGCAGTTGGACAACTCAGCTTGCCCATTAGCTTGAGGATGGTAAGCAGTAGATACATGGTGGTGAACTCCATACTTCTTGAACAAGGCAGTGATTGTAGCATTGCAAAAGTGTAAACCTTGGTCACTGATAATAGCTCAAGGGATTGCAAACATATTAAAAATTTGAGTTCTTAGGAAACTCGCAACCACCTTCGAATCACTAGTTTGTGATGCTCGAGATTCCCCCCATTTAGACACATAATCCACCGCCAAAAGAATATACTAATTACCACGAGAACTGGGCAAAGGATCCATAAAGTCCATTCCCCATATATCAAACACCTCAACCAGGAGGATTAGCATCATGGGCATCTCATTCCTCCTTGTTATATTTCCTTCCTTTTGACATCGATCACAATTCTTCACCCATTCATAGCTATCCTTGAACAATGTTGGCCAATAGAAACCACACTCCAAAATCTTCCTAGTTGTTCGCTGATTTCCAAAGTGGCCTCCACATTCCTTGTTATGACAGTCCTCCAATATGCTCTTCTGCTCACAGTTTTCAACACATCTCCTTATGATCTTATCGGAACATTCTCACTACAAATAAGGTTTATCCCACACATAGTATCTACTTTCTGCCTTGAGCTTATTCCTTTGATATATTCCATACTCCGAAGGTATTGCCTCAGTCACCAAATAATTTACCATATCAGCATACCATAGCTGGTCTTGGGCATAACTCAAATGCTCATCGGGAAACATCTCCTTGATCGGATTCCCGTCCTCTTCCTGAAGTATTCTACTCAAGTAGTCAGCAACATGATTCTGGACACCACTCTTATCCTTGATTTCTACGTCAAATTTCTGTAGAAGAAGGATCTATCTCATAAGTCTTGGCTTGGTCTCCTTCTTGGTCATAAGGTATTTAAGTGCGGCATGGTCAGTATAGATTGTAGTCTTGCCCCCTAACAGATAGGAACGAAACTTCTCGAAAGCAAAGACCACGCCCAACAGCTCATTCTCCGTAGTTGCATAGTTGCATTGGGCAGCATTCCACATCTTCGTGGTATAGTAAATAACATATCTCTCTTTTCCTCGTTTTTTCCTAAGAACGGCTCCCACGGCGTATCCACTAGCATCGCACATAATCTCAAATGGCATACCCTAGTCAGAGGTTAAATGATTAGGGTTGTGATCAAGTTGTTCTTCAAAATGTGGAATGCCTTCTAGCGCTCCTCGTCAAACTCCCAAGGTACATCATTCTACAGCAACTTGGTCATGGGCTGAGCTATCTTGGCAAAGTCTTTCACAAATGTATGATAGAATCTAGCATGCCCAAGAAACCCTCTAAGTTTCTTAACATTGGTGGGATATGGCAGCTTCCCTATGATATCAATCTTGGCCTTATCCACCGCAATTCCTATTCCTGAAATAACATGCCCAAGGACTATCCCTTCCTTGACCATGAAATGACACTTTTCGTAATTCAACACAAGACTCTTCCCAACACATCTCCTCATAACTCTCCCAAGATTCTTAAGATACGAGTCAAAATCCTTCCCATAGACGGTAAAATCGTCCATGAACACTTCAATGCACTCCTCAAGAAGGTCAGAAAAAATGTGCATCAAACATCGCTGGAACGTGCCCGAGGCATTGCATAATCCGAATGGCATCCTTCTATAGGCAAAGGTGCCAAATGGGCATGTGAAGCTCGTCTTGCCCTGGTCCTCCTCAGCTACCCATATTTGCATATACCCAGAATATCCGTTAAGAAAATAATAATATTGGTTATCTGGTAACCTCTCTAGCATCTCATCGATAAAGGGCAACGGGAAATGATCCTTCCTTGTCTTTTGGTTTAGCTTGCGGTAGTCAATACACACCCTCTGTCCAGTCTGAAGTCTCATGGCCACCATCTCCTTTTTTTCATTCTTGACCACCTGAATTCCTGACTTCTTGGGCACAACATGCAATGGACTCACCCAACGACTGTCTGAAATTGGATAGATTATGCCCAAATCCAGGAGTTTCAGGATCTCCTTCATGACCACTTCCTTCATGGCAGGGTTCAATCTTCTTTGTGGGTCTCTGACCAGGACTGCACCCTCCTCGAGCAAGATGTGATACATGCAATCCATTGGGCTTATGCCCTTGATGTCAGCCAATATCCACCCAATTGCTTCCTTGTATCTACCCAAAAGTTCACATACCTTCTCCTCCTCATTGCTCGTAAGTGCTGAATTGATGATCACGGGCAATGTCTCATTCTCTCCCAGGTAAGTGTACTTCATGTGCCCATTGGAGTGAGGGAACCAACCTATCTTCAGGCTTCAATTCTAAAATACTGAGTTGCTTAAAACCAGGATGCACATTGCCCTCTTTCCTTACATAACTCAATTCCTCCATCTCTTCCTGGTCATGATCTTCATCGTCTTGACCAAGGACTTCTTCAATCTGCTGCTCAAGAGCCTCAATTCCCCAATATTCTTCAATCACATCATCGAACCAATCTTTTGGGAAGTCTTCATCGAACTCGTTATGGTCATGATCCTCTTGAATTACGTCTTCTTCATCCATTTCTTCAACTTCCTCCTGAGTATTGACCACTTCCATATCCTCTTTGAGTAAGCAGAGGCTATTAACAATCTCTATCTCTTCCTACCTGTTTTGCCTATACACATCAAACTCCACCACTTTGCCTCCTACTTCGACAGTTAGCTTTCCGGACTCACAATCGATCTTCGTTCTTGTTGTCCTCAAGAATGGTCTTCCGAGCAAAATCATAGGGTTCTTGGCCATATGCCTTCCCATATCCAACACATAGAAATCAGCGGAAAATATAAGATCTCCCACCTTGACCAAGATATCTTCCAAAATTCATCAGGGTAGACCGTTGAGAGGTCTGCTAATTGAATAACAACACGTGTTGGAGCCAAAGGTCCAAACCTCATCTCATCAAACATAACTTTGGACATGACGGTGATCGATGCTCCCAGATCGAGCATTGCCCTTGGTATCATGGTCGTGCCTATCGTGCATAGAATAGCAAACATCCCTATATCTCTTCGCTTTATGGGCAAGTGTGGATTCATGATTGCTGACACATTAGACATATAGAACTTGGCATCATCAGGGTATTTTGTCTTCTTCGTGCACATCTCCCTTAAGAACTTGGCACACTTGGGCATTGAACGTAATGCCACCAACAAGGGAAGATTTATTTCCACTTTTCAAAAAACTTGAAGCATTTCGTCCATCTCTTGGTGTTCTCTTTCTCGGGCAAATCTTCTTGGATACGGTGGAGGTGGACCATTGGGCTTAGTGCTGGTCCTCTTGGTCAATAGTATTGCTTCTCTTTCAGCTTTAAGGGACTCAAGCAACGCCTCATCCTCCTTTGAACTAAAAATGGGATTCTCCTTGCCCACGATGGCTTCCTTATGCTTAGCTTCCAACTCATGGTATATCCCATCCAAATCTCATGAACCCATCTTGGTCTCCTCTATCTTCTCAGGTTCCTCTACTGGTACCTTAGGCACCAGCTCATGCAATGCTTTTTCACTTCTTAAGGCCACAGCATTGACCTGTTCCTTGTTGATCTCCACTTGGGCAGGAAGTCGCCCACTCTTCTCCTCTACAAGCTTTGACAATGTTTCTGTGATGTGAGTCAATTGAGCTTGAAGGTTATTAGACGCCCCCTACTTTCTATCTTAAAATTTTCAAAATCTTTCCGAAAGCGATCAAGGGTGTCCTTCATAAATTTCCCCCTGTTCTGGTCACGATGAGGGGGAACCTATGGTTGTTACTGTTGTTGGGCAGGTTGCTGAGGTTGCTAATGTGGAGGTGGCACCTGGTAATGGTTATTGCCATACCTCAAATTCTCATTTTGGCGATATCCAAAGTTGTTGTTTTGCCCAAAACCAAATCTCTGTTGCCCAGGGGCTTCTTGCTAAGTATGCCCCATTGCCTTGACTTCTTCTTCATCAATGAATCAATTAGGGCAGTCTGAGGTGATGTGGGTCGAAGCTTGACACACTTCACACTTTTTAATAGCCTTCCTTATGGTAGCTTCTTTCCCATCGACTTTCTTACTCAAAGCTTCCATCTTATCGTCCATCTTGGCCATAAACTCCTTCATTGCATTAACCAGAGCATCCTTATTTCCACTGTGATCATGGGAACCCCCTCTAGGGATTTCATCTTTATCTCTTGATTGCTCGGCCATAGCAGTTATCTTCTTCACAAGCGGCTATATTCCATTTTCTCTCTGAAGCTCGCAATCCATGCATGAAATACTCAACAAGGTCGATCTTCTTAATCCGGTGTTGTGGGGAACGTGACATCATCTTTTGCAACCTTTCATAGTAGTCATATAATGACTCATTCGCTCCCATCTTAACTGAGAAAATTGCATTCCTCACGCTTTGAATACGTCCAATAGGAAAATACTTGTCCAGGAATGCATGTTGCATCTTCTTCCAAGTGTTCATACTTCCCTCGGGTAAGTTATAAAGTCACTCACGTGCCCTATCAAGTAGTGAAAGGGGAACATGAGAAACCTTACATAATCTTCGAATCTCTCATGTGGGTTAGTGACCCTAATAGTGTTGCATGCCATCTCAAAATTCTGAAGGTGAGTTTGTGGATCTTCCTCTGGATGATTGTTGAACTTGGGCAAGATCTGGATCAATGAATGCTTAAGCTCCTAATTTCTGGTGATCTCGGGTAGCTTTATGCTTGAGGACTTGATGCCCTTGTCATCAGGGAACATGATTTCCCTTATGGTCTTTTTCGCCATCTTTTCTGCTGGTTTTGATTCTTCGCTCTCTTGGTCAGAGTAAGAATTGTCCTGCTCAACACTTTCCTCGCCTGACAAGCTAAGATCTTCTTCAGGTTCGTACACTCCACTTTCCGGAGTCTCTTTTCTCTTCTGAGCTCGTAATGCCCTAGCCTCACGCTCAGGATTCACAACGTTGATCAATTGTCCTTCTGTCGCTCTAGTCTTGGGCATAACCTGAACTCAAAACTTGAAGATTAACTATCTTGGAACCAATTCCCCAGCAATGGTTCCAATTTGACGAAGCTGTCGTTTGCACTTCGTGTAAATAAATTTGTAATCTCCTATGCCCATAGAAGGCAATAGCCAGCGGTAAACAGGGTCGTACCCAAAGAAATTGGTGTAATCTCTCTTCCACAAACTATTGTCTCAAAAGAATTTTGGTCTGAACTTCACTTATCTTGGTCAACAAGCACTGAAAACTATAACTGAAACTAAAAGTAAATTTGATCAATAATAAAAGAGACTTGGACTGGACTTCGAATCAATGAACATTAATACTTTTACTCGATCATGGGCACAATGATATTCAATCGCATACCTTTACTATTCAGTTTAAAGGATAAATTAATTCAAGTCCTATGGTCATGAAGTGATGGCTAAGAATACTTTACCTTTATATCTATCTCTTTAAATTCGAGTATGCTAGAGACAATCTAGACAAAACTCCTCTCTTGATCAACACACCCACGAAGACCCTTCAGCAGATGTATTGCCCAAGAGTCATTAGTTTCTTTTAGACCCAAATCAGTCAAGAGGTGCCCAAGACACCGACTGCTCTCCAATACTTATTATCTATTAAAGCACAAGAGATACTTTCGTGTATCTCTTCATTCCCAGCTACAGACTTCAACCCTATGCCCATATTGCATCGTATCGTTGCCCGACGCTAGAAAAGCAGTTTTCCACCAGATTATACCCACAATTGTACTTGTTCTGCCCTGCACCTACTTTCTCCTACTTGTGTCCTCCCAGACATATAAAGACTAAAAAAAACATAAAAGACACAACAAAAAGACACGAAAAATGAACACAAATATGGGTTCATCACTCATTCAATGAAAAGCAAGTCTAAATCCATAGACCATGTTTTCAGATTGCGATTGGGCTGAAATAGAAATACCTACTCTCCTCACGCGCGTGAGTGTTCTCACAGCCTTTGATACATTCCATCACCGTCATTCCTGGAAGTGCTTTTTTTGAAACGGCGCATTTAGGACTGTCGTTTATCCCCAAGAAAACTGCGAGATTCAATTTGATCCATCGATATGGATCATATTCTTCCTATAAATAGAGGACTTACATCTTGTTTCATATCCTCAACAACAAGAAGATTTTCTGCCTTATATCATGAAATATTTGCTTTGTGGGTTTCTCTCTTGTTAGGGTTTTTCTTCTTCTTCATAAAATCCTACCCAGATCGAGAATATGCCTTCCCACTTTGCAAAGTGGTCCTCCTCTCCCGCCAGCCCTGAATCAGTGCAGCAATCGGTTCAGCAAGAATGCTATGTATATGGCTACATGAGACGTAGACTCTTCAAATGACGACTGATGAAGTGGATGATTCGTGGTGTTAACCAGCTAATGCGGATCCCAAATATGTTCATCCAATTGCATATTAGGCATTTCGCTCAAACGCAAACATCATGGAGGTTACTTCTATTTTAACCTCTTTGAGTATTGCCGGATGAAGATCTGCAACCTCACGTCACGAGGACAGATCGATCGTAATCTGTGTATCAGGAGTCCCGATCGGACCTAGGCATTCACTCATGAGACAGTCTTGTGCAAGGCCTTCCTTGTTCGCAAATTAGTCTCAGTCGAGCCTCCTTCCACCAGAGTTACCTCATCTGCCATCGTAGATGGTCTAAAGGTCAACAAGGCTCGCTCATAACTTGAGTGTTTGTTGAAGAAAGGGCCAATTTCTGCCTTCTGGGAAGTCGGACCCTGAATGCCTCCTGCAAACCTTCTCTCTCCTTTACTTTTTGCTTATGCGAAAAAGGGGGAAGAAGTTAGCTAATTCTCCTTTAGAGTGCTATTGTGGCAGTACTTCGAGAGAACGGCGTGCAAGAATGGAGATCGTGAAGGCTGAAGAAGAGTGATGATGCGTGGTCAGTTGCCTCGCCCTGTTGCTCGAGGCATTCAATCAAAACTAACCTCAGCCGCCAGCCTTCAAGAAGCTTTGAAGAAGAAGACCAAGGCTGAAAATGAGAAGGCTGATGAGTAATCAGTTGCCTCGCCCTATTGCTTGGGGCTGGTATTCAAGTGAAATCTGAAATGAATACCTTCAACTGACGTCAGCAGTCAGGCTTGGAAGATGAAGACGAAGACCTTCTTTAAAGAAGAAGAAGGTGTCGAAGACGAAGACCCTATAGTAGATTAGAAGGTTAGGACTGTAGTTATAGGAACTCAGTTGTAACTGTAATCACTCCCTATAATGATAAGTTGCTGGTTTTTATAAGGTCTTCAGTTATTAACTTCATTTGATGACAACCATCTCGTTGTCCAAGTTTGAGGTTAATTTATATATTTTTGTCTTGTGCTAACCCTTTTCCTCTTATAGACTAGAAGTTAGTTTGTCTTAATGATATCAGTTAGGAATGTTAGGTGGTGTTAGTTTAGAGTTTTGGCATCATTAAAAAGAGGGAAATTATTGGAAAAATTAGTAGAGGTTTTGATTTATCCCAAAACCCAACTGACCCAAACCGAGTAGAAGAAAGCCATGAGTCTGAACTTAGCTAGAGCTCACTATTTGTCACAGCCTGATTTCTAACGTAAGAAACGACTAGAAACCATTGGACAGTGAAGGTGAAACAACAGAGAATAATCAATGGAACATACTTGGATACCAAAAGAATATTTTTTGAAAGTGATAACATTTATTAATTTACTTTCAAGTTCTCATTTCAAACTCAACGAAGTAAATTTATTAAGTAAGAGTCGAGAGGGAATCAAAACAAAGCATCGAACATGAAACTCATTAATTAAATATCAGTGTTGAAAGAATTTTAAACACGATTAAATATCGATGTTGCAGCGGAGAATTACATCAGGTCCTAAAGTTATATGTATGAAGACATATAACCCAAACTTAAACAAAAACTTGACTTGAAAACAATGAACGCCGCCAAGCACGCTGCACCATCATCATCCGAGCTAACCTGCCCATTTTAGAAATAACATGCAGGGCTGAGTACTTCGTACTCAGTAAACACATGCCAAAATAAATTGAAAGCTTGCTCGACAGAGCTATAAATTGAACTTGTCTTTCTTGCTGCATCACAAGTGTTAGAGTTATAAAACAGTTACTTGTGCATGCAAGATAAAATCATTTCACTTTTAAAAATGTCTGCGCAGACAATAATATATATAACTCATGTATGTACCAGTTCTACAATCAAATATTGGTGTCCAGAAGTAGGCCTCCTTCTCAACACCGGACCGGCTTTCCCAAGGAAAAGCACACGATCACCTCAATATGCACACAGAAATCCTGTCTTAAACAGGACCAAATTCGTTCTCCTCAAGTAGATGGCAACATACATAAAAAGACTCAAATATTAGCAAGTCAATTAATTTAAAAATCACGTAATACGATAATCATAATATCTCATAATATCGCATTCATCGATTTGTTATGGTTAGAAAGCCCACCTGTCATCTAGTGGTTTTGCTCGGAATACTTCTTTTTGTCTCGTTCCATATTTCTAAACTCCACTCGTTTCTTACTATCGAACTACATTAGTTCCTTCAAGGTTAACATTCTTATAAGGACGAGTTCTATTTCTCGAATAAAAGCGAAATCTAAACTCGTTTACACGGATTTCTATTTGACTCGGATTTCTAACTTTCTCAGCTCGACTAATCAAACTTCCTCGACTCTTAACTCTACTCAAGTACTATACCAACAGACTTTCTTAAACTCGAACATTCATACTCAACAAACTTAGACAAATTGAACTTAATCAAAGAATCAATATCGAGAAATAACTATTCATTCCATAAACTCAAAATTTCTCGATTTCACATATCAAACGACTTCAGAAAATTACGAGATTAAATCTTGCTCACTTTAAACACAATTCATTCACATTCAAGTCGTTACATCGCAAATCAAGTATTCACAGATGGGTAAATGATCGACTTCAATAAATAATCGGAAAATGAAAAATTTTCCAAACTTCTCAAAATATTCTAGAAAAATTCTAGAAATTCACATATATTCATACATGCTCAATTCCATACTCAGAAACTCATTTCAGACTCAAAATACGGTCTCAAGCTGACTCAATATTGCTCGACTTTTTAACTTTAAAAATAAAAGTTATCGGTTTTGAATGAAAATAGTTTCATTTCTCTTATAAATATTCAAGGAATTCAAATATGGAATCGGATTTGAAATCCGAGACCTCACACAAAAATTCTCGGAATAAAATAAGGCACTGTTTTCTTGAAAAACGTGCACATGCTCCAGAAAATTTCAAATTTTCACAATTAGTCTAAAATAAATCTAATTGAATAATTACTAATTCAATTTTAAGTTCTGATAAACGAATTGAGAAAACCCTTACTCTAATTTTTCATAACCTTCGAGTTTTATCATTTTCATGCATAAAGGTTCATTTTTACCCGATACAAGTTCCAATAAGCTCGATTTAAATTTTCTAAGCCCAATTTTCTCATATTTTCAATTAACTTTATTTTAATTTAAGAAAATCGACTTTTAGTGCACAAAATCTTTGTTTTGGCATAACTTCTTTATACGATCACCGAATTCAGAAATTCAAAAGGCTAACATACTTGTTTTAATCTCAATTTCATCTTGGAATTATCATTTACATCATATCTCATCGAAATTTTACCAGATTTTGCTTAAAAAATTTTCTGCACGAAATAATTTTTTTTATACTTGATCTTTTTCATAAATTTCAAATTCTATCATAATTAGAATAATTCTAATTGATCAAATTTATCATCAATTTCATCATATGTGCTTAAACATCAAAAATCCCAAATTATAAGCTCATTTCCATCGAAATTTTTGGGGCTTGTTACATAGGAATCCAAATTCAACGATTCGACATTCCATAATGCTTCAAATAATTCCAATTTCAATATTCTTTCATCGATTCATCAACTCGAACTCAAGAATACAAAAATTATACTTCCAATTTCTAATTTTCTTCGACTTCTAGGGATTTTAGAGCTACAAAATTTTATTTCTTCAATTCTTCTTATATACTTGCTCAACATATACTTAATTTCATAAATCCTCAATCAATTAAACATCTAGAATTCAAGATCGTCAAAATCACAATTTTTTTATATGTATATGATCGAAATTTTCATAGTTTCACACTTTAAATTCATTTCTCTCAAATTGATTTTAAAATCATGCTCAAATCATCCTCTAATTCAACTATTCATTATCAATCACTCATCTTGGACTCAAAAACTCAAAAATCATACTTTATGCTCATATATAATTCAAAATTTATGAGAAATAAAATAATAGAATTAATGCTCTCAAATTGATCAATAAATCAAGCTAATATATACTCAAATTCAACAATAACATCATCAATTTAATCATCAAGAACACTAAACAAAAACTCTAAATTTCTCTTGTCCATATCAATCGAAATATCCACAAAAATAAGCATAGGAATTTAATTTCTCAAACTGATCATCCACACATGCTTAAATTAATTTATAAGACTCAAGTTCATCATCAAGTTCATGCTCAAGAACAATATGTGAAAACCCCCAATTTTATTAAAAAAATTCGGTCATGATCAACATGAAATGATCAAAGTTTTCTCTCTTCAATTTCATGCATGGAAACTCTTAAGAACAAGGAATCATACTCAAAAATACAAGAATCAAAACTCCTCTCCTAGGACTCAAAATTTTCGAACCAAAGAGGAGAAAAGAAATGGGATTTCTTGTCAAAATTCAAGGATTTCTTACTTGAATCCAAGGCTCGATCATTTAGACTTGATTCCGCACAACTCTAGCTCCTCCATTGAGCTTAAATTGAAGTAAACAATGACGTTTCATGGTGGTATGACTGCTGTAATTTTTTTTTGGCAGCTTGAAGGATATGGAGAAAGAGAGAGATAGGTGAGAGAGAGGAGAGTGGCATGAGTTGAGAGAGAGTGAGGGAAAGTGTGGGCCACTTGAGGGAGTGAGAGTGGGGGTGAGGAGAGTGAGGGATAAATAGATCGGTACGAGAGAATTGAGGGAGAGAAATCTAGTTTTTATCCGATAAGAATCCCCAAAAGAAAAGATTTTCCTGTACAAATAGATGGGTACGAGAGAATTGAGGGAGAGAAATCTAGTTTTTATCCGATAAAAATCCCCGAAAGAAAAGATTTTCCGGTACAAATCATCCCTCTTTAATCATTAATTATCTCAAACTTATAATTCTCTCCTCGGCACTTTCTAGACATCCAAATACACTCTAACTCGTCACAATACTCACGAAATAAATCAAGGATTCGGAAAACCTAATTTTTGGATCAAATTTCGAAAAATGAAGAAAACGTAAAAAGTTACTATTCACATTCGCTTCCATCGAAATAAAATTTTCAAACTTGATTCAAATGAACTCAGAAAATTCTCAAACTTGCATCATTGGTCTTAAAATAAATTCTAAATTCCAATGACAATACTTTGACTAAATTCGGAGTCCGTCGACGAAGAGTTGACTTTTTGGTCAAAGTTACTATTCATCAAAAGTCAATCGTCTCGCAATTTTCCTAAATTCAAAATCATACTTTATTTCTCATTCTTAAACTCATATAACACTTCACATCTTTGTTTTGAATTACCGAAATGAGAAAATTACATTTTTGCCCTTCAGGGGCATTTTGATAATTTCACTAGAAAATTTTATTTCTCGGAAATTTTTATCAAATAACTTCGCACGTAATCACATATAAACACACTTAATAAGCACTTAGGCACACTTAAGCATAATTAAGATGATTAATTAAGACTCAGAAGATCGGGCTATTATACTATTTGAGCATAGGGATTTTTATCTTTACAGGATTTAGGTAGCAGAAGTTAGCCAGACTGAAGAAGAAAATTTGTGAGGAACTCAGTCAACTAGACCTCAACTCAGTTGACTCCATAACTGAACCGTGCAGCTCAAGCATGAAGAGAAGTTGTATTAAAGTCAGCCGTCACGAAGCTGAGAAGAGAAAACTTTGAAGACGTTGAAGGCAGAAGAGTTGAAGTCCAAATTCAAATCTCCTCAGAAGCACAAGTGAGCTGGAAACTTACTATAAATAAACCGACATAAGAGAAGTGCAAAAACCGAAGGTCGCACTTGCCATTTTAGAAAAGTTTGCAGTAAAGCAGGTGGAGTGCCATGCTTTTGGCAAAGATCAAATGGCTCTTTCCAACGACTAATTAGATATCCCTCTATATAAACAGAGGTCTCCACATTGAAGAAGAGAGAGAGAAAGAAGAGCGCGAGACAAGTACAGTGAAGTGAAGAAAAAGCAGCAGACAACCACTCTCTCCAGAGCAAAAACAACCAAGTCAAACAATCAGTAGAAGTCGAGTGTCCACACCTCCTCCTGTTCTTTTATCTAGCCTCTCAAAAAGCTCTATCTTTGATTGAGTTTAGAATATAGGTTCATGCATATTTATTTCTGAGTAGAATCTCTCCCAAACGATCGAGTCTCTAAGCCTTAGGAATAAACCTCCACTTCTTTCAGTGTAGAAGGCTTCATAGTTGGAAAAACCCCCAACCCCCAAACCTCATGTCTATCTTTGAACCCGCAATCAAAGGAATTAGGTCCCTTAGAATCCACAATCTAAGATTAGGTCTCTTAGAACCCGCAATCGAAGACTAGGTCCCTTAGAATCCGTAATCTAAGACCAGATTGTACACTTGCCTGCAAAAGTGTTGTAAGGTTTGGTTTGAACCCGTAATCGAACTGGTTAGGTTGCTTGGTACCCGCAAACCACGCGGAACATTTGATAAGCACGTGTAAGCTTATCTAGTGGATTATTTCCTCGAAAAGGAAATCATGGATGTAGGAGGTCAATCTCTGAACCACGTAAAAGTGGTGTTTTCGATGCTAGCGAGATCGGAGGTGAAGATTTCAGCATTGTGAAGGTATAGAATTCGGAAAGTGGTGTTTTGTGGGTAAGAAGGGTTAGGTAATCGTACAATCACCGGAAATTGTAGAGCAGGTGGAATATTGTGCCTCCGATTGGGTGACATTTCTTCTTTTTCTCTTTTTTTGCGGATTTTCCAACGGAGATTTTGAATGTATAGGTTACTAGAATTGCAACTAAAGCTGCAAGTTGAATGAAATAATTTGGTGTATTCATATACAAGGCAATCTTCTTGGTCATCACCACAGATGATGCATAGTTATTAACGTGCTTTCCATTTTTGACATCGAGAGCGCCGACTCTCTCTCTCTCTCTCTCTCTCTCTCTCTCTCTCTCTCTCTCTTATTTTTTTTTTTTTGGTTACTGGTGATGGCGCGGCTGTGGTGGTGGCAGAGAGTAGGTGCCAGATTTTTATATTGTTGGTGAGTCACAATTTTTTTTTGTAACCCACGGCAGCGGTGGCAGAGATGAGGTGGATTTTTTTTATTTGAGTCACAAAAAAAATTGTGATCACTGGCGATGGTACGATGACGATAGTGGCAGAGAGTAGGCAATGGATTTTTATTTTTTTGGTGAGCCACAGTTTTTTTTTTTTTTTGGTGAGTCACAAAATTTTTTTGTGATCACTGGCAGAGGCGATGGTGGCAGCAGCAAAGGGGAGGTTGATTTTTTTTTTGTAAGTCACAAAAAATAATTTGTGACCACCGGTGACGGCGCGGTGGTGGGTTTTTATTTTTTTGGTGAGTCACAAATATTTTTTTGATACCACTGGCGGCGGGGGCACGGTGCGGCGGTCGAAAGGCGGTGGCGGTGGCGATGTAAAGGTTTGAGTTTGGAGATGAGAAATGTGAAAAGTTATAAAATCACCAAATAATCTTTGTTACTTGGTATGATTGATAATTTGACGAAAGATGTAGGGCATAAGTGTCACAAAGTGCTAAAATTTTAATGAACTAAAAAATGTGTTAGTATAATTTAAAATTATAATATCAAAAGTGATATTATCCTTGTCCCCTTTTCTTTCATTGTAAATACACTTCAAAATAAAAATTGGAAAAAAATTACATAATTAATACCAGAAGAATCAACACCAATTTGATGATAAAAAAAATACTAGAGGATAAGTCACATGTCTCTTTGTTTCAACAAGTTTCATCGAAAGGGAACTAATATCGTGCAAATTTTGAAACTCATTATCTATTTTCACATCTTTCATGAATATATCTATTTTGAGTTTTGGAGCAGAGAAGCTGCTTCTCTCGGTTATTTTTCTCACTATTTCCGTTAGGCTGATGCTATTATCTTTGTTTCATTTTTTGTTGTATTTCTTGTTGTGGGCTTAATATGTGTTTGGGCTTTTAATTTTTTATTCACTAAAAAGTCTTTGATAAATTGTTTGGGCCACAATTATAATACCACTAATTTATTTTTTTTGGTACATTTGTAACCCCTTTTTCCATGCTAAATTTGTCGATGTACGGCTCTCAAGTTCTTTCTTCTCTCTCTACTGTGTGTATATATCTCTTCACACATCCCTCATACATGTGTTGGATTTGAGGTGTTGCTGCTCAAGAGGCGATGTTGCTCAAATGTGTTGGCAAAACTTATACAATGAAAAGTACAGATGAAGTGTCAAGCCGTTGCGTAGATCAAACTCTGTGAAGTGTGCTTCAGTATGTGCTACGAGAACTTGGAACAGTATGGCAGAGACTTTCCTTATCCGCGGATTTGCAGGATCTCTTCCATGCTTATCTTGAATGTGGAAAATATATTCTCTTAACATATATTTGGAGTGTTCCCCAAGACTTATACTCACAAGGAAAGAAGCTCGAGATGATGGAGAAGAGATCTAGAGTTTCAAACCTTTATATATTCAACATCAACATTTGTGAGGATCAGTCTTTTATTTTATTGTTTGAGTGCATATACTTTCATGAGAGTATAGTTATTGAGTGCACGACATAGTGAGAGTTTATTTCCATAAATTCATTTTTAAGAGAGTTGAGTGTTGGACTGGCGGTTCAAACTTAGGTTGTGTGATTGCGGATCTAGCAACCAGTAATTCACGCGGAGTTTGGAAAAGGGTGAAAGAAATGATAGCATAAGGTGACAGTCTGTATGTGTAAGATCCTCTGTAGTCATTTCTTCTAATAGCGGATTGGTTCTCTCTTGGTCAACGTCCCCCAGACGTAAGTTGCAAAACCGAACTGGTTACCAGATTGTGTATCTTTTTACTTTGCTCAGTTTATTATTCCTGTTATATTAACTATGCTAAGATTTTCAGTAACACAATAACTTTATAAACATAAAGTGTTTGTTTAGATCTAACAACATGAATGAATAAGACTGGTGAAAATGAAAACAAACAATATATACTCCCTCCAACCCACTCATATTGTCATCATTTTCTTATTTAGGTGTCCCATTCATATTGTCATCTTTCAAATGAGGAAAGTTTTAACCCTTCAAAATCCTAAAAAAAGTAATGGGATATGCCCATTTTCTATCTTTTTACCCTTATTCTTAATCTCTATGACTAACTATACATGACAATTTCAGTAGTCGGAGGGAGTAGTAAGTGTTAATCTGTGTGTAATATCATATTATCGATCAATTTATTTATTTTTTTAATTGTGGGGGGTCTTTCTCTTAATTTTATATTATTATTAAAAGAGAATAAAGGAAAATTACAAAAAAAAATAAGAAAACATAAAACGGGAAAAAGAAACCTATCTAAACAAGTGCTAATAGAAACGGAGAAAAACAAAAAAAGGAAAAAAGTCTAGTCGTCTCTATCACTAAAATGACTAGATATCTAGTTAAACAGCAGCCTAAAAATAAAGCAAAAGGCTCTGCTACTGTATTGAGATAGCGAACTACTGCAACCGTCAGACAACTTGTAGAATTCGGTGGCGCATAACGCATGTGCACACTATTTAATTTGAAGACTAGGAAATCCATGGTCATCTTCATCAAAAACTGATGAATTCACTGCCGGGAAATTGGCAGTAATTTGGCCGGAACAAAAGGTCCGGTGTTGGAGTCGCAAACACGATGAAGGTCTTGAAGCACAGACAAAGCATGAAGTCGCAAGGGCGATGAAGAAGCCACAGCAACACAGCTCCTCATGACTAAGCATTCATCATGATCGGAGTTAGCACCAACTCCAGCATACACGAACTGACGTTGAGCATCGCCGGAATAGCAAAAGAGATGTGATAACCCTTGTCTACAAACGATGAAGATGTAATACCCCGATCTTTCACAAGTCCTTAAGTTCATCTTGATTGAGTTTATATGCCTAGAGTGTATGCCTTTGTGTGATAAAAATATCCGAGAAAAGAAATTTTCTCGTGAAATTACTAAAATGCCCTTGAGTGCCCTTATGTGATTTTTCTTGTTTCGGTTATCCGAATCGAATGTGTGATGAAGTGATTGAGCATGATTATATGAGTTTGAGTCTAAGTTCAAATTTCAGAAAATTCTAAAAAGATTCATTTTCAGATGAATAGTAACTTTTCCCGAGTTTTCATTATTCATCGAACTTTTCTGAATTTCGTCTAATTAGTGTCTTTTGAGTCTAAAAATTATTTTAGAAGCTTTGAGATATGTTTGAGAATCGTCAGAGATTATCTAAGAAAAATTTGAGTTCATAATCCAAGAACCCTAATATGAGTAGTGATTTCCGAGTTTTTATTCGTTGCTCGGAATTTTGATCTGAAAACTTTTGGATTCCTTGATTTACTTGGTGAGGTTTGAGATGAAGTAGAGATATTTCTGACGTCGAGAAAGAGTCGTGGTGAGTTTTAAATCGTTGGAGAGTTTAATGGAAAAGTAGGGTTGTTTTGCACCGGAAAACTTTTTTTTCCAGCGATTTTATATCGCGTTTTTTACTATTGGGTGCAACCAAAAATTTAATAAATCTAACCTACTCTCACTCTCATCTCACGCTCTTTCACTCTCCACTCTCTCTCGTCAATCTCTCCCTCTCTCTCTCTCTACGATCTCTCTCTCTCTTCTCCCTCTCTCTTGGCCGACATACCCTCTTCTTTCTCTTTCATCTCTCTCGTCGAAACACACACACATATCACCATTGAAACTCCATTGATGGATGCTTGAGGAAGCTTAGATTTTCTTGGAAAACTTGATCGATCAACCTTTTTTAACCCGAATATAAGTAAGCTCGATCATTCCCCATCTTTTGTGCATGATTTGAGCAAAAAAAATCCTCCCTCCTCCATTTTTGATTCGACTAAAATGGTCAAGTGAAGTAGATATGATGTTGTTTGATCTTAGCTTTTATCTTATTGTGTGTGTGTTTTTTTTACATGAAAATAGAAGTTAAAATCATGATCAACACCCTCCTTAAGAGTGTCGAAATGATGATGTAGGACGAGAAGTTTCAACCTTTGTTTCCAAGCATGATATTCTTGTTCTAACATGAATATATGTATGAAATTGAAAGAAAAATTCTTGATTATGTATATATGTGTGTATCGAAAATTTTAGTGGTTTTTAGGGATTTCTATGTCTTAATGTTTATGATGAAATTGATGATGGATTTGAGTCTTAGGATAAATCTAAGCACTTCTATGTGATTAATTGAAAGAGAAGAAATTTTCCCCTTTTCTTCTCTTAAAAAACGATGAAAAGTGAAGAGGAAAATAGGAATTTTGTTGTGTTATTCTTGATTGATGATTTGATTATGTTAGTGGTGAATTTGAGTATGGAAATGCATGCTAAGTCGAAGAAATCAACGAGTATGAATTGTTTGCTAAAATATCAAGAAATGCTTGTTTGTATGCATATGTGTGTGGATGATGATTTTGTGGTAATCTTGAGGATTATGATGATAGAATGATGATATTGATGATGATATTTGCATGAGAAAATGAAGAGCATGAGTTATTGATATTTTCTCCATAAATGTCAATTTGCATGTGTAGAAGGAAGAATTTGTGATTTTGTGGTGATGGTGATGAATATTGTTAGAATTAGGAAATAAATGAAGATATGAGTATGCAAAAATGAGAAATAGAGAAGAAGGAATTTTATTGAATTTTTCTTTGAAAAAAAGTCGAACCATATATGAGTATGCGTTGATGATTTTTTATGTTATGTGTTAGTATTGCTTAGCTTGATGATTGATAAGTGAATTTGAGCATATATCGAGCCTAAGTATAAAACGAATCGAAGAAAGAAAATCGTTTGCTCAAAAACTTGAAAATTTCGAAGATTAAGAGGAAATAGAGCTTGAGAAGTTGAGTTCTAGATGTTGTTAGATGAATTGGATGATTAGATGATGAAATTGGAGTAAAAATAACTAAGATAGCTTTTTGAAATTCTTTAATCGGAGTTCGTATGAAAAAGTTATAAAAAATTAAGTTAAAAACAAAAAACGAGAAATGTCGTAAGTTAATGATGAAGATAAGTAAAATTAATTGAGTAATTTATCAATTAGAATTATTTAAAGTTAAACTGTCAAGTTTCAAAAAATTTCCGAGTACGTGCACATTTTACGAGAAATAGTGATGTAGACTGTAATACCCCAGATATTTTCTTCCGACGAGAAATAAAAATTTAATTATTAATTAACGTTTTGCACGTCTAAGTTAAGGATTTTCAATTCTAAGACTAACGGTGAAATCCGTTTCTGAAAATAAATTCCAGAAGTCGGTTGAAAGACTACTGTATTAGGGTTTTCGCGTCCAATAAAATTTTCGTTCGAAAACTCAGATCGAAAAACCGTCAGACTTTACATTTACTTTTTCTGCGATACGAGTTCACCGGAGAAAGTCAGTTTTTATTATTTTCCGGGCGAAATTTGGACTGTCTTATCTCGACTTTTCATCAGATTTCGGAAATCGAAATATGCTTTCCGAGTAAGAGATTTATTTCCGATCTAATGGTCGAATTAGATTTCGTCAAAAACGTAACCGTCTAGGAAATTAATTTCTCGATTTCAATACGTTGTATTAGACCCGTAATCGAGATATTTTGGATAAAAATATCCCTCCCAAACCGCCACCTACACCCCTTGTCATCCATTTTAGATATTTTCTACTTTGTTAAATATATCACTCTCTTAGTCATCATATTCCTCTCTCATTCCTCATCATAACCCCCCCCCCCCCCCCAAACTCTCTCTTCTCTCTCTTGTTCTTCAAGTTCTTCACCATCTCCAAGTGTGTTCTTCATTTTCTTAAGCTTTCGATCCTCAAAGCTTTCTTGTTTATCGATCAATTTCGTTTCCGATTACATAATCGTGAAGGTAATGATCTTAGCTTCATTTCTATCCAAGCAAAATTCCATTCTTTTAATTCTTGTTATCTTTGAAAATTATAAGAGATGAAGGAATGATGTTTTAAGTTTATATCTTGGTTAATTAATGCATAGAAATGAATTCCCATGGTTGAAATTTTATGAAAATCATCCCCCTTAAATTATTGTTATTTCCGAAAATTTAGAGAAAATTAGGGGTTTGATGTTTAGTTCGATTTTTGGATGAATGATTAATGGATTTGTGTTCTATATGTTGATAGATTGATGCATGAATTGTTTTAGAATTTTCTAAAAATAAAAATAAAAAGGTAAGAGATGAAGAAGTGAGGATTTGAATGAGTAAATGTTATGTTTTGGTTGATGTGATGATAGAAATGGTATGTAGTAAGTGTATAGATGATTATATAATTTATTGGAATTTTTCTAAAAATAAAATAGAAATCGTAAGAAACGAAAACCCGTTGATAAGTTGAGATTCGTTAATAATTTGAGTATGTGGTTTACGTATTAGTGAATCTTGATAGTTGATGAACGATATTGGAAAGTTTGAGCAAAATCGGAGAACGTTGAAATTTTGTTAAGAGACGAAGAATCGTCGATAAGTCGAGATTGAATAATGATTTAGGTTTATGATTTGAATATATGTTAATCTTGTTAGTTAATGATCATAATCGGAAATTTTGAACGAATTCTAAAGAAGTTGGAATTTTGATAAGAGACGAAGAAACGAGTCTAAGTGTCGATAGAAAAGTTGAATAAGGAAATTAATTGGATATTAATGATTGTTATTAATAAATGAACGAGTTTTTAGTTAACGATATTTCCATCCGAGATACGAGATGATATGAGTTATAGTTTATAAGTTAGAGGTTGAAAGTTTGAAAGTGAAATTGAATTGAATTTGGTATAGTAAATGATTAGTTGAAAAAGACGAGGAAATGCTCGTCGTGTTTTTAGTCGAGAAATATAAAGAAGTTCGTCATGAAAGATTGTGCATGTTCACTGCCTTGGGATGGAATTTTCGTGAGTTTAAAGGTTGTATAGCATTGATCGAACCTAGGGAATTATCGAGCATTAAGGTTTCACGCGGACTGAACTGCGACCTTTCACCAAAACTGTCATAACTTTTAGCTCGCTTAACGAAATTGAGATCTGTAAATTGGAGAGTAAACTAGACATCCGTGGATTTCTTTTAGTACAGAGCACATCCCCTGTTTCGCAAGAACCTGTTCTGTATGAACTCCATAACCTCTGCTTTGTGCAGAAACTTATGTAAACCTAATTTCTTAAGTTGAATCCTTTTCAACTTCGTTCCTTGTGAACTTCTAAGTCGTTATAAGTTATCGACTTCCATTTATCTACTGTCCTAAGTGTCGAGTAATGAGCCGAGTCAGTTTATAAACGAGAATTGATCGAGTCTCGTTTATTCGTTAATCAAAAAAATATAGTAGCGTGCAAAGGCCTAAAAGACTAAAACCGATTTTGATTTCCAAATTCTTTTATCGTTACAATCGAGTTTTAAAGTTTGTTTATTTACGATAAAAGGAGGAAGTCAGCGCCAAGGATAGAACGGAAGCTCGTATTATAGTTCTGTAATCATTAAGGTGGGCTTTTCTATATACGAAATAAAATGAGCGATGCTCGAAAATCTTTATTTACAGCTTTGATAATTGTGTTTCAAAGTGATAATCAGGGCATGAAATATTTGTTTTATGTGAGTTCTCTTGTTGCCTTTCTGAGTTAGCCGGCTGCTATCTAGAATTATTAGTTAGCCGACTGCTAACTAATCGATCGGACTCTGTGTTAGCCAAAAGGGTGCTTTCCAGGGTTAGTGTACACGGTAGCCGTTGTTTGTGGTACTCTGTTGAGGGGTAGCCAGCCACGGTGAGGAACGTACGCGGAAGAAGAAAAGGCTTCTTCCCCGGCGTTGAAAAGGGCAAGATGAATGTAACAACAGAAAAATCTTTGCGCAAAGTGTTTAGAAAAGAGAAAATATTTAGTAAGCACGGGCCTTTAAAAGAAAAACCCCGTTGCGTTACTGTTAAAGATGCCTGATTAATCTATACTCTTATGAGATGTTTTCGGCAATGTGCCCACTAAGTGCTTTATGTACTTAGCCCTGCATATGTTTTTAAATGTGCAGGTTGAGTGACGGAAGCGGCGGACAGGTTGAGTAGAGTTGTTATAGGAAAGAAGATCAGTGTTTCAGTTCTACGTTTTCCGCTGCAAACTAGTTCTCGTTAATGTATAACTTTTGGTCTAAATCTCATCCTTTGAACTTAGTTTTTGTTTTTTTTTAGAATAACTCTGTCGAGCGATCCTTCGAGGTCGATTCTCTTTTATTAAATAAAATCAGTTCATTGATATCAGTTGTTTATTGTCGATTTAGGTAATTTATTCATTTATCCCCCTTATTCCCCGCTTCTTTAATCCAACCCCTAGTCACACCCCGGCTTTGCCGTCCCTCGGGATTTGGAGCTGTGATATAGTGGTATCAGAGTAGTCGTTTCTGCTCTGCATACAAGTTCCTTTCAGTAGTAAGGTGGAGTATTTGTATATGCTCTGCACCTGAGTCTTCTTTTAAGTAAAGTTAGGTCGTAACACTAAGTTTAAGAGTGTAGACGACAACCCAACCTCCCGCTACGTCAACTCAACCAAAGAAGGAAAGTTAGGAAAGAGTTTCGGAAGTATGATTTCTTTTAAGAAGAAATTTTTGATTAAGTATGCAAGAATTTGTGAATAAGTATGCAAGTATGATGTGAATAAAGTATGCCAAGTATGAATGTGATTAAAATATAAGAGTTATACTTTGGATATTATGTGAATTATATGAAAGTATAAGTGATATACTCTGTGAAAGTATGTGAAATTATTTGAGTTATAATTTCTTTATTTTTAAGAAGTATATCGGCATGATAACATAGACTATTGTTCTAAGATTTTTCCCGGTTCATTGAGAACATAGAGCTAATAAGAAGCTTTGGGTCCAAAATATTTGAGAAGCAATCCGAACGGGAAGGACAAAATAAAGGGAATCAAAGCGAATAAGAGACGAATGTTACTTACGTGTAAGTAACATGAACGAAGTCGTTTTTCAGTTGGAGTTCCCCTCGTTAGAACTTCAAGAAGAGATTTGTTTAATTGTTAAGAATCGAGTATGAATTTTAGTTAATTTCCAACGATCGTTCGATTCTAGCGATGACTAGAACTTACGTTCTAAAGTTATTCTCCAACTATTATTCCGTTTTCTTGAAATTTATTTCACAATTAGTAATTGAATGAAGAATACGATAAATACGAGATTCAAAAGTCGAGAAGGGTTCATATTAGTACGATATCCACTTTAATGTGGCATTAAGAATATTCTTCTTCTAATGAT
The DNA here is from genome assembly GCA_029490685.1 of Schizonepeta tenuifolia. Lineage (NCBI taxonomy): Eukaryota > Viridiplantae > Streptophyta > Magnoliopsida > Lamiales > Lamiaceae > Schizonepeta > Schizonepeta tenuifolia. The sequence goes on from CM055955.1 coordinate 58,224,725, forward strand.
AAGAACGATATGTGTTTATCGGTTAGGAGTTTTCTTAAGGGAAACTAAGAAGTCCAAATTAAAGATTGGAAAGAAAATCCCGGAATTTTTTTTTTTTAAGTGTTTGAGTGCAATTTGAGAAATTGCTAGATGCTTAAGATAAGCTAAAACCTTGTTAAGTGATTAAGAGATTAAGTGTGAATATGAGATTATTCCGTTAAGAGTTTTTTCTTCAAGAAAACTAAGAAATCTAAGCTAAGATGATTAAGGTAAGTTACTTCCTTATTAAGCAAATGATTGAACAGGACAGAGGTTCCATGTGATTGAGGGACTGTCATGTGGACTTGATGAACTCACATGACAAGAAACTTAGTAATATGGGTCTTATGCCCCGTAAGCAAAACCTTTTTCAGTACAGTGTATTTTAGGGATGAACTAGACGAAAGCTAGTAGGCCTGTAATCTCGGGGCAGAAGTACGGAGTAAATGCTGGTGTATAGAGGCACGGGCAAGGAGCGGCTTCAATTAAGACTTCAAGGCGGAGGGGACAGGAACGAACTGAAATACACCCAAAAGAGAAGAATTTCGGGAATATGTCGGTATGGGACGGCGTATTCAAGGAGAGTCTCTGAGATCAATTCTTTATGTGTTAGGTCTAAGTTTAATTTTTATTTGTGATACCGCAGAATGGTATGTTTGAGACCTTTTTGTTTTAGGAGGCGTTATACGACAAAGTGCGTATCTAAGTTTTATAAAGCAAAGTATTAATGAAAAAAAAAATTCTTGATTTCCTTAGTTCCAAAATGCCGCCAAGAGTAGCAAATAATGGAAGAAGAGGACCTAGTAGGCCTAGAGGACCTGGAAGAGGTCATAGACATCATGAGAGGGAAGAAGAGCAACAGCGTCAAGAAAACCCTTCACCTACACCACTACCACCAGCCCAACGTCGTGATATTGAGGATCTATTCCTCAAAAGAAATCCACCCATCTTTTATGGATCTGGAAACCCGAGCGATGCTGAGCTTTGGGTAAGAGCCATAGAAAGAATCTTCAAACTTCTCTGATGTACTGATGAGGAGCGCCTTTCGTGTGTTGCGTTTCAACTCACAGGACCAGCTGATTACTGGTGGGAGGCTAGGAGCAAAATTATTCCAGCGGAGCATATGGCTCAATTTACTTGGGATGAATTTAAGGAAGTATTCTATGATAAGTTTGTTCCTAAAACCTACCGAGCAAAGAAGGAAGCAGAGTTCTACAATCTTAAGCAAGGGAAAATGACAGTTTCAGAGTACGATGCAACTTTTTGTGAATTATCAAGGTATGCACCCGAGCAGGTAGATACCGACGAGAAAATGGCAAAGAAGTTCCGTGGAGGACTTAGACATGAATTGGGAATGGCACTAGCCAGTCATGGAGGACTAAGCTACACAGACATACTAGGACGAGCCCTATACATGGAGGCAGTTGTGCCGGACGAACGAAAGATTGCAGCGCCCGTACCAGCACCAACCCAGGCTTCAACTCAAGACCATTCCTACAATAATAACAACTATAGAGGAAAAATGAAATGGGAAGGAAGAAATAACGGTGACTACTATCAAAACAATAACAATTAAGGGAAATAGAGTGGTAATCAACGTGGCTTTCAGCAGCCAAACCAGAATAACAACTATGGCAAGAAGCCATGGCAAGGGAACAATCAGTTAGGACAGAATGTACAAGGAAATAACCAAGTAAGACAGTGGCAAAGAAATAACCAACAAGGACAGTGGCAGGGGCAACAGACAAACAATACCCCAGGAAGGATCACTAAACCTAATTGCCCTAAGTGTGGCAAGATGCATTTCAGTGTTTGTCAAGCCAACACTGATAATTGCTTTAACTGTGGGCAGAATTGACACATAAAAAGAAATTGTCCGAAATCGTTGCCATCAAGTGGAACTAACCAGTATGGTCAGCCCCAACCTATGAGAGCTATTCAAGCGTAGCCGTCACAGCAACAGCCACTACAGCAACAAGAGCATAATACAGGGGCATATATGATTGGGCCAGAAGCACAGGACAAGGGCAAGGGTCACTAGGCAGGTAATTGGCCTAACTCAGACTAGTAGTAGTCTAGTTTTTGTATAAGTCCTCGTTAGAGGCAAAACAGTACTCGTTCGATGTATATGTATATATATAACCCCGTGGGTGGGTTTTGATCTCGTGCAAGTTTCTTCTAATCACGTTAGTTAAACAAGAATATTCAACTAACTTGTTTAACGAGAATTTTGTTTAACTTAGGAAGTTAAAAAGTTTATAGAACTAGTATCGAACGCCATACAGTATGGAGCATAGCCCGAAGGAGTTAGAAGAGCTTAAAATCCAACTGCAAGAGTTGTTAAGATCTTGGTTTCATTAGATCGAGCATTTCACCATAGGGAGCGCCTGTTTTGTTCGTCAGGAAGAAGGATGCTTATATGAGGATATGCATAGACTATCGAGAGATGAATAAGATCACCCTTAAGAATAAATATCCTTTGCCAAGGATAGAAGACCTCTTTGATCAGCTTTAGGGCGTAGACGTATTTTCAAAAATAGACTTAAGATCCGGATATCATCAATGGAAAATCAAACCCAAAGATATACCTAAGACTGCTTTTAAAACTAGATATGACCATTACGAATTCCTAGTTATGTCATTTGGTTTGACTAATGCCCCCGCAGTATTTATGAATCTCATGAATAGAGTTTTCCATCCGTACTTAGATATATATTCGTCTTAGTATTCAACGACGACATTCTCATTTATTCCAAAAAAATGAGAAGGAGCACGAAGAACACTTATGGATAGTGTTAGAAACATTTAGAGCTGAGAAACTCTATGCCAAATACAGTAAGTGTGAGTTTTGGCTGAAGGAAGTGATGTTTCTTGGACATATAGTGTGAGAAGGAATTAGGTACCAAGACTTAAATTAGCACCGCTTTTTCACCCCCAATCGGATGGACAATCCGAGAGAACGACTCAAATACTCGTAGATATGTTGGGAACGATAGTATTAGACCGAAGTGCAAATTGAGAGAATACTTTGTTGTTAATCAAATTGCTTACAACAATAGTTGTCGGACGATGTTAAGTATTGCGCCTTACGAGGCCTTGTATAGAAAGAAGTTTAGATAATCCCTTTTTCATAATAAAGTAGAGGAAAGAAGGAATCTCGAACTAGATTCACTTAGTAAAATGAAAGATGAATTCTTTCGTCAGTTTCGAACCAAAGTAAAGGAAGTCTAGAAGTGACGAAAGTCTTAAGCAATGTATGTCAATCTGACTTAAATTTAGAGAATGAGGACAATACTTTTCTCATGATTATCCTTCTAAGGATAATATTATTAATTTCATGTTCAGTATAAGCTTAGACGAAGCTTTATATGATTTTTTTTTAGATATCTTGGAAAAGATAGTTTTAATGTGTATAGATTGGCCGTGTCGCCAAGTCTATGGAATGTTTACTATGTTTGTGTATCTCATTTGAGAAAGTACATGTTCGATTCTAAACACGTAACCCACCAGCAAGACGTTGTTCTTGAGTATGAGATAAGTTATGAAGAAAGACCGCAATCGATCTTGGATCGAAAAGTGCGAGAGTTAAGAAGCAAGTCGATACGAATAATAAAAGTGTTATAAGATCACCACGGGCAAGAAGAAGCCACGTGAGAACTCGAAGAAGAGTTGAGGAAAAGAACCCCGAACAGTTTAAAGAAGATATAAAAATTTCGGGACGAAATTTCTTGTTAGAGGGGTTGGATGTAATACCCCAGATATTTTCTTCTGACGAGAAATAAAAATTTAATTATTAATTAAGGCTTCGCACGCCTAAGTTAAGGATTTTCAATTCTAAGACTAACGGTGAAATCCGTTTCTGAAAATAAATTTAAGAAGTCGGTTGAACGACTAATGTATTAGGGTTTTCGCGTCCGATAAAATTTTCGTTCGAAAACTCAGATCGAAAAACCGTCAGACTTTACATTCTCTTTTTCTGCGATACGAGTTCACCGGAGAAAGTCAGTTTTTATTATTTTTTCGGGCGAAATTTGGACTGTCTTATCCCGACTTTTCATCAGATTTCAGAAATTGAAATATGCTTTCCGAGTAAGAGATTTATTTCCAATCAAATGGTCGAATTAGATTTCGTCAAAAATGTAACCGTCTAGGAAATTAATTTCTCGATTTTAATACGCCGTATTAGACCCGTAATCGAGATATTTTGGATAAAAATATCCCTCCCAAACCGCCACCTACACCCCTTGTCATCCATTTTAGATATTTTCTACTTTGTTAAATATATCACTCTCTTAGTCATCATATTCCTCTCTCATTCCTCATCATAACCGTCCCCCCCCCCCCCAAACTCTCTCTTCTCTCTCTTGTTCTTCAAGTTCTTCACCATCTCCAAGTGTGTTCTTCATTTTCTTAAGCTTTCGATCCTCAAAGCTTTCTTGTTTATCGATCGATTTCGTTTCCGATTACATAATCGGGAAGGTAATGATCTTAGCTTCATTTCTATCCAAGCAAAATTCCATTCTTTTAATTCTTGTTATCTTCGAAAATTATAAGAGATGAAGGAATGATGTTTTAAGTTTATTTCTTGGTTAATTAATGCATAGAAATGAATTCCCATGGTTGAAATTTCATGAAAATCATCCCCCTTAAACTATTGTTATTTCCGAAAATTTAGAGGAAATTAGGGGTTTGATGTTTAGTTCGATTTTTGGATGAATGATTAATGGAATTGTGTTCTATATGTTGATACATTAATGCATGAATTGTTTTAGAATTTTCTAAAAATAAAAATAAAAAGGTAAGAGATGAAGAAGTGAGGATTTGAATGAGTAAATGTTATATTTTGGTTGATGTGATGATAGAAATGGTATGTAGTAAGTGTATAGATGATTATATAATTTATTGGAATTTTTCTAAAAATAAAATAGAAATCGTAAGAAACGAAAACCCGTTGATAAGTTGAGATTCGTTAATAATTTGAGTATGTGGTTTACGTATTAGTGAATCTTGATAGTTGATGAACGATATTGGAAAGTTTGAGCAAAATCGGAGAACGTTGAAATTTTGTTAAGAGACGAAGAATCGTCGATAAGTCGAGATTGAATAATGATTTAGGTTTATGATTTGAATATATGTTAATCTTGTTAGTTAATGATCATAATCGGAAATTTTGAACGAATTCTAAAGAAGTTGGAATTTTGATAAGAGACGAAGAAACGAGTCTAAGTGTCGATAGAAAAGTCGAATAAGGAAATTAATCAGATATTAATGATTGTTATTAATAAATGAACGAGTTTGTAGTCGACGATATTTCCATCCAAGATACGCGATGATATGAGTTATAGTTTATAAGTTAGAGATTGAAAGTTTGAAAGTGAAATTGAATTGAATTTGGTATAGTAAATGATTAGTTGAAAAAGACGAGGAAATGCTCGTCGTGTTTTTAGTCGAGAAATATAAAGAAGTTCGTCAAGAAAGATTGTGCATGTTGACTGCCTTGAGATGGAATTTTTGTGAGTTTAAAGGTTGTATAGCATTGATCGAACCTAGGGAATCGTGCGTCGAGTTTTATCGAGCATTAGGGTTTCACGCGGACTGAACTGCGACCTTTCACGGAAACTGTCATAACTTTTAGCTCGCTTAACGAAATAGAGATCCGTAAATTGGAGAGTAAACTAGACATCCGTGGCTTTCTTTTGGTACAGAGCACATCCCCTGTTTCGTAGGAACCTATTCTGTATGAACTCCAGAACCTCTGCTTTTTGCAGAAACTTATGTAAACCTAATTTCTTAAGTTGATCCTTTTGAACTTCATTCCTTGTGAACTTCTAAGTCGTTTTAAGTTATTGAATTCCATTTATCTACTGACCTAAGTGTCGAGTAATGAGCTGAGTCTGTTTATAAACGAGAATTGATCGAGTCTCGTTTATTCGTTAATCAAAAAAATATAGTAGCGTGCAAAGGCCTAAAAGACTAAAACCGATTTTGATTTTCTATTTCTTTTATCGTTACAATCGAGTTTTAAAGTTTGTTTATTTACGATAAAAGGAGGAAGTCAGCGCCAAGGATAGGACGGAAGACCAGAGACGGAAGCTCGTATTATAGTTCAGTAATCATTAAGGTGGGCTTTTCTATATACAAAATAAAATGAGCGATGCTCGAAAATCTTTATTTACAGCTTTGATAATTGTGTTTCAAAGTGATAATCAGGGCATGAAATATTTGTTTTATGTGAGTTCTCATGTTGCCTTTCTAAGTTAGCCGACTGCTATCCAGAATTATTAGTTAGCCGACTGCTAACTAATCGATCGGACTCTGTGTTAGCCAAAAGGGTGCTTTCTAGGGTTAGTGTACACGGTAGCCGTTGTGTGTGGTACTCTGTTGAGGGGTAGCCAGCCACGGTAAGGAACGTACGCGGAAGAAGAAAAGGCTTCTTCCCCGGCATTGAAAAGGGCAAGATGAATGTAACAACAGAAAAATCTTTGCGCAAAGTGTTTAGAAAAGAGAAAATGTTTAGTAAGCACGGGCCTTTAAAAGAAAAATCCCGTTGCGTTACTGTTAAAGATGCCTGATTAATCTATACTCTTATGAGATGTTTTCGGCAATGTGCCCACTAAGTGCTTTATGTACTTAGCTCTGCATATATTTTTAAATATGCAGGTTGAGTGACGGAAGCGGCGGAGAGGTTGAGTAGAGTTGTTATAGGAAAGAAGATCAGTGTTTCAGTTCTACGTTTTCCGCTGCAAACTAGTTCTCGTTAATGTATAACTTTTGGTCTAAGTCTCATCCTTTGAACTTTGTTTTTTTTTTTTTTTGAGAACAACTCTGTCGAGCGATCCTTCGAGGTCGACTCTCTTTTATTAAATAAAATCAGTTCATTGACATCAGTTGTTTATTGTCGGTTAAGGTAATTTATTCATTTATCCTCCTTCTTCCCCGCTTCTTTAATCCAACCCCTAGTCGCACCCCGACGTTGCCGTCCCTCGGGATTTGGGGCTGTGACATAGACCTTAAACTGAGAGTTTTTGTAAAATGTATCGGATTCTAAAATCTGATTCCATATTTGAATTATTTGAATTATTTTATGAATAACGAAACTAATTTCATTAAACTCCGAAAACGTAAAAAAATTAAAAGTCAAGAAGTAATCAGTCAATAAAAGACTGTGTCGAGATTAAAATGATGTTCTGAGTTGATGTGAGTACTTATGTGAATTTAATTGATTATTTGGAATTTTTCTGGAATATTATGAGATAAATGGAATTTTTTTTCTTTTTCTGTCTATTTGTCGAAGTCAGTCGTTTACCTATCTGTGAATATCTGATTTCCGATGTGAAAGTTTGGATGTGAATGATTTGTAATTTTAGTAACCAAGAAATAATTTCGTAATTTACTGAGTTCGTTTGACTCGAGAAATCAAGAAACGAGATGTGTGATGTGAATAGTGATTACTTGATTTTTGTGAATTATTTAATTATTAAATTGATCTGATGTTGTTGAGTCAAGTACCCGAGTTTGAGAGTCTGTTGGTTTAGTACTTGGGTAGAATCGAGAAACCGAGAAAGATTAAATTAGTCGAGCTGAGATAAGTTAAGAAACCCGAGTCAAGTAGAATTCCTTCGGTCGAGCGTTAAAAGTTCGTTACGTTTTTCGAGTAAGTGGTCTCGCCCTTATAAGATGTTATTCTTGAAGGAATGAGCTGAACCGAGAAGTAGATTAAAAAGAAGAAGAAGTAGCTAACCCGACTAACCCTACGCAGTCAGGTGGGCTTTTTAAACCGAGAACTATTGAATGATATTACGTATTGATTATTACGTGAGTTTTTAAATTAATTGACTTGCCAATTTATCTGAGTTATGGTATGTTTGATCGTCTACTTGAGTTATTATCCTGTGTGAGACAGGAACACACGTGTTGTTATTTGATTTATGTTAGATGACTGTGAGCCTTGCTTCGGTTAGGCAAGTCACGGTGTTTAAAAAGGAGGCCTACTTCTCGACACAGAGATGTTATGGTAGATTGATTCATACATGTTTATTATATATATATTGACTGCGCAGTCGTTTGAAGAAAAGAAAATGATTTTTGCATCCATAAATAAACTGTTTTAAATTGTGCCAACACTTGTGATGCAATGGCAAGGCAAGTTCAATTATATAGCTCTATCGAGCAAAGTTTTAAATTATTTTGGCATGTTTTCACTGAGTACGAAGTACTCAGCCCTGCATGTATTTCTAAACGTGCAAGTTAGCTTGGATGAAGATGGCGGAGGATGCTCGGCAGTGTGCTAAAATAAGTCGAGTCTTTTGTTTAAGTTTGCAATTGCATGTCTTCATACATGTAATTATCGGACCCGAGTTTGAGATTCCACTGCAAAACAAACTTGATATTTGTTTCAATACAATGAGTTGTGCGCTCGAAATAATTACTTGTTTTTCCTTGTATTCTACTTACTTGAATTCGAGTTACATGATTTACTTCGGACACTTGAATTATTTATTAATATTCGTTTATTTGAGTTAAAATTGGAAAGCATGTTGTTATTTGTTATCGCTTTCGATCTATATTCTCTTGTTCTCGATCATGTTCCCTTGATGAGTCGAGTATGTTTCATGGTTACACCTTCATTGTCCAATGGATTTTAGTCGTTCTTACACATTAGAATTCGAGTTGCGACAAAGAAGCCCCGGAATCGAAGAAGAAAGGTGAGAACCCTTCTATAAAAACGATGAAGATCATCTGAAGCAGTAAGTAAATCCTTCCAGAGGAAAGGATATTTGAACGCCATAAACCGGTTTCCAGCAGCATCGCCGAAGAAGAAGAAGTCGCGACGGCGAAATTTCGAGCGAACGAAGCACCCCCAAAACTCAATGAAATCGGACGATTTCATAGGCTATAATGCACTATTTTCTCTCATGAATAAAAATATGGATGCGCCGTTGAATAATTTCCAATATTGGAGCCGGAATTTGAATACGACGGCGCGAACCCTAACAATCCAATCTCCCCCAAGAGTTAACGAAATCGAACAATTCAAAGTGCAAATATGTTCGACTTTCACCCAGAAACAATGCTTTGTGATCGCCGTTGGTCAATTTCCAGCGGAGTCGTCGGAATGTGAACTTGAACGTACGACGGTGCCAAAACCCTTAAAATTCAATCTCACTGAAAACTTCACCAGATCGAGCAATTCGAAAGCCTAATATGCTCGTCTTTCACCTAGAAACAAATATCTGTAAACGCCGTTAGCCAATTTTCGGCGAGATCGCCGGAATTTGAAAGAAAAGATCGGCGGCGTAGAAAAAACACAATACTGAATTCTTGCTCAAAACTTAACGAAATTGAACGATTCAAAAGGCTAATACGTTCGAATTTCACCCAGGATGCTGAATATGTGATCAATTTTGAGAATTGGTGGGTAAAAATCCGACAATTTGAACGAAGAAGAAACAGGAAAATGGCTTACGATTTTTTCGTTTTTTGCGTTTTTTCCTCAAACTTTTTGTTGCATCAAAAAAATAAAAATTAAGTTCGCTACGTGTGTGGAATTCGAACTCTAGTCTCTAGAGAGAGAAGAGGACCTCTATCCACGAGGCTAGAAGCCCGTTTACATATGGCTACTTAAAGTTTGTGGTTCCTGGGATCGTGGGGGGTCTTTCTCATAAACAAAAAAAATTGAAGGTCTTTTTCCGTGTTAGGTTCTCTTTTAGAATTATCGTTTTCGTGGATATCCAATTAATATTGGGTTCACCAACTCGGGATATACATGATCTCATCTTTATATGTACATTTGGCCCAATTCGTAGCCCATAGTAGGGCTGAACTTAAGTATGATTTTATTCAAGCTAAAAATTCCACTTAATTATTTATTGGACCCCAATTCGATTAGTCTAAGAAGAATTTAAGACAAAACCCAAGCACTCGCGCGAATTTGTTATTCTTGTCATTTCCAATTTAGTCATAGTTTAACTAATTTAGTTGGTATGTTGGAACTTGGAAGCATTGTGAATTCGATCAAAATTAAATGACACGTACGTTCATGTAATAGAGGTATTTGTTAGGTAAATAAAGCATTTGTGGATAAAGGAGATGAGGATAGATTATACTCCCTCCGGTAAGTTAAATATTGTGCATTTTGCCACTTTCGTCCGTCCATTTAAATATTGTGCATTTTCATTTATAATAACTTTCCCCTACATATTTACCCTACTATTAATACATATTCACAAAAATGTTATTAGTGAGCTCAAATTAAACATCCTAACCTAACCTAATTAACAGTAAAATAAATCCACTAAATATGGGTTGGACCCTCACTACACATTTTAATTAACAAAAAGTAATCACTCCCTTATCACACAAAATGTGGGATCCTCACTCCACTCACTACACACTTTACCAGCTTTTCTTAATTTCTGTATCATTCTCAAATGCACAACATTTAATTTGCCGGAAGGAGTATGTTAATTGGGTGTATTATTGAGAAATTAATGAGAAGCAAACAAAATGTAACCTCCACTGAATTCATGAATTTTTCAAAAGTATAATTAAATTGATAAAATTTCCCCAGACAAAGTAAATTGATAAAACCAATACTTATTCGAAAGTATTTAAATAATTCGCCAAAATAGCAACACTTTTAAAGAATTCGCCAAAATAGCAAATTACTAACGTTAAGGTTATTTTTAACTATTAGGTTTCTTTTATATAGAAATTAAAAACAATGGAAATTAGATTATTTAAATTTTAATAAAATACATATAATCATTTTATGGAAAGAAATATATATATGGTGTGGATCTGGTAGGAACTCATCTTTATATGAGAACCGTAGGAACCAGCATAAATATCACTTACGTGATGCACAAAATGGAGTATATTAATGCACAAATTATTTAGTATACTTTTAATATACAAACAACAGTAATCTAATGCATCAATTAATTTAGACCGTAAATTAAAAAAATCATCGGTTCAGATTAGTTCCTAATTCCTACCTTAAGATGAGTTCTTATATGATACTCTTCATATATATATTCCATTTATCGACCGTGACAATATTAATAATGGAATTAGCCTATATCTCCCACAGGCCTAGCTAGTATTTTCTGGAAATTAACTCGAGTTTGGTAGAAACCGTCAGTGGAGATTCGAGTGAAGGGGAGAAAAGCCAGCATTTGCAATCATTTTAAAAAGAGAGAAGGAGTAATGTAGCCATATGGATCCCTTAGATTACAATATTTATTATGCAATTTAATATGGTAAAATTCTAGTCAATTTTATAAATTGTGGACAATTTTACTCTTACTAAAGGTGGAAGTTTTTTTTTAGTATTTCACCTCACCCAAAACACAAAACCATTTTATTTGTCATTTCTCTCAAAACCATCTAATATACTTTCTCTCTCTCTAAATATTCTCTCTGCAAACAAAACTCGTCTGCCTCCTCTCATTCTCCGCCGCCGCCCATTCTCCACCGCGCCCTTTGCACCGCCTCCTCCCTTCATCTCCGACCAAATATATGGCTTCCGGAAGCGAAGAGTCCGAGCAACACAACGGATCTGATGCATCCGGCGGGTCTGATTCCGGCGAGCAACCCAACAGATCTGATTCCGGAGAGCAATCTAAAAGATTTGACAGCGAGAAAAACACCGACGAGTCTGGCAGTGGCGTCATTGCAGAAAGAGAAAGAAGAAGAAGAGGAAAGAAGAGAAATGAAGAGAAGAAGAGTCGGTGAAACTGACGAGGAAGAAGAAAGAACAGAAAAGAGGGAAGAAGAAAGAAGAGGAAATTGGTACGTGAATTAATTTGAATCTTGTTATTATCGCCTGATTTTTTCTCAGATCTGTTCCCCATGTTACGAAAAATGGTATTTCGTATTAAGTTTATCAAGTTAACATATGAATACTCTATTACGATTTTAAATTTTTGCATTGGGGCAATGATATGAAAATTAAGAATAAAAGATACGAAATGTTATTTTCATAATAAGGTTATAACTTTGTTATGATTTTAAATTTTCCTATTGAAGATATTGTATCCCTGTTACGAATTTGTAAAAGGTTGTGATTAGAGAAGATCAGTTGTGTTCTAGTTTACGTTTTTCCGCTACTAAACTCTTGTGTTAATGTATAAAACTTTTTGAGTCTAAGTTCCATACTTCGAACTTAGTTTCCTTTGAGAACTACTTTGTCGAGCGATCCTTCAAGGTCGACTTTCTTTCTTTCAATAAAATCTGTTCATAGATATCAATTGTCGTTTAATTAATGTCTGTTTATTCATTTATCCCCTTTCTTCCCCGCTTCTTTAATCCAACCCCTAGTCGCACCCCGCCTTTGCCGTCCCTCGGGATTTGGGACTGTGACAGAGTGGTATCAGAGCAATCGTTTCTGCTCTGCATACAAGTTATCTTTCAAGTAGTACGATAGAGCATTTGTTCATGCTCTACACCCAAGTCTTCTTTCAAGTAAAGTTAGGTCGTATCATTAAGCTTAAGAGTGTAAGTAACAACTTAACCTCCCGCTACGTCGACTCAACTGAAGAAAGAAAGAAAGAAAGATTGGAAAGAAAGGAAAGAGTTTCAGAGAAGTGGTTTCTCTAAGAAGAATTTTTGAATAAGAATGAAAAGCAAGTTGAGAATGAAAAAATGCCAATAATGAATTTGATTAAAGTATAAGAGTTATACTTTGTGATATTATGTAAATCTTATGAAAGTACGAGTACTATACTTGATGAAAATACGTGAAATTATTTGAGTTAAATTCTTTATGTTAATATGAGAACTTAGACCGTTGTTCTAAGATTTCTCCCGATTCTCTGAGAACTTAGACTGTTGCTCTAAGGATTCTTCCGATTCCCTGAGAACATAGACGTTTTAAGAAGTGTTGGTTCCAAATGATTTCAAAAGAGGCAATCCGAACAGGAAGGACGGAATAAAGGGAATCAAAAGAGACGAATGTTACTTTTGTATAAGTAACATGAACAAAGTAGAGTTGTTACTTTGTTTTAAAAAGCAAGAGCCGTTAAGAAGTTTTCTTCAAGGAAGAAATAAAGTAAGAAAGTAATAAAGAATAATAAGTTAAAGAATGGAAAGGTCTCGAAATTTTTTTTTATATATATAAGTGTTTGAGTGCAATTACTTAGAATTGCTAAGTGCTTAAGATAAGTTGTTGATTAAGTTATCAATGATATTACAAATAGAATATTCCATTTACTGATTTGGGCTATTTAAAATTTAAGAATTTCTTAAGATAAGTTATTACCCTACCAGTCACTGATCCGTGTTTCTTAAGAACTATGTAGGATAGCTACTGGACATGTCACAGCTCAGGAGAGCCAATCCCCGCCGCAACGTACTTGAGCAGACCAGATACTAGATGAGTATCGAGATTACGAGGCAGACCCGAATGACGACATAGGACAGATAGTTAGTAACTTTTCCGCACTTTACCATGCAGCCCGACACAGTGTTACAGAGCGTCAGGCTATATCAGACTTGATTGTTCAACTACCAGATGAGTGGCGCGGATGGGCACATGATGTGTCTTGGTACTTCCTTGCACTGTTCGGCAATGACACTGAGCCGATAGGAGATTTCTCAAGATTCGCTCTCGCCGTACACGAGCGTTTCTTTCAGAGCAGATTCATAGTGTCAGTTCCCATTCAGGAGCACCACCCCTACCGTCATTTTCCAGAGCCAGAGCCAGAGCCTTTGGACATGGGTCCAGAGATGGCCGCACTGATAGAGTTAAGTAAGTAAGTAAATGATTAAAAACAAAAGCGCTAATGAGAATTTTCTGTTTTCGATAGTTTCGAAATGCCGCCAAGAGTAGTAAACCGAAGAGGACCTGGTAGACCCAGGGGACGTGGTAGACGTCAAGTTCGAGTTGAAAGAGAAGAGGAACAGGAATATCATGAAACCCCTCCACCACCATCACCATCTCCACCACCACCCCGTCGTGATATTGAGGACTTATTCCTCAAACGAAACCCACCTGTGTTTAATGGAACCGGTAACCCAAGCGATGCTGAGCTTTGGGTACAAACTATAATGAAAATCTTTAAACTCCTCAGATGTACTGATGAGGAGCGTTTGTCGTGTGTCGCATTCCAGCTTTCCGGACCAGCTGACTACTGGTGGGAGGCTAGGCAGAAGGTTATACCTACGGAGCATTTGGCTCATTTCACTTGGAAGGAATTTAAGGAGGCATTGTATGATAAATACATGCCGAAGACCTATAGAGCACAGAAGGAAGCGGAGTTCTATAGTTTAAAACAAGGAAGGATGACGATCACAGAGTACGATGCGAAGTTCTATGAGCTGTCAAGTTATGCGCCTGCTCAGGTAGATACCGAGGAAAAGATAGCAAAGAAATTCCGTGGGGGACTTAAACACGAGTTAGGAATAGCGCTAGCTAGTCATGGAGGACTGAGCTACACCAAGGTTTTAGGACGAGCCCTAGAGATGGAGGCTGTAGTGCCTAATGAAAAGAAAGTTGTAACACCCGCACCAGCTCCAACCCAGACCCAGAATCGAGGTTATTATAACAACAATAATAACTACCAGGGAAAACGAAAATGGGAAGGAGGAAACAATAGTGGCTACTATCAGCACTCAAATAATCAAGGAAATCAGAGGAATGGAAATCAGCAAGGCTTTCAGCAGCCTAATCAGAGTAACAACTATGGCAAGAAGCCATGGCAAGGAAACAGTCAGTCGGGACTGTACTTACAAGGAAAAAATCAAACGGGACCATGGAAAGGAAGTAACCAACAAGGTCAGTCACAAGGGCAACAAAGGATTAACCCAAGAGGAAATAATCAAGGAAGAGCTACCGTTCCTGCCTGTCCCAAGTGTAATAGGGTACACTTCGGGATCTGTCAAGCAAACTCTGGAAGTTGCTTCAACTGTGGGCTGAAGGGGCACTTTAGGAGGGAATGCCCGAAACCGTTGCAAGCGGCAAGACAAAATCAGTATGGACAACCTCAACCTTTGAGGGCGATTCAGGCACGGCCACAGCAACAGTTTCAACAGTACGCCCAACAGCAACAGAACATTAGGGCATTCGCGATCGAACAAGAGGTGCGCAATAAGGGCAAAGGAAAATTGGCAGGTATAGGACGAACTTCTTAATTACCTTGTCATTATTCTGCCTCATACCAGAACTTTACATTCATTATTTCTAGTGCCTGTTGACACTATAAGAGTAAGACTAGAGTGCGCTAATCATAAAATAAGAATAACCACGCCTTAGGAGAAATTATCGTCACTTCCTTAGTTTTTCTCAAACATAGAATTTAACTTAGGGTCTTTTTAAGATCATAGCAAGCAATCGGAACGTAATAAAATGTTCGACATAGATAAAATCCATGGGATGGATTGATTATCTATTAACTGCGCCATTCTATATGGAGCATGCGCCGAAAGAGTTAGAAGAGCTTAAGATCCGACTACAAGAGTTGATAGACCTTGGTTTCATTAGACCAAGTGTTTCACCGTGGGGAGCACCTGTTTTGTTCGTCAGAAAGAAGGATGGTTCTATGAGAATGTGCATAGACTATCGAGAGCTAAATCAGATCACCCTTAAGAATAAGTATCCTTTGCCGAGGATAGAAGACCTCTTCGATCAGCTTAAGGGCGCAGGAGTCTTTTCAAAGAATCGACTTGAGATCTGGGTATCATCAATTGAAAATCAAACCCGAGGATATACCTAAGACTGCATTCCGAACCAGATATGGCCATTACGAATTCCTAAGTTATGCCATTTAGTTTGACTAACGTCCCGCAGTATTCATGGATCTCGTGAAAAGAATTTTTCATCCGTACTTAGACAAATTCGTCTTAGTATTCATCGACGACATTCTCATTTACTCCAAGAATGAGAAGGAGCACGAAGAACACTTGCGAATAGTATTAGAAACGCTTAGAGCAGAGAAACTTTATGTCAAATTCAGTAAGTGCGAGTTTTGGCTGAAAGAAGTGATATTCCTTGGAAATATAGTATCAGCTGAAGGTATCAAAGTAGATCCTGCCAAGGTAGAGGCAGTACGTGATTGGAAATCGCCATCAACTCCGAATGAAATTAGGAGTTTCTTAGGTTAAGCCGGATATTATAAAAGATTCATCGAAGGATTTTCTACAATTGCTAGACCCATGACGCAACTACTCCAAAAGAAAAACAAGTATAAATGGACTGACGAATGCGAGAAGTGTTTTCAGACACTCAAGGAAAAGTTAACCACAACACCCATGTTAGCTCTGCCAGAAGCGAATAAGGAATACGTAGTCTATACAGATGCTTCAAAGAACGGATTAGGTTGTGTATTGATGCAAGATGGAAAAGGATAGCTTATGCTTCACGACAACTTCGACCTCATAAAGTTGAGTACCCAACCCACGATTTAGAACTAGCAGCCGTTGTGCATGCGTTGAAAATTTGGAGACACCATTCCTATGGTGTTAGGGTTGAGATTTTTTTTTTACGGACCATAAGAGTTTGAAGTACTTCTTCAAGCAAAAGGAATTGAACATGAGACAAAGACGATGGCTCGAATTAGTCAAGGAATATGATTGTGGTATCAATTACCATCCAGGAAAAGCAAACGTTGTAGCCGACGCGCTGAGTCGTAAGACTCCCACCAAGTTAGGATGTCTCTTTGTAGAAGAAGAAACTCTTGTACGAGAATTAGAAAAGATGGGCTTAGAAGTGCTTGATGCACCTGAAACGATAACAAACCATATAGTAGCACTCGTAGCTACACCGGACTTACGAGAAAGTAGTGCCTAGAGAAAGGACGAGTTAATCGAAAAGCTTCGACTTAAGATAAGAACGGATAAACCATACGGTTATTTCGAAGCACTAGATAATGCGATTTTATTTGAAGGTAAACCTTATATCCCTAATGACGACGAATTGAAGAACGGTATCATGAGTGAGGCTCACAATACGCCATAAACAGCATACCCAGAGAGTACGAAGATGTAGCAAGATTCAAGAAGGAATTCCTGGTGGAATGGATTTAAAACGAGATATAGCCTCGTTTGTAGAACGATGTTTTGGGCTTGTCAACAAGTGAAAACTTTACGCCAATAACCGCAAGGGATGATTGCGACCATTAAGTATTCAAATATGGAAGTGTAACATTCGATAGAGATGCCAAATTCACTTCGAGATTTTGGATCATTATGCAGAAGGAGTTAGGTACCGGACTAAAATTTAGTACCGCTTTTCACCCCTAGACGGATGGAAAATCCGAGAAAACGATTCAGATACTCGTTAATATGCTAAGAACGGTAGTATTGGATCTAAGTGAGAATTGGAAAAGATTTTGCCATTAGTTGAATATGCGTACGATAATAGTTATCAGACTATGATAAGTATTGCGCTTTACGAGGCCTTGTATAGGAAGAAGTTTAGAATACTGCCTTATTGTAATAAGGTAGGTGAAAGCAAGAACCTAGGACCAGATACGGTCAGTAAAAAAATGATCGAGATCATTCGGCAGATTCGAGTAAGAATGAAAGGAGTGTAGAGAAGACGAAAGTCTTATGTGATATACGCCGATCAGAACTTAAATTCGAAAAGGGAGATAAAGTTTTCTTAAGATTTCTCCGTTAAAAATAATCATTAATTTCATGTCAAGTATAAGCTTAGGCAAAGATTTATGTGATTATTTGATATCTTGAAAGAATAGTTTCCAATGTGTATAGATTGGCCGTGTTGCCAAGTCTATGGAATGTTTATTATATTTGCATATCTCGTTTGAGAAAGTACGTGTTCAATCTTAAACACGTAATCCTCCATCAAGACGTTGTTCTTGAGTAGGATAAGTTATGAAGAAAGGCCACAATCGATCTTGTATCGAAAAGTGCGAGAGTTAAGAAGCAAGTCAGTACTAGTAGTGAAAGTGACATGAAGTCACCATGGGTAAGAGGAAGCTACGTGGGAACTCTTTTCGTAGGAGATATGCAAAATTCGGGACGGAATTTCTTGTTAAAGGGGTAGCATGTAATACCCCGGATATTTCTTCCGTCCTCAAAATAAAAATTTGATTATTAATTAAGGCTTTGCACGCCTAAGTTAAGGATTTTCGATTCTAAGACTAACGGTGAAATCCGTTTCTGAAAATAAATTCTAGAAGTCAGTCGAACGACTACTGTATTAGGGTTTTCGCGTCCGATAAAATTTTCGTCCGAAAACTCAGATAGAAAAACCGTCAGATTTTACATTCACTTTTTCTTCGATACGAGTTCACTGGAGAAAGTCAGTTTTTATTATTTTTCCGGGCGAATTTTGGATTGTCATGTCCCGACTTTTTATCGGATTTTGGAAATCGAATTACGCTTTCCGAGTAAGTGATTTATTTCTAATCTAGTGGTCGAATTAGATTTCGTCAAAAACGTAACCGTCTAAGAAAACAATTTCTCGATTTATATACGTCGTATTAGACCCGTAAAACGTGATATTTTCGACTAAAATATCTACCTAAACTGCCACCTACACCCCATGACTCATGTTGTTAGATCTTTTCCTACTTTATGTATAAATAGCCACCACCTCACCACATTTTCTCTCTTTCTTCTCCCATATTGCCGTCCCCCCCCCCCCCCCCCTCTCTTTTCTCTCATCTCTCTCTTCCACCATTGAAGTGTTCTTCAAGCTTTCAAAGCTCCACAAGATAGTCATCTACCGATCGATCTTAGTTCCGAGTCCATAATCGTTAAGGTAATGATCTAAGCTTCCATTCCAACCGAACAAAATTTCATTCCTTCAAGTTTCATTATTTTCGAAAGTTTGAGGATGAAGTAGGATGATGTTCTATGTTTAATACATGCTATTAGATGCTTAGGAATGGATTCCCATGGTTGGATTTAATTAGAAATCGTCCCCCTTAATTATTTGTGAATACCGAAAATATTAGGAAATTAGGGGTTTGATGTTTAGTTCAATTTTTTAGATGATTGATTAGTGAATTTGTGTTCCATATGTTGGTAGATTAATGCATGAATTGTTTTAGAATTTTCTAAAAATAAAAACAAAAAGGTAATAGAGAAAGAAATAGGAATTTGATGTAGTAATTGATATGTTTTGATTGATGTTATGATAGAAATGAGATGTAGTAAGTTTGTGGATGATTATATAATTTAATTGGATTTTTCTAAAAATAAAATAGAAATCGTAAGAGACGAAAACCCGACGATAAGTTGAGATTCATTAGTAATTTGAGTATGTGGTTTACGCATAAGTTAATCTTGTTAGTTAATGATCGTAATCGGAAAATTTGAGCGAACTCTAAGAAGGTTGGAATTCTTATAAGAGACGAAGAAACGAGACTAAATGCCGATAGGAAAGTCGAATAAGGAAAACCATTTTGAAATTAATGATTGTTATTGATAAACGAACGATATTGTAGTTGACGATATTTCCATCCGAGATACGAGGTGATATAAGTTATAGTTTATAAACGAGAAGTTGATGAATGAAATTGAAATTGAAATTGAATTGGTTTAGTAATTGGTTAGTTGAAAAGGACGAGGAAATGCTCGTCGTTTGTTTAATCAAAAGACGTGAATGTGTACCCGATTAAGGGACATGCATGTTGACTGCCTTAAGATGGAAATTTCGTAAGAATAAAAGTGGAATAACATTAGTCGAACCTAGGAAGTCGTGCGTCGAGTTAACGAGCACTAGGGTTCCACGCGGACTATTTTGGTACAGGGCACATCCCCTATTTCGAAGTGCTCTGTTCTGTACGAACTCCAGAACTACTGTCTTGTGCAGGAAATTTCCAAAACCTATTTTCTTAAGTTGAATTCTTTTCAACTTGATTCATTGTGAACTTTTAAGTCGTTATAAGTTATCGACTTCCATTTATCTACTGACCTAAGTGTCGAGTAATGAGCCGAGTCAGTTTCTAAACGAGAATTGATCGAGTCTCGTTTATTCGTTAATCAAAAGAATGTAGTAAAGTATAAAGGCCTAAAGGTCATAAAACGAATTCAATTTCCTTTCCTTTATTTATCTCGACCGCTTATTAAAGTGTTATTATTTACGTTCAAATGAGGAAGTCGAGTTTAGAAGACAGGACGGAAGACCAAAGACAGAAGCTCGTGTTGTAGTTCTGTAATCATTGAGGTGGGCTTTTCTTATATCAAAATAAAAACGAGCGTTGCTCAAAATATTTTCTTACGGCTTTGATAACTGTCTTTTTGAAAGTGATTATCAGGCGTAAAATGCTTTGTTTTATGTGAGTTCATTTGTGTCATTCTGAGTTAGCCGACAGCTTTCCAGAAATCATGAGTTAGATACAATGGGGCTAACTAAATCGATCGTACTCTGAGTTAGTATACAAGAGGGACTTTCCAGAGTTTGTGTACACGGTAGCCGGTGTGTGTGGTACCCTGTTGAGGGGTAGCCAGCCACGGTGAGGAATGTTGGGAAAATCGAACGTAACATCTGTCAGAAAATGCTCAGCCGAGTGATTTATGAGAAAAGAAAATGTTTTAGTAAGCACGGGCATTTTTAAAGAAAACCCCGATGCGTTACTGTTAAAAATACCTGATTAATCTATTTGTATATTATGTTTTCGGCAATGTGTCCACTAAGTATGAAAATACTTAGCCCTGCATATATTTATAAATGTACAGGTTGAGCGACGGGAGCGGCGGAGGTTGAGTAAAAGGCTGTGATTAGAGAAGATCAGTTGTGTTCTAGTTTACGTTTTTCCGCTACTAAATTCTTGTGTTAATGTATAAAACTTTTTGAGTCTAAGTTCCATACTTCGAACTTAGTTTCCTTTGAGAACTACTTTGTCGAGCGATCCTTCAAGGTCGACTCTCTTTCTTTCAATAAAATCTGTTCATAGATATCAATTGTCGTTTAATTAATGTCTGTTTATTCATTTATCCCCCTTCTTCCCCACTTCTTTAATCCAACTCTTAGTCATACCCCGGCAATCACATGCTCTCACTGCAACAACCACAAAAGCAAAAAGACGATCAGAAGCGGCACGAACACACCGATAATTGCTTTTTGCTTCCTCACGAATATATAGGACACATTCCGTCCCACTCATCTTATCTATTTTTCTTTGAATGGACGTCTCACTCATCTTATTTATGTCCAAATAAAGATGGTTTAACAATATATTAGGTCTTAATTACAAATAAATGAGGTCTACATTAAATTAAAAAATCACAAAAAATCATATTAATTCACATCTAATAAAATGGTTCTAATAACTTTATAGAGAAGAATGTTTTTTTAGGACGGTAACTTTTACTGTTTTTCAATTATAGGCCAAAATTTTGCGGGCTTTCAATTTTAGGACAGTATCTAAAATATTGATCAATTTTAGGACAATATCTAAAATATTGATCAATTTTAGGATAAAATTGAGCCCGATCGGGCTAAGTTGCACTTCACTCTCACGTGAACTCAAATCTTCGGCCCGATTCTCACTTGGCTACCAACTAGGTGGTACATTCATCAATTGTATATATTATTATTACAACCAAAAATCAATTATTCACCCTACAAAGTAAACTCGTCCAGAAAAAGAAAACAAAACCACACCGCAGCCGCCCCAAGAGTCGATTATGTCAATTACATTTAGTTTGGGCAGTAAAAATTCTGATTTGCAATCGATTGTGACTAGGGTTCTTCAGCTTTGGGGTGGTTGTTGTGTATTTTTGTTTTCTTTCTCTAGACGAGTTTATTTTGTAGGGTGAATAATTGATTTTTGTTTGTAATAATAATATATACAATTGATGAATGGACCGCCTAACTGGCAATGAAGTGAGAATCGGTCCAAAGATTTGAGTTCACGTGAGAGTGAAGTACAACTTAGCCCGATCGGGCTCAATTTTGTCCTAAAATTATCAATATTTTAGATATTGTCCTAAAATTGATTAATATTTTAAATATTGTCTTAAAATTGAAAGCCCGCAGAATTTTGGCCTATAATTGAAAAATAGTTAAAGTTACCGTCCTAAAAAAAACCTCTTCTCTAACTTTATATATTAAACAACTTCTTCTTAATCTCCGTTTCCATCCAAAGTAGACAAGATGAGAAGGACGGAAAGAATAGTAGATTAGAAGGGATTTTAATGAAGGCATTTCTCTAAAAAGATGTGTTTCTTCCTCTTCAGTATTTAGACATATAATCGGGGACTATAAGGACAAAATGGTATATTTATTTAGATTTTGATTATTATCTTTTAAATAAGGAGCTATAAAGAGTAACATAGGGTCTATATTTAGAATTTTTTTTAATTAAGGGTCTATGTTTAGTATTACTCTTTGATAGTAATTTATATTTCTTTTGTTCCTCGTATTTATACATAGTTTTGGTGGACACCAGTTTTAAGAAAATCCTGAAAAATGAGATGTAAGTGGAGAAAAAGTAAGTTTAAGTGGAGATGGAATCTCATGTTATAAGGGTAACAAGTTAAATATTTATTTCCTAAAATAGACTATGCATAATTTTGGAGAACAGATGAAAAAAGAAAACTATGCATAAATATGGGGGACGGGTGGAGTATTGATTATTGATCATAAGTCTAGATTTTTTTACATGTGGAAAGAGGGATCGGTGGGATTCGAACCTTAAATCTCACTGCTTACTGTTTAAGACTGAAGTTGCACCATCTGAGTGTCTCCGACATAAATTTTTAAAAAATGGTACTACAAGTTATAATAGAATACTTATAATATTTCAACCGTACGCTTCGCATAAATTTTCTTCTTCTGTGTATTTCTTTTCATTTTTTGAAAAGTTACATCAAGTGTTTTATTATATAAAATTTAATTATCTATTTGCAGCGGGTGTCTATCAAACATTACAATTTACAGGTAAAGTGCAACACTACACTACATGCAGTGACGCACTGGCCCCCCAACCCCCCATATGTAATTATCACTTCTTAATTATTTATATTATCAGTTATTTAGGATTATTACCTTTTTACACTTTTATTAGTCCAAGTTGGCAAAAGTGTATATAATTAAAGAACCTTGACATTAATTATTATATATTTCCTTTTCCACTTTAATCTTTCATATCCTTCCATCTATTATCTATCTTTGTGCGCTTCTTGTGCTAGGTTTCAAACTTTTGTAGTGAATTTTCAATTATCCTCTATGAACAATTTTAGTATTGGCGCTATCAAGAAATAATAATGTGAATATTATAAATTTATAATCACTCCTTATGTAGGGAGGGGTAGGCATCTAAGCATTGCTTGATGACTTATTTTACTATGAACAAATAGGTTGTGGCATGTGTATTAAATACATGGACTTTCAAGTAATCGTACATTTATTCAAATATTAATTAAAGGGTAAGAAGTATTTGTTAAACTTTTGCTACACATCAAAATGATCGATCTATATTACTAGTACATGACAAACATTAATACCAAGTAGGTAATGTTTTTTGGTAAAACTGGTAATTTTTTTTTTAAGAATAAAACTGGTAATTAAATGAGTGACGACGCAAGACTGATCATCAAGCCAACTCGATAGCAAAATGCATTTAGTATTAATTTTCTTTGAATTTGAATTAGATTTTTTTCTAAGATAATAACTTCTTGCAGATACATATACGAAAGCTACTATATCATCAATAGTAAATATACTTAAAATTAAAAATAAAGACTGGATTAGTGGATGGTTATAAGTGACTTTAGTAGTCTTATTATTCAGAAATTCACTACTACAATATTTATTATTTGATGAGAAAATATTATAAGCTCATGTTTGATTGGGCTTGAAGAGAAATTCACTTAATTAAATCATTACTTCTTGTTTGGTTTGGGTAGTAGATTAATCATCATTTTTATGTATAGGTAATCCAAATCCCAAAATGTTATCCTCCAATCTAAAGGAGTAACAAAATCTTTTCTTCTCTATAAAGGAAATCTTTACAAGTATTTTTTTTCTATTGTTGAACCAAACACTCAATAAAAGATACTCCCTCCGTCTACGAAATAATTGTCACTTTTGCCATTTAAGTCCGTCCACGAAATGGTTGTCACTTCTGTTTATAGTAGTAGGACCCACATAATACATTATATTTAACCTTATTTTTCTCACTACTCCACTCACATTTATTGTGAGACTCTTATTCTACTCACAACAATACCAACTATTATCCACTACTATCTACCATTTTCTTAAAATCCGTACCTTCCACAACGTGACAACCCATTCGTGTATAAAGGGAGTAACTGTTATTGTTATTATTCCTTATCTCTACTTGATTCCATTCCATTTTCATTCCTCTATTTGAACCAAATAAACACTAAGACTGTAATCGAAGTTGGCTTACAATTTCATCACTATTTAAAGTACTTTATTAATTTTCCCTCTCAAGCAAAACATCCGAATTAACTTCGAAAAGTAACGCAATTCTAACCGGAGGATGATGATCTATGTTGAGGACACACCATTCATGAATTTTAATTTCTTGATATAACCAAATAATTAATTTCAAATATGGTTGAATATTACAGGAATCGTCAACCTAAATCATTTTATATGTAGGCACCGAATCCACTAAATTAACAAGTTGATATAGAATACTAGCATTTTTTTCTTGTGGAATTTGTAATCATGGGATAATGTTGCGGGTAAAAAGAGTGATCAGACCCAGACCCTATTCCTTTTTCTGTCAAGTCTAGTAAATATATTTTGTTAAACACCAATGCCTTCTAACTTTTTAATAGTAGTTTACCTTCTTATAGAATTTGCAAATTATTATTATTATATATTAAGTGAAGTTTAACTAGTGTACACTAAAAGGAGCGGCCGTGAATTTCCATGAAATATATATATATATAGAGAGAGAGGGGTTAAATTCAATTTTTTCCATATGAACTTTTAATATGACCAAAAAGTACATGAACTTTGAATTTAATCGCAATTTTCACGCAACTTGACTTTGGGTAAATTGACCCACGAACAAAATTGAAATTAATACTTTCATGACATCTCCTATTTTCTACTAACATTTTACTCGATTGATTTTACCCAAAATTAAAATTGTGGGAAAATTGTAATTAAGTTCAAAGTTTATGTATTCTTTTTTTACTAAATTAAAAGGTTATGTGGAAAAAAATACAATTTTAACCAAAGTTTATATATATATATTCCTACCATTAACCCAAAATATATGCAATCAGCACAAGTAGATGAATGAAATTTTTAAAAGTTCAAAGCAACTAAGCCATCCAAGACCTGAGGAATTAAATTGGTAGTACTTGTTAATTTTGATGGCACCAAATTTTTAGTAGAGAAGTTAGCTACCAATGAATCAATGATGTGTGAAGATAAGGCATATAGAGCCAACACTGGGCCAGGCATACCACCATCATAATCACGTGTTCAGTTATTATTTTATTTTGGACAGCCTGTCTATTTTGCAATTAATTAATAGAGCTTTTTCTTCTCTTTTTCAGGAAACAATTAATTAATAGAGTTTTTAAACCAGATTCAAATCATTTTTATTTTTTTTATTTTTTGCCCTTTTCTCTCTCTTTTCTACTACTCCTACTATATTTTTTAGGTTGCATACGTATACGATTTCGCGTTTCATCTTCTTACGGTGCGGTTTCTTGATTCTACATGTCACACGTTATGCAGTAGAAATGACAACCGATCGAGCAGTTTTATATAAAATATAATGGACCAGTCAAACTCGTCGACTTGTACTATTTCATTTTAAAAATATCTTTTATTAATTACGATACCAGTAGTAATTAAAAACTAAATATTTTCAATTTCTTATAATATAGTACTCCCTACAATAATAAAAATGATATTTGTATAGCGATTTATTTAATAATATATAAATATATAAATATTTCGTTAGAATTGCCTACTGGTATACTATATATATAGAGCCGCACTAGGTGCTGTAGTTGACATTTTCTTTTAATTAATTCATAAATCAAAATTAATTTGATTATGGATTTATAAATTTCAATTATGAATAACAATACTCTAATTATGGATTACTACTAAGCTATAATTTGGATTATTAAACAATAATAAACCTTAATCGTCCTAATCGACTAACCTAATTAATGTACCATAATTTTTGTCAAATAAATAAAGATGTAAAGACGGGCTTAAGCTGTTACTAGGTCTGAAAAATACTAAACATGTACAATACAACCAACTTGAGTAAACTAATCACCTTGTAAATTATTACTAACGATGCCTAGTTCAACCACAAGATTCTTCTTAGGGATTCAACCTTGAGGGAGTGTTTACTAAGCATGATAAGCATGGATAGATAAAAATAATATAGATTAATCTAGTATTTGCTTTTAAGGATTAGATTCAAAGAATATTACATAGCCCGTGATTATTGCTCTTATTTAGGACTATTATATATATATATATATATATATATATATATAATAAATGCATCGTTAAATTTGAATCGTTGTCCAAACTTATCCATCCAAGAAAGTATTTTCATCTAATTCTTCCTATATACTATTATATTGTAATTTACAATGTGTATCACCTTGAAGACCATCCATTAATCAAAATGATTTCGAGTTCGGACCACTCTGATCATTTGATGTCAATTAAATGTAAGCCATCAGAAAAATAATATGCTGAAAATATTCCATTGTGGAAAGTTTTCACTTTTAAGAATATCTTATTAATTGAAAAGATTTATTATTCTTTTTTCTCTCTGTTGGTGATGTCTTCACAAATATGCTGTAAGCTACTTCAAAATATTTAGATAACCTTGGTCCTTTGATTTGCTTCAATATAAGTGATTGATAATATAATCTGTTTAATTACATGTATAGTTTGAATGATAAAATTTGTGATAAATAATTATGTCTGTGTTCCAATCATTTAAATATTGGATGATAACTTATCATTCTAAATTTGAATTGATTATTAATCTCTATCTATATCATGATGCAAAATTCAAAAAATAACCCCGCATAAACACACGAACACACAACACACATGCACACACGCACACACACATATTGCACACAACAACACAAACCTTCAATTATCTTACACCACAATCAATCAATCCAAGCACAAAATTAAATAATCACATCATACACGATTCTATCAAACATTATATATATCTCGTCCATCAAACCAAATGTCAGCTTCTTTGATTTAGTCGTTGTTAAAGACTTTGTCCGTAAGGAAATGTGTGACGCATATGTGTCTATATAATTAAGGCGTACGTGAAATAGTTGATTTTAAAACCAAGAGGGCAAGATGCTCTCATGGAAAAGTTAAAACATTCTCAATCCATTCCAAATTGGCGATTTTTATAAAGATATCCAAGAAATAATTAAAAACTAACACACTTGTACATTTTTTACATTTTGATAATAGTTCTTCAATTACTAATTTTTTTGATGTATACAACCAATATACACTATTATATCGATCCCGATCCGCTCAATTGAAAGTAATTCATGCGATCTTCAATCCAATTTACACGCCACCTCAATTAATATTCAATTTTAAATTCCTTGGACAAATTGAAGTCCAAAAAATCATTTTCTTTCTTTCTTTTAACTTGAAATTAGTTGTCAACTCTGGAAAATTATGTCACTAGTTATTGTTCTCTAAATTTCATAAAATAGTCGGATTTTTAACGATGAAGGTAACTCGCAACCTCTATCAAATATGTGTACTTAACTAATCATATTCATGAGTAACATATACTTCCGTAAGCCATTTAAGAAAAATAAATACACTGCGAACATCTCGTGAGATGATCCACGAGATATCCATGTTAGAAAAATTCAATATGACAAACTTCACCTATAAAATCTTAATAAGATTCGAATTTGAGACAAATCACAGCTCACAAAAATTCACGCTTCATAGTAAGTCATTCCCAAGGGAACAACATAACCACTTGTTCTTAATTATTTTGTCATTCCCAAAATTTAAAAAAAGAAAAAGAAAAAAAAGACCTTTTATAATATGTGTATTAACTTGAATTTTTGTTACTATACTTTTCTCTTAATGTGTGATTTAATCCTCCTCAAAACAAAATATTATTTATAATTAAACATTTTATTTTTGATGAATAGAATAAGTGTGCAGGAAGAAAAATGAGAGGGCACGTACGGTGAGTATATCATATTATAATGTTCTCGACCGAGGTAATTAATGGAGGGGCCTATTAAAGTAGGTAATCATCGCTTTCAGAAATATATATATATATATAAAAGAATGATCCTTATTCTAAGAAAATGAGAATCAATTTCAGCCACTCATCTGTTGCATCTCGTTAAGAGAGACGGTGTATCCGGACGAAAAATTTTCATTTTTTTTTAAGGTTTGATTTTTCCATAAAGCTGAGTGCATCTTATGTCATCGTATGGTGCATCTAGTTTCACGTTGTGGTGCATCTCATTGTAAAGTGCGGTGCATCTACCACATTGTGGTTTATGAGATGCACCACTACGTGTACTGATATGCACGGGACAGTGTAATCAGATGCACCACTAGGTGTAAGGAAATGCACTATGTTTTAAAGCGGAGCCGAGAAAAAAATGTTAAAAAAAAATTGAAAAAAAGAATTGAAAAAAAAAACTGAAAAAAAAATCGGACATGCACCGCAATGTGAAATGAGATGCACCACACAATGTATTTAGATGCACCGTATTTTAAGAAAAAATCGCCCAAAAAAAATAAATAAATAAATACTTGAACTACACGCGCCGCGCGTGAAAGCCACACGCTCACCCTTTTCTTGAGATGTGTGGTCCAGATTTATTCCTATTTATCACTTTAAGGACTATTTTCACTAGAACTCATCCCTATATATATATATATATATATATATATGCAGATGAATGTACGTAGCAATAACCCAATAACCTAATTTATGCGTGCATCTAATATTATTATACTCTCGATCAGTACGTATAATTACTGAATTTAGTATGCATTAATTGATATTTAAACTTTTCTAAATGTATGTTGCAGAATGTCCATAACTACAGAGGTACACGTACAATCGTAGTATTATCGAAGAACACCCTCATGATTAAAATTTTTTTTGATCAAGAAAAGATTTATTAATAAAGAGTTGGTACCAGAGATACCACATAATCGTTCATCCCTTATGATACATAGATATTCAAATTATTCAAACACCAAGAAGAAAAACTAATCTCCTTGTTTAGAATCCTAAATATATTATTTCAACACTACATTCTTGCATTTACCTCCAAAATAATACTTTTGGTGTCCCACGCCACTCCTTCGAATCTGCTTTCATTCCGACGCTTCCACAGAATCCAAGTAATGCAAATCCATAATGCCTTTAAGAAATTTCCACACTTCTTCCCTCTGCCCAAGTTTGCGAACATTTTGAAATGCATTTCTACTGTTTGGGGACGGGCCGAACTGATCCCCAACCAGCTTTGAATCTTGTTCCAAACCGCGGCTATCTTCGAGCAGAGCAAGAAGAGGTGATTTGTCGTCTCGTTTTGTTGGTTGCACGTCGTGCACTTGAGCTCTTCTTCTTCCAAATGGATATTTCTCTTCCTCAAGTTATCGCATGTTGGTAGTCTGTTTCTCAAGATTCTCCATGATGTCGCTATGGCTTTATGAGGAGCAGGTGTATCCCATGCCATCGCTATCGTCTCCTTGTTCGTGATTGTTGTCGTCTCGTTCCTGGTTAACTCATAGTTGCATATGCTGATTTCGTAGAAAATCTGCCATCCGGGGACGCTTTCCAAGTCCAGCCATCATCCAAGTCAAAATCAGAGATGAAAATCAGTAGCTCATTAACCGCCTGGAACTCTCTCTCTAACAGCTTCCGTCTCCACTTCACATCCCAAGCCCAAACCCCGTTTTTCCACTTTCCCAATTCACCGATGTGAGTCTCCTTATTTGCACTTAACTGGAACAATCTAGGAAAAACAAATTTAAGAGGTTTCATCCCAGCCCATCTATGTGTCCAGAACTTCGTATCTTGACCGTTTCCAATCTTTCGCCTAATGTTTTCCATAAACCAATTCCCAGCCGAACCCCCTCCCAGAGAAATGATTTTTGGCCACCATCCAGCTCTAAACCTTCTTTGTCCCGAGAACCGTAGCCCCTTCTCCCCCCACTTTATTTCTCCATAAATAGATCTAACAATTCTAGCCCACAACAGACCTTTCCCCTCCAAATATCTCCAAATCCATTTCACCACCAGAGCATAATTAAACCATTCAATATTTCTAAACTCGAGCCCCCCCTCCTTTTTATTTAGACAAAGTTCACTCCATTTAACCCAGAGGATCGATCTAGAACTCACACTCCCACCCCACAAGAATTTGCAAAATAAAGAATTCAAGGTTCTCACAGTTGATTTTGGAATAATAGAGAATGAGAGCTGATAAATTGGAATAGCCTGCAATACCGCCTTCACCAAAGTGATTCGTCCAGCCAAAGACAGCTTCCTGTTCTTCCACCCGTCGATTTTCTTCTTAACTTTATCCACTAAGTAATTCCAATCCACAACACTTTTTAATCTGCCGCCGACTTTGATTCCTAATGATGGTCCCGATACGAGTTACTGGTGTATGGGGGGGGGGGGGGAATACACCAGTTAGAATTTTTCAACTTTTGAAAAACTTAACACTTGAAATCAACTTCAACTGAGTAAAAGGACTCAGTTAGGATCTCACAGCTGAGTAAGCAACCTCAGCTGGAAGAGTGGTGCTGTGCGGAATGTGGTGGAAAATGTACTCGTAAAAACAAACTCACGCTTTTGTGCACGGTTGGTCAAAACCAAAACTGTTGATGTGAAAGTATGCAGTTTGTATGCAGTTAGTTTGTCAGTTGAGATATGCAAATAAAGACTGAACACAAATAAACACGACACACAAGATTTACGTGGTTCGGAGAGAACTCCTACGTCCACGGGGAGATGTGAGTCCACACACCTCAGTCCAAGTTCTTCTGGACAGTTCCACTCAGCTTACGCGGGCTGAGCAACCGTTACAGTTTAGTTTCCGGGCACTAAACAGCCTAAGTCAAGTTTCCGGGTACTTGACGACCTGACTACTCAATTACAGGAAGAGTAATGTCCTAACACACTTTTTAGGGTGTGAGAATGGGTAGGATTTCCAACTACAGCTCGATCACGAATGAGAGCTGGATCTAAGGCTTGAACGAATAAACACTCAACCTAATATCAAAAACAGTTTCGATCTCTAGGAACCCTCAGCTACTAATGTTCTCTCAAATTGGAACTCTCAGCTGCTGATGCTCTTAGATGATGATTTTGCAGAATTGCTTTTTGCTTTGATTTCTCTCGTGAAAGCTCTTGAATTTTCGTCGTCTCACTTCTCTATATTTTCTCGAATGAGAGAATGCCTCTATTTATAGGCGGAGAGAATCAACTAGCCGTTGGAGGAGCAGTTGATCTCTGATCGGTTGAAAGCGATGGCTTGTCTCTCATCTCTGCAGACTTTCCCGATATGGCATCTGTGCTCTTATGCTTTCCATCTGAGACAGCCTTGTGTTGGGCCAGATGGGGTAATGACTGAACGGTCAAACCCTCATGTGGCTTCCTTTTGAAATTCAAATCTTTGACAGTCAACTTCGGTTTGTCGGTTGAAAGTCTTGGCCTTCATCTGAGTGATCTTCAGCTGATGTTCCGATCTGTCGAGCTCTCAGCTGACTTTGAACTTCAAACAGTTGAACTCCTTGTTCGGTTTCTATAACTGAGGTTCTGAAACTGAACACTCAGTTGTCTTCCTTGTATTTACTCAGTTGGGTTTGAACCCTCAGATGATTTCCTTTTCATCTGATGTTCTCTTCCTTTCAACTGTTTCTCATCTGATGAACGCTCAGTTGGTTTCCTTCTCAACTGATGTTCTGAAGATTTTCCCTTGTTTGCATCTGAACAAATGAACTCTCAGTTGTCTTTCTTCACAACTGATGTTCTATCTGAGTGACGCCTTGTTGCCATCTTCAGCTGGAGACCTGTAAAGATAAAATCTTAACTTTGCTCAAACAGCGAGCCTAAATTCTAACATTAGGTTCTGGCAACATCTACTCGGTTGGGGTCACCCGGTTTTGGAATTCATCAAAACTTATACTAATAAATTTCTCAACAATTTCCCCCTTTTTGATGATGCCAAAACCTCTTACAACTTTAAACCACTATTGATCTAATCCTCTCTAACTGACCTAAAATCTCAGCTGAAATTCTAGACAGTCCATAAGATAAAACATCAACGGGTTAGTACAGTTATAACATGGTATTTAAAAGACTTTGTGATTCAGAGCTTGGACAATGAGGAATTGTTCATCAAGGTGAATCGTATTATATACTTTGAAGTTTTTGTTACAACTGAATGTTACAAGGTTAAGCGCAAAACATAGAAAGATACAACAGTTGCTCCAAAAACTACAACAACCAAAAACATTATTAGCTCAAAAACTTTGACAGCTCAGAAATACTGTTGACCGTACTTGCTGAAGATACGGTTGAAGATCTCCTTCTTCGCTTCCGACTCAATCCCAGTGTTGACGCCGTGTTCCTTGCAGACTTGCCTCGCCTCAGCCAAGATCGCATTTCTATTTGGCGTGCTCGTGCCTTTGATCATCGGAGGGCGGTATATGCACTTCTTTGGAACTGGAATAGTGTTGGGATCAAGCTGAGTATTCAGCATAGCTCGCTTGAACTGACTAAACATTCCAGGGTCTCCAGATCTGAGTTCCCACAGGGCTTCCTTGAATGCTAGCCTTGGGTCTTCAGTCGAGTAGACTTTCCTGTAATAGAAGTCATTGACGAACTCATGCTTGAACTGTTCCCAGTCATCGTTCCACTCAGCATTCATCCACTTGTCAACATGTGGGTACCGAGATGGGAGTGGAGCGTTCTTCTGCAGCTGATGCGTCGACTTTCTAGCCTCAGCCTTCATCTGGTGCTTGTTGATTCTTCGCACACTCCGGCTGGCTTTGTTTCTGTCGACGTTCTTCTCTACCTTGGCGAGCTTCTTCTCGAACTTGGCCACCTTTTTGGCCTGATCGGCAGCGAACTTCTTGATCCAAGAGGGATTCAAGTACTTCTCCTTTGACTCCCCCATAGCTTTGGCAGCTTCAATGCAGTCTTCAACAGATATCCCGTCAAGTTCTGCATCAAGCTCGGCTGTGAGCTCGGCTACGAGGTCGTGGGAGACTTCCAGTTCGGGCTGCGACCCTTCAGCTTCAGCTGGCACTCCTTCTCCTTGCTGGAGAGCAGTTTTCCCTCGTCCATCCCCAGCTGCTGGCTCCTTGTCTTCCCCAGCTGCTGGCTCCTTGTCTTCCCCCTTTTTGGCATCATCCAAAAGGGTGGCAACAGTGCCATCCAGAGAGGTCAACTTGGCTTCAGCTTGTTGAATGCGGGAAAACAGCTCTTCAACAGCGTCCTTCTCTTCCACCTTCTTCGCCAATTCCAGGTCTTGGCGCTCCTGTTCAGCTCGCTGCACAGCTGCAAAAGTCGCAGAGACCTCTTTGTGGAGGGAGACGAACTCAGCTCGAAAAGAGGCGAACTGAGACATCCATTCCTGGTCCTGAGTCTGCTGGGACTTGGCGAGGTTAGATTCAGCAACTGTCTTGAACACGTTGAAATCCGAGCTGAGGCTCTGAACGGCCTTCCTTAGAGCCGAGACCTCCGAGCTGGAAGATGTGGAGAAATCTTCGAACTTGTGCTGCAGAGAAGAGGAGAGGTGTTCTAGCTGATTCTTCAGGCTGGCATTTTCTGCTATCAGCTGTTGCATCCTGTCAGCTTCTTCCTCCTTGCCCAGCTGGATCTTGGACAGCATCTCCGTCCTCAGCTGGTTGACCCTCTCCGAGATCAGCTCGCAGATGGCGTCGGTTGAGAGAGCTGGCTGATCGGAGGGTCCGAGCAGAAGCTGTGGTTGTGGCTGGGTAGCAGACTCCGCGACAACCATGGCAGATCGGCTGGCGAGGTAGGCCTTGAGTTTGTCTTCTTCTCTCTTGGCCGCCTCATCAGCTGCGTCGACGTCGTCCATGCAGGAGGCATTTTTGGCGAGCATGTCATCAAGAAAGTGAACAGCTTCAGGGTTGTTGCACAGCTCCCTGGTGTCTGTCCCTTCTTGGATGCTTTTATCCAGACGTCGTCGGAGCACAGCCACCTTTTGATTGTAAGCCACCTCCAGGCTCTGGTAGTCGAAGTACTCCCTCAGGTTGGACTCTTCGACCTTTAACTTGTCCCAACCATGGATCCTGAGGGTCTCCTCCTTTACGTACCAGTAGCTGAATATGACACTGAACTGGTATAGAAGTTCCGTCCCGAGAACAGAGAAAATGGGCATCGATGTTGCCTCGGGGAACATACCAATCAGCTTGCGGAAGCAGTAGCTGAGTCTTCCTTCATACTCAGCCAGGATCGCCTGGCGGTTAGCTTCTTCATCGATCTGAGGGGGGTCGATATCGAAGGTTATGGGTTCGATGGTCTCATCAACGTTGGCCGAAGAAGTGGTCACAACGTTGGCATCGAGCGAGAGGCTCGGAATATCTGACTGAGGACCAGTTGAGAGAACCGGATCCTCTTTGGATGGAGAGTTGGCTGGCTGGAGGATTTCTTCAGTCACAGGTGGGTTAACCTGGCTGGCATCAGCTCTAGACCGACTGTCGTGGGACTCCTCAGATGAAGAAGAGTTATCTGAAGAGGAGCTGGCATCCACCACTTGGATCTCCACGTCTCCACCTGCCTCCTCAGCTACGTCCTCCTGGCGAGGTTGAAGAATAAACCCAGCTGGGTCAACCGATTGACTGGATTCGGTTGACTCCTTCGCCTCAGCCGGCTTGACCACCACTGGACTTGTTGTGGATGGTTGAGCCGCTGGCTGGATGATCCTTATCCTTGGCCTCTTCTGCAGAGGTTCCTCCTCTTCCTCCTCTTCGTCTTCTTCCTCCTCAGCTACCTCTTCCAGTTGGCGCTTCGCCGACTTGGTCCTCGAAGGACGGCGAGCTGCTGACTCCACAGCTGGCTTGGGGACACCCTTGGGGGTGTAGACAGCTTCTACAACATCCCTGGCCTTCTTGGCTGAGGGGAACAGCGACAGCTTGCTGACTGGAGTGTCCTCACTTCCTTCCCATGTCAGCGGCAGACCCTTTGTGGCTTGGAGGATGAGGGCTGATATCTTTGTCCCGAAGTTGAGAGTCCCCTTGACACTCAACAGAAGTTCTCCGGACTCAGCTGTCGTCTCGGATATCTTCTGCTTCTCCGACAACAGCTGGCTCTCTATATATCCCAACCAGTTGACCTGGTGCATCTCTTCCAGGGCCTTCTGCTGCTTGAGCTTAGGACGGCTTATGTCCCCGAAGGCTCCACCATATGCGAAGATGCATTTGGAAATTACATCGAAAAGAAGTCGGTGCTCCGGCTTCAACTTTGTCCTTTGCATGCTCCCCTTCAATGTTTCGGGAACAAGAAGAATGGTTTGAAGGAAGGCATCAGCTTCCTTGTCAGAAAAGTTCCCCACCACATCTGTGGCTTCACGGTTTCTGGGGATGAGCTTCTCCAGCTCCTTTGACACCTTTATCTCCACAACGGAGTCTTCTACTGTCCGGGAGGTTCTGTGGCGTTGCTTGCACGGGATGATCGTGACAAGCCCGTCATTTGCAACTCGTTGCAGATTCCGGTAGAAATGTACTATCTGCTTCCTGAGCAACAGGGCCGGAGAGAGGGTGGCCCAATCAAGCAGATGGTGGTCGGAGAGGATGGCGGCGATTGGAGCGAGCTCAGGTGATGAGAGAGCCGCTCTGGATAATATCTGTTCGAAATGAATCTTTGACATCACCATGTCGAACGATTCCTGGAACGTTGCAGGCTCTGAGGAAACCATCTTCTTAGAAGTTTTTGACTTGGGCGCCATCTCGAGGAGATATATATGCAGAGAAAGAGCGAAAGACTTTACTGGAAATGGCGAAACAAGATTTGAGAAGATGATGAATAGTGAGTAAAGATATGCACGAAAAGAGAAAGTAAGGATCACTTCCTGATTTGCCGTATTATATAATCTTTGACTCAGATAAAATCAACGACTGGGGTTAAATGGCGCGAATCTATTAACGGCTAAGATTACGCGACTGTTGGTTAATTTTGACTGATATACCACGCGCGCGAGTGAGAAGGTGAATAGTTTGAGGTGTCAGCCCAGTCGCACTATAAAGTAAGGCTATAGATGTTCAGCCAGACTTTACATTAAATGCGATATGATGGCTTGTTTAGTCTAGCTGACATGTTCAGGAATGTTTGAATTTATTTCAAACATTCTCATTTAATATCATAACACCTTCAGTCATAAATGATACCTGTCAGCTGATGTTGATATCAGCTGTATACCACAGTTGTGCTTCTCAGTTGCCGCATACCATCAGCTGACTTGAGTTTGTCTGTTCAGCTAACGTCTGTTCCATTGTTGCAGCATACCATCAGCTGACTCAAGTTCATCTGTTCAGCTGACGTTTGATGTCTTCAATTGGCAATTCGTATCTGAGATTCCCCCTTCATCTGAGCTTCCCCCTTAATTCGATATCTGATTCATCAGCTCGGATGAATCCTTATCAGCTCGGATGACTCTTTAGCTCGGATGAGTTTTTAGCTCGGATCCAAAAGTCCTAGAAGATCACACAGCATCTTGAACCGGGCTTCAGGAAGAGGTTTGGTGAAGATGTCAGCTCTCTGAATCTCAGTTGGGATCTTCTCCATGGACACATCCTTCTTCTCAATATGGTCTCGGATGAAATGATGACGAATATCGATATGCTTGGTCCGAGAGTGGTGAACAGGGTTTAGAGAGATAGCTATGGCACTCGAGCTATCATAATGAATGGGAACCTGTCCAGTTGAGACTTCATAATCTCTCAGCTGCTGCTTCAGCCACAATACTTGCATGCAACAGCTTCCGGTAGCCATGTACTCTGACTCGGTTGTCAAAGTAGCAACACACGCTTGTTTCTTGGAGAACCATGAAACCAGCTTGCTTCCCATGAACTGACGGTGTCCAGAACTAGACTTCCTGTCCAACCGATCTCCTGCTAGGTTGGCATCTAAGTATCCAGTCAGCTGGATATTGTCATCAGTTGGGTACCACAACCCAACATTGACAGTTCCCTTCAGATATTTAATGATGTTCTTTGCTGCCAACATGTGTGCTTCTCTTGGTTGGACTTGAAAACGAGCACACACTCCAACTGCGTATGAAATGTCTGGTCAGCTGGCAGTTAGATAGAGCAGCGAACCGATGATCCCTCTATACTGGCTGGCATCAATGAGCTTTCCCTCAGCTCCTGGTTCAATCTTCCAGTTCGTGTTCATAGGGATCTTCATTGTCTTACTTGTCTGCAATCCGAACTTGGTGATGAGCTCCTTTGTATATTTGGACTGGTTGATGAAAATCCCTTCAGGTGACTGCTTCACTTGTAATCCAAGGAAATAATTCATCTCGCCCATCATTGACATCTCGAACTTTTCCTTCATAAGATCGGAGAATTTCTTGCACAGCTCCTCCGACTTGGACCCGAAAATGATGTCATCGACATAAATTTGCACGACAAGTATATCTTTTCCAACTTTA
Source organism: Schizonepeta tenuifolia (assembly GCA_029490685.1). Taxonomy (NCBI): domain Eukaryota; kingdom Viridiplantae; phylum Streptophyta; class Magnoliopsida; order Lamiales; family Lamiaceae; genus Schizonepeta; species Schizonepeta tenuifolia. The sequence goes on from CM055955.1 coordinate 58,262,345, forward strand.
ATGGTGAACAGAGTTTTATCAACTGAACCTCGTTTGAACCCCGAGTTCAGAAGAAATCCACAAAGAGTATCATACCATGCTCTTAGTGCTTGCTTTAGACCATAGATAGCTTTCTTCAGCTTGTACACTCTTCCATCTCCAGTCTAAAAACCAGGAGGCTGTTCAACATATACATCTTCTTTGATATCTCCATTGAGGAATGCACATTTCACATCCATCTGATATACTTTGAACTTGTGATGTGCGGCATAAGCTAGAAAGATCCGGATGGCTTCCAGCCTTGCAACTGGTGCAAAGGAATCTTCAAAGTCAATTCCTTCTTGTTGGCAGTATCCTTGAGCTACCAACCTTGCTTTATTCCTCACAATGAATCCAATAGCGTCTCTCTTGTTTTTGAAAATCCACTTTAGTCCAATCACCTTGACACCATTTAGTCTTTCTACCAACTCCCATACACAGTTGCGTAGAAACTCATTCAACTCTTCTTGCATGGCTGTTGTCCAGTGAACACAGTTGAGAGCTTCTCCAACATTCTTCGGTTCTGGAACATCAGCTACAAAGCAAGAAATTATGGCAACATCTCCAGCTTGCTCGAACTCTTCTAGAATTGCCAATTCCTCAGCATATTGTGCATAAGTGTTGGATTCTTCCTCGGTTGATTCTGGATTTGCAACTCTGCTCCGTGTGCGCACACCCTCGGTTGGATCTCCGATGATGTCGTCGGTGGAATGAACTTCATACCATCTTCGGTTGCATCTTTCTTCTTCTTCCAACTGTGGCTGTTCAGAAATTTGAGTTGGAGTCTTCAGAGCTGGTGATTGATCAACTGTTGAGTCTGGATCCTCAACATTTACAATAGTTTGAACTGAGCTTGGTTGGGCATTGGATGCTGATGCAGTTGGAGGGGCATCAGCTGAAGTTCCCCCTTGGGATGAGCCGAGGTCATCGTATTCATCTTCAGAGGAGTATGGATCCTCATCCTCAGTTGCCCATATTAGAGGTTCAGCTCTGTTCTTTTCCCGAAGTGCTTGCGATCTGGTGAGAACTGGTAGAACAGCTGGATCCGCGTGATGTTCCTTTACCTGTTCCCTGCACTCATAGATAGATTCATCAAAACTAACATGAGGTGTTATTTCCACAACACGAGAGCTGTTGTTGAAAACTCTATATGCCTTGATCCGAGCTGCATATCCAAGAAATATACACTTCGAAGCTTTGGCATCAAAAGTTTTCAACTGAGTCTTCCCATTGTTGTGAATATAAAATCCAAAAACACGAAAATACGAAATATCTGGCTTTCTGCGTCTCCACAGCTCGTAGGGTGTCTTTCCCAACCGCTTGGTGAGAAGAGATCGATTCTGAGTGTAGCATGTTGTGTTGATCGCTTCAGCCCAAAATCTCTTAGGCAGTGCTGAGCTCGCTAACATGGATGTGGCTGCATCCTTCAGAGTTCTATTTCTTCGCTCAGCTACGCCATTCTGTTGTGGAGTACGTGCGGCTGATGTCTGATGGGTTATGCCATTCTTTTCGCAATACTCAATGATGGTTTCATTTAGAAACTCCGTTCCACGATCTGATCGGATAGATATGATCTTCATCTCTTGTTGGTTCGATATCCGATCCATCAGCTTGGGCAACTCATCTCGGGTTTCACTCTTGTGGCGCATGAAGATGGTCCACGTATATCTTGAGTAGTCATCAGTTACAACCAAAGTATATTCGTTTCCATTAATGCTTTTTGGTGTAACTGGCCCGAAGAGATCCATATGGATCAGCTGCAACACTCGGTCGGTTGAGGGAGTTGACTTCAACCGGAAGGAGGTTCTAGCGAGCTTTCCCAGCTGGCATGCACTGCAGATGCGTGTTGTTAAAAACACCCGGTTAGGTATGCCTCTTGCATGTTCTTGTCTGGCGAGTCGGTTCATCGTCTTGAAGTTCAGATGGTTGAGCCTTTTGTGCCATAGCCAGCCTACATCCAAACTGCTCTTTGACAACAGGCAAGTGTCAGGGAGGCTGCTGTTCCAGTCAGCGTAGTATACATTCCCTGTTGGAGATCGATTTCCCAACAATATCACCTGCTTTGATCCGACATCTTTAACTCTGCAACCCTGTGCATCAAACTTGACAGAGAACCCATTATCACAGAATTGGCTGATGGAGAGCAGGTTATGCTTCAATCCATCAACATAAGAGATATTAGAAATTGAAACATGATGGGTTTCAAGGGTACCGTAACCTTTGGTATAACCTTTTGAGTTATCACCAAAAGTAACTGATGGACCTTCTTTCTCCACGAAACTTCCAAGCAAATCCTTCAGATTTGTCATGTGTTTCGAGCATCCACTATCCATCACCCACATTGTTGTAGACGTCTTCTTCTTCCTCAACTGTTTCTCCTGTACCTGCAAGGAGAAACTCGCTTAGGTCCCCAATTTCAGTTGGGTCCTGGAGGGTTAGAACCAGTTCCCCCTGGAATTGTGCGTCGCTTTTCTCTGTACACTCGGATGGATTTATCATTCCAAATTACTTTTCCTTCATCATCAACTATAACAATACCTCGGTTATCCTTAGGCTTGTTGTTAGTAGTGATGTTCTGTTTCTTGGGAGAAGTTGGATTTCTCCCATGTTGGGCTTTAGGAGGTGAGGCTTTTCCCCTGTTTTGATGGCGATTCTTATCCTGTTGAGTTTGTCTGTGAGGTCGGACGCCATTGTGGAATCTTCTTGGCTGATTCTGATTCCATTACCCTGGCTGTTGACGATAGCTGTTCATGCCCGGATGTTGATTCATGTTGTGGCATGAGTAACCATAGCTGTCGTAACTGTTCCACATAGGTTGACTCTGTTGAAACCTCTGGTTGTTGTGGTGATGGAACCGTTGTTGATTATATCGGTTGAAGCTCGGTCGGTTCTGTTGGTTCCATCTCTGCTGTGGTTGGTTTAATGGTCGGTTATCACGTTGGTTCTGAGCTTGGTTATGTTGTCGATTTTGAGCTCGGTTCTGATTGCGACTCCGACGTCTCCGGTTCCTCTGTTGAGTCTTGGAACATTCCCCCTCGGTTGTAGACTTAACTGACTGTTTCATTGGTGCTCCATCTGCAACTCCTTTGCCTTTCTCAGCCGCAATTGTCTTTGTCGGTTGTGAGGGTGTTTGTTCAGTTGCAGACTCAACTGTGTTAGGTTTGGCGACCATGACTTCCTCAGCCTTGGTGAAAGTAGCTGGTGGAATTCCAGTGTCCTTTGCCACGTCGTATCCGAGTCCAGACACATCATCCGTTTGTCGTCTGTATCTGATGAGATTCTTGATGATCTCGGATGACTGATATAGCTTTGTCAGGTTGTCCTTCTCAGTTTGAAGATCCTTGAGAAGACCGGCTATATGCTATGTCTGGGCATCTGATGTCTTCATCAGCTGGTCGATCTGAGCCTCTTGCTTGTTCAACTGTTTGTTCTGTGCTTTGATCTGTTCCTTCAACTGTTCATCGGTTGAAGCCTCAGTTTGGTTGGCTGTACTCAGTTAACTTTTCAGCTGGTCAATTTCTTCAGCTTGTCTCTTGATCAGATCGTCCTTTTCGGTTAAGGAATCTTCAAGCTTGGCAAACTGGGCTTGAAGACTCTTAAACTCAACCGACTGCTGATGCAGTTCCTCACTGAGTTCTTGAAAATCGTTCCAGGAGGGTTCCAACTCATCGCTCAGAGATTCCTGCATGTTAGAAGTATTGGAAGAATTTAAGCGAGCAGGATTAGATTGTACCTCAATATCATCTTGGTCGGTTCCAAGTGCCATGAGGCATTGATCCGGACTGATGACTTTGTTGGTAGAGGTCAGATCATCCTCATCTTCAGTGTCTGTGAAGATGTCCATATCGTCAGCTGCCTCTTCAGCTACCATGGCCTTATTCTTTGCAGTTTGCTTGGCCCTTAGTGCTTCTCTTTCCTTCTTTGAGAGGTCTGGGCAGTCAGCTTTGAAGTGTCCTTCCTTGCCGCATTCGAAGCAACCATTGGTGACTGGCTTCGAACTGTCTCGAGTTCGGTTTGATTTATAGAATCGTTTATATTTGCCGAACCGAGTATCCATATCGGCTAACTTCTTTGACAACGCTGCAATGTTCTGTTGCAGTTCCTCTCTGCTCGGCTCCTTTGCAGTCGTGTCAGCCGATCTGGTTGGCCTTGACGATCTCGACTTTGAGTAGTCAGCTCGGAGGGCCACTGACTTTGATGCTGAGCCGACATCCTCAATTCTATTTGTCTGACTTGAGGGCTGCGACCTCCTTTTGTTGACTTTATACTCATTCCCTTTCAAGATTGAGAACAATCTTTCAGTTCCCATTTCACCAAGGTCAGCTCGGCTCTCGTGGATATTTGTGAAAGTATCCCACTCGGCCGGTAGAGCTTGCAACACTTTGAGATTTATTTCTCTTAGAGTGTATTTTCCTTTCCGGATGGACTGGATTCTTCTGATGATGTCCATAAACCGGAGCTCTAGCTGATCGATAGTCTCATCAGGTCGCAGACTGAAATTGTCGAAATCTTGACATGCATGCGAGAACTTATTTTCCTTTGTCTCGTCGCTTCCTTCACTTAGAGAGGCCAGGATGTCCCACATCTCTTTTGCAGTCTCACACTCCTCATGGCAGATAATCTTGTCCAACCGTGGACATTATTGTGCTCTGAGCCCAGATATCCAGCTGGCTCACTTTGGCCTCCTCCGGAGTGTAGTCTTCTGGCTGTTTCTCCACATACTCTACCACTGCATCTCCATCGTTGGGATTTGTGGGAGTGCGAAGTATTCTGTCTCGTATGACGATTGGTCCAGATGTGAGAACTTGTTGCATCCTATGATGCTTTGACAGAAGTATCTTCTTCATTCGAGTTCTCCATGATGTATAGTTGACAACAGAAAACATGACTACGATCTTGTCCTTGACGTCCATCTGCACAAACAGGACAAAAATGTGAGCAAGAATGCACTAGCGTGAAAAGATCTGTTCAGTTGATCACTGAAGAAAAATTCTCGAATTCACACCTCGTGAAACAGAGTCAGCAGTCTTTTGAACCACTTCTCTGATACCACTTGATGGTCCCGATACGAGTTACTGGTGTATGGGGGGGGGGGGGGGAATACACCAGTTAGGATTTTTCAACTTTTGAAAAACTTAACACTTGAAATCAACTTCAACTGAGTAAAAGGACTCAGTTGGGATCTCACAGCTCATTAAGCAACCTCAGCTGGAAGAGTGGTGCTGTGCGGAATGTGGTGGAAAATGTACTCGTAAAAACAAACTCATGCTTTTGTGCACAGTTGGTCAAAACCAAAACTGTTGATGTGAAAGTATGCAGTTTGTATGCAGTTAGTTTGTTAGTTGAGATATGCAAATAAAGACTGAACACAAATAAACACGACACACAAGATTTACGTGGTTCGGAGAGAACTCCTACGTCCACGGGGAGATGTGAGTCCACAAACCTCAGTCCAAGTTCTTCTGGACAGTTCCACTCAGCTTACGCGGGCTGAGCAACCGTTACAGTTTAGTTTCCGGGCACTAAACAGCCTAAGTCAAGTTTCCGGGTACTTGACGACCTGACTACTCAATTACAGGAAGAGTAATGTCCTAACACACTTTTTAGGGTGTGAGAATGGGTAGGATTTCCAACTACAGCTCGATCACGAATGAGAGCTGGATCTAAGGCTTGAACGAATAAACACTCAACCTAATATCAAAAACAGTTTCGATCTCTAGGAACCCTCAACTACTAATGTTCTCTCAAATTGGAACTCTCAGCTGCTGATGCTCTTAGATGATGATTTTGCAGAATTGCTTTTTGCTTTGATTTCTCTCGTGAAAGCTCTTGAATTTTCGTCGTCTCACTTCTCTATATTTTCTCGAATGAGAGAATGCCTCTATTTATAGGCGGAGAGAATCAACTAGCCGTTGGAGGAGCAGTTGATCTCTGATCGGTTGAAAGCGATGGCTTGTCTCTCATCTCTGCAGACTTTCCCGATATGGCATCTGTGCTCTTATGCTTTCCATCTGAGACAGCCTTGTGTTGGGCCAGATGGGGTAATGACTGAACGGTCAAACCCTCATGTGGCTTCCTTTTGAAATTCAAATCTTTGACAGTCAACTTCGGTTTGTCGGTTGAAAGTCTTGGCCTTCATCTGAGTGATCTTCAGCTGATGTTCCGATCTGTCGAGCTCTCAGCTGACTTTGAACTTCAAACAGTTGAACTCCTTGTTCGGTTTCTATAACTGAGGTTCTGAAACTGAACACTCAGTTGTCTTCCTTGTATTTACTCAGTTGGGTTTGAACCCTCAGATGATTTCCTTTTCATCTGATGTTCTCTTCCTTTCAACTGTTTCTCATCTGATGAACGCTCAGTTGGTTTCCTTCTCAACTGATGTTCTGAAGATTTTCCCTTGTTTGCATCTGAACAAATGAACTCTCAGTTGTCTTTCTTCACAACTGATGTTCTGTCTGAGTGACGCCTTGTTGCCATCTTCAGCTGGAGACCTGTAAAGATAAAATCTTAACTTTGCTCAAACAGCGAGCCTAAATTCTAACATTAGGTTCTGGCAACATCTACTCGGTTGGGGTCACCCGGTTTTGGAATTCATCAAAACTTATACTAATAAATTTCCCAACACCTAAGTACTTGAAAGGGAATATTCCGACCACACATTGAAGCTCGGCCGCCATCCGTTCGAGTTTATTATCGTCGATCCCGATTCCCATCAGGCTGCTTTTGCTAAAGTTCACTGCAAGACCCGATACCAACTCGAACAATTTTAGGATGTTCTTCACCGCCCCTGCATTCCCCTCGTTATCAACCAAGATGAAAATGGTGTCGTCTGCATATTGGAGGTGAGAAATCTTGATTTTATCCTTTCCAACCTCAGCCGGCTGCACCAGATTTCTTTCCACCGCTCTATCAATAAGGGATTGAAGACCTTCAGCCCCTATGAGAAAAAGGAACGGAAATAGGGGATCACCTTGTCGAAGGCCTCTCTCCAACTTGAATTCGCCCGAAGGGGATCCGTTGATCAAAACATTTGTCGAGGCTGAAAAAAGGCATCCCCTAATCCACTTCCTCCAAATATGATCAAAATTGAGTCGATCAAGCATAGTGTCAATATAATCCCACTCCACCGAGTCGTAAGCTTTTGCAAAATCGATTTTGAAAATAATTCTCCCCTTCCCACTTTTCCTTGCATCTTCAATTATCTCGTTCAGGGTCACGACTCCATCAAGAATAAACCGACCACTGATGAAAGCACTCTGATTTTCTGAAATACCTAAAAGTTTTTTCAAATGTGTATATATACCGTCCAAAAATATTACTAGTATTAATTGACAACACACAAATTTAATTTAAAATAAATGCTATAAATAAAGAACTTTTTAATTTCGATTCCGACAATCCTATCCAATAAATCTGCCCCATGATCACCTCAGTTCTTTATGGTACGTGGATCCAAAGGTCATCCATAGACGTAGATTGAGTTTGTTACCTAATTATATTTTGAACTTCAGCGAGTACAATTTCACTACAAACACACACACGCATACATATACTAAAATATATAGTAGTATTTATAATAAATACACATAATTAAATGCTTCTGGTTTTATTGGCCATGGCTCTACAGCTAGAAGTAGCTAGGATTGTTCCTTCAAATATTGTTTTGTATCGTGTTACGATTACTGTACTTAGTTTAATCATAATATATATTAATCATGCTATTTGTATAAACATGATCATCGTGTTGATGATTAAATATATAAATATGTTATATTTATAAAAGTGAAACTAATGCGCTGTTTAAATGCGTAACATTACTCTAATTAACTTGCACATGCAACAAGCCTATATATCTAATGCAGTCTATCAATAGTCTAACTTCACCTCAAAACTATGGTTATAAGAGAATGATTGTTTACATTATTTAAACCTCAACATCCTTGCATATTTAACTGACGTGGGATGCCCTCTTCAGGCACCGCAACTAAGTGAGTCATCCTCATTTGCCCAAGGCTGGATCGATGCTCCTGCATCATTCATTCTCTCTTGAGGACCGTCCTCCCCGGACGGCTTCCTCAGGCTTTATCACAACCAATGAGTCCTCCTTATTGCCCAGGGGCCGAATCGATACCCCCATAATCCAACCCTCCCTTGCGAACCGAGCCCACACATGGCTCTGATATCAATATGATATATGCAGGTTGTCAATAGATTGGTCTAACTTCGTCTCAAAACTATGATTATGAGATAATGATTGGCTACACTATTTAAACCTCAACAACCTTTCCTCCCTTGCCCAGAAGCTGAATCGATTCTCCCGCATCACTATCATATCACTATAAATTAATAGAATTGGACTTAAATAAGGTTGGTGATCTTAGCCAGCAATTGGATTTGAGTTGTCACTTTTCTTTAAAATAATTATCACTTTTCTTCGTAATATATAGTATATAATTGTCATTTGATTTCTAACTTGCTAGTTAGAGATAAAAAGTGTAGCCGTCACTTCTCTTGAGAATAATTTTGGATGATTATTTTCTTTTATAGACCGCATGGAGCGGTCAATCGATCGTACCCAATATTTAGGCAATTATAATTATTATTAGAACACCTACATGTGATTGATAAACCCTAAACTCAAGTTAATTAATTTGTTGACCCACTCAGCGACCTCATTTACTAAATAATTTATTTTGGTTCAGCTCTAGTCATTGGACCATCAAGTAAAACAACATGCAAATTGCTCTTCTTTAATATTGTCGATATATACTAGGTTTCTCATGAGCTGGATGAACACGGTACATGCAATCGGATATTCTTTTAGTATCACGTAACCTTTTTTGACAAGTTTAAAATGCATGCACATTATCAACTCATCAATATCATTACGCGAGTCAATTGACTTGATTTTACAGGTGAATTGTTGCATAATTCTTCGAATTTAATTAATCAGGGTGTTAATATGAAAACGGTCAAGCTCTCCTAAAATGCGTTCCAATGGTTTGCATAATTCTACCTATGGAATATAAGAGTTTTTCATTTAATTTTAAACTAGAATTGCATGCACCGGAAATAAAATATACACCAAAGTAAAAGAATTTAGAATGATGAAAAATTCAAAATTAATGAAATTCAATGGTACCAAATTTCAACTCAAATTATAATTTTATTTTGTAGATATACCAACATTTATTGAATTTATTTCGGTAGTATATCTTATATTTAATTCTATGGTTGAAAGTAATCACATTTATCGAATTCATTTCTATGTTTACCAAAATCAAACTCAGTCGTTTTTTGTATTTGTAAAATTTCATTAAGGTTGAAAATCAATCATAGTTCAAGCAAATGAAAGTGCAATTCCTAATAAAACATTCATTTAATTTATAGAAATCGTAACGGAAAATCTTACATGCGAAATTACTGCCAATTATAGAGTTGCGTCAATTAGTAATTAGGCATTTAGGCTATGAAAGATTATTTATAATTTCGCTAGCAAAACTAAAAATGGAAAATAAATAATTTCCAACCACCGTATATACTTTAGCCCTGACAAAACATGAATCTGTAGCAACTCAATCCGGAGAAGAAATGATTGATGTTGGAAAAAGACTGTATTACCCCTTGTCGCACATCCGAAGATGCGGCTACTCGTGGGGCAATCCAGGAAGCAAGATGTTAGATGCAAAAACACATGAACCTGGCGCCGCGTATGTATTGACACTGATTTTAGGTGCTGGCCCCAGCTCATCGGATAAACCCGAGAAATCGACGTCTCAGATTGCGCCACATGAAGCCCATCCAAAGACATGGTGGGCCACGGCCCACGGGCTTAGGATAGAATAGCAACAGATGGTGGTTTCATAAGAAATTAATGTTCAGAATATTCGAGTATATCCAAAGCCTTCCGAAGCGATCACATTATTGCCCCTGACTGACGTGGATCCTCTCTGTCCAGTCTACCTACTTGGACCATCGCCTAGGGCAACACTAACTTGTGGAGGGATCCATGATAATAACCATGTGCACCTCCGTTGTTTGTCCACGTCAGATGATTGGCCCCACATCGGCTATATAAAACCCACTTCCAAGTATCGTTGAAAATCACAAATCTTAATTAACCAAACAGAAGATATACATTTATTTTTCTGTAGGGGAAAAAAACAATGGTTAGAGTTCCTATTAACCACCGAATTCTGACATGCGACGGCCGAGAATCCGAATTATCCGCCGAAACGACGATCAATTTATCCGACGACACCGTCTTCCAATTCTTAAGCGAAGAATACGAGGGGTTGAGTAGCATCTTTTACGATGAAGGCGACGACGATGAGAAAGAAAATCAAAACGAAAATGAAATTCGAGGCGAAGAAGAGGATAATTTTTGGGAAGCTCAGCATCAACTCTTGCAAGTAAGTTTAATGGAGCTAGTAGTAGTTACTACTATCTTTTTTCTTCATTTTTTGAAAACAAAAAGCACAATTTGTCCGTTATTTGAATTTGTTTCCGTGCGTGAATGGGGCAAATTTTTGACACAAGTGTTAGTTTGTCTTTGAATGTAATGGTTAATGATCTAATCAAGGCATTTATATTGTTGCCTAATTTAGCTTATCTTTTGGATCCTGAACGCGGCTGAAGCTAAACAATGTTTGTTAATATTCATATTTGTTTATCTTGTGCAGTCTACAATTTGTAGAACGAGTTCTTTGGAATCTAGAATCCGAAATATCTGCAAGGAAGCAATAAAAGAAACAGAACAGTCCGGCGGCGTTTGCATCTGCGGCAAAGCTGCCGATAGTTGCCGGAAATGTCTAATGGCGGAGGTCTGCCGCCGCCTCCAGAATGCCGGCTTTAATAGTGCAATTTGCAAATCCAAGTGGAAGAGCTCCGCCGATATTCCTTCAGGTATATATTTTTAACTATTATTATACTTTCTCAATTTAAATGACGAGTGGTTTTGATGTGAAGGAAGGAAGCTTCTTGTTTCCTTCTGACTCTTGATGTATGGAGTACTTTTTTAGTCGAAATTGCGAAAATAGCAGCCGAGAAAGAAAAAAAAAAAAAAAAAAAAAAGACCCTACTACTATTTGGTTAAGTCCATATATAAATTGGGATATGATGTGTACAAAAACCTTTTGTTTCAATTAACTTAAACAAATTAAAACACGTGCAGCTTAAATCACAATCCGAGCACAGCTTGTAATCTTGTCTTCTCTAATTTCTTCCACATAAAAGTAAAATCTTGATGAAAAAAAATATCATGATATTTTAACATGTAGAGGTTTTGGTTGGTGTTAATATAATGGAATCCCCTGCTTCTTGATCTACTTATTATTTATGTGGGGATCATTATATATTAGTATGAGAAAAATAATTAACATTTGTCCCACCGTGATGGTGATGGTGATGGTGATGGTGATGCAGGGGAACACACGTTCTTGGATGTAATCGACAGGTCAAACGCAAAGAAAGAAGTGAGGGTGATCATGGAGTTGAATTTTCGGGCCCAATTCGAGATGGCCCGAGCAAGCGAAGAGTACAAGAAGGTTGTGAAGAGGGTGCCGGAGATATTCGTGGGCAAAATGGAGAGGCTGATGGCCGTGTTAAAGATCGTGTGCGGATGCGCCAAGAGGTGCATGAAGGAGAAGAAAATGCACATGGCGCCATGGAGGAAGCATCGGTACATGCAGGCTAAATGGCTCACAACTTGCGAGCGCTTGTCGTCTACTCAAACTTTTTCGTCGGGCTACTCGGGACGCCCGGCCCGCCCCGGGAAATCGCTGCTCACCGTCGACTTGATGGACAATCTTTCTAGTCTGCATAGACCGGTTGTTGCAGTCGTCTGAGTTTTGGTCCTTTCACCGGTTGTTGTCTGCAGAGAAGATCCTACTTGTTGTTTCAAGCTAATGTAGACTAGATTTTTTGTATTTGCATTTCGCAACGCTACTGCCTACTGAAGAGGGGAAATCGTGTACACAAAAGCTTTGTACATAACTCTTTCCAGTTTAATACTACTATGAGAATTGAGAGTGATGACAGCTGGGTTCCATACCTGGCCTACCCAAAACGACAACATTTAAACTAACAAAATTAAGAAAATCACAAAAGCTTGCGTGCGATCGGTCGCACCTCATGCGACCGCGCGTGGCGCGCGGCGCGTGCACCACGCGCTTAGTTTTTTTTTTTTTTTTTTTAATTTTCCGATTTTTTTTTCTTTTTTCCTTTTCTCCTTTTTAATTTTCAGTTTGTTTGTTTTTTTTTCAGATTTTAATTTTTTTTTAATTCTTTTTTTTTTGCCTCTTCCTTTTTTTTTTTGCCGTCTCGTTTTTTTGTTTGCCGCTTCTTCTTTGGTCAAGATTCGAGCGAGGGGAGCCGAAGGCCTTGGAGCGAGCCGAAAAAGTCCAAATTGTTGCCCGCCGATTATCCTTATATTTGTAATCGGAGCGAAGGCGGAGCCGTAAAATCGGAGCCGAAGGCGGAGACGTAAAATCAAAGCCGAAGGCGGAGACGGAAAAAAAAACTGAAATTAAAAAAAAAAAAAAAACTTTGACCGGGTCAACGGGTCAAATCCGGGTTGACCCAACCCGACCCGGTCGCATCCCACATGCAGCAGGTCGCATGGGAGTGTTTCCCTAAAAAAATTATCCTTGCTTCACTTATTTTAGTTTCAAACATCTTCCGAGAATCAAATCTCGACTACTATCAACGAGGGCTTATTCTCTAACTATAGATCTAAAACATGTAGAGTTAAATCTTTTGAGTTTTGAGGCAGTGAACCTCAACCCATTTTTTTTTTCCTTTAAGTTAAAATCAATATAACTTATACTTATTTAATTAAATATCAGTATTAAATTAGATTTATAACAAATCCCGGTGAAACAAATTCTTAGATTATCTGCACCGGGTGTCTCGAGCGGTGTCTCGAGACAGCGCCGGCGACGAGACACGCCGGTGCAGAAGCCATCGTCTCGAGACTGTTCCGAGCCGACGAGACAGCCTCGAGACAGCGCGTGTATTACACGCACGCAACTTTTTTTTTTTTAATCGGCGCGTGCATTGCACCCGCCAGACATAAAAAAAAGAAAAAATCAGGCAACGGCTAGTTTATTCAAACAGGTGTGAAACGGCTATAATCTGCCGATTTTTTTTTTTTTTTAATTCTCATATTTTTTCCTATAAATACTACATTTTATCACACCACTCTTCACACCTAAAATTTTCAATTCTCCTCTTACAATTCAATTTTTTTTTCGAATCATTTTCGCTACATCTCGGAAATGGATCCGAACAATCCTTTCTCGTCGTCGTAGTGTCCCTCTGAAATGGCGGACGACGGGCAATACGGCTCCTACACCGGCGCAGGGCTCGATTCCATCAACTTCAACTCTTCCGTCGGCGAGTCCTTACACACCGTGATGGGCGACCAGGATAGTCCCTCATCGGAGCCGGCACCGGCCAAAGGCAAGGGGAAGCAACACGGCAAATCCAAGGGAAAGGCCCTCGCAGTTGTCCCTCCACCTTCTCGTCCGGACGCCGAGGCCAAACCAAAGAGGCGCGCTTACTCGGTGGAACAAGGCACCGCCGTCGTCCAAATCTGGAAAGAGGAGACGTGCAATTCCATCATCGGACGAGATCAGAGCGGCGACAAGTACTGGGGTCGTGTGGCGGAGAGGTACAACGCCATGTTCAACGACGACCTCAACACAAAGACGGTGAAGAGCTTTTTCGGCTGGATCTCCCACTGGGTGAAGGAGTGGATGATAGCTTACGAGAAGGCGGACAGGAAAAAATAGAGCGGCGCCTCCGACAACATGGTCAAGGACCAAGCCCAGGAGTTATACCACGCCCATGAAGGGACCTACTTCAAGCATTTTGGTGCCTGGGAAATTTTGGCGGACTACCCCAAATTCCTCCACCAAGAATTTCCCAACGTTCCGTCCATGAAGTGGACGAAGAATACGGCAGAAGGTGCCTACACCTCATCTGGAACGCCGCACGGATCGAGCGAGCCAACAGAAGAAGAGGAAAGCTCGGCTCCTCCCCGCCCACAGGGACGAGACGCGGCAAAGGCGGCGGCGAGGGCGGCCAGAGGAAAGGGAAAGAAGAAGCTCAGCGAGGAGGAGGAGTTCGGGTCGATGGTCTCCTCAACAAATGATCGGCTAAACAACCTCGCCGCGGCGAAGAACAACCTCGCCGAGGCAATGAGGGAGCGTGCTCGGGCGAAACAAAACCTCGCCGATTTGAAGATCATCAACACGGACACATCAAACTACACGCCTGAGCAGATGCAGTTCCATATGATGTTGCTCAACGACGTCAAGCGCCGCCGCGGATGGGCTTAGTTATTTTTTTTCCAACGGCTATATTTTTTAAATATTGTAGTATTGTTTTTTTTATCATTTCTAGTAGTGTAATATTTAATTTCTAGTAATGTATTTTTCTTAATTTGTAGTAATGTATTTTAATTTAAATTATTGAAATTTTCAAATTTTCAATTTATCTTATTAAAATTAATGTAAAATAGAAATTCATAAATTCCTTAAAGACATCCCTTAGAGACAACCCCACTGTAGCTCACTGTCTCTATCTCTAAAAAATCCTTAGAGACACCCCTTAGAGACACTACCACTGCAGGTAATCTTATTGCATGTACATGAGGTTTTTAGCATATCCTTCTACATCTACACTTTAATTGGAGACCGCTAAAAAAGTGGATGGGCTCAATTATGAGATTAAATCCTCTATTGCTTTAATTAATAAAGAGATGACATGCGATATAATTGATTGAAGATTTATATAGATTTAGATAATATATAAGGATAATATATATACTAAATCTTGAACTCTATAAGAGAAATGATATTTTGCGACACGAAAAATATGTTGCAACCATTTTTTTTAATGTCGCAAAAGCTATTTTGCAACATTTTATGCGTCGTGTCATATTGTGTCGCAAAAAGTAATGTGTTTTTACGACATTCTTTTTAAATAGTGACGCAATTTATATGACACTTTGTGCTTCACTTAATCAATTGTCACATAAGATTTACGACATACTACACGTCACTAAAACTAGTGACGCGTGTCCATTTGCGACATATGACGTGACACTATTTAAAATGACGCATCTTAATTAGCGATACTCATTTGCGACATTGTCATTATTGTGAAGCAACTATTCGACACATGTGTTGTCATATTGAAAGTGTCATAATTTTACATCATAAAACATTTGTCGCAAAAAAAATGACATCTTCTAGTGCATCCATATATGATCGCCACGTGTTAAAGGAATTAAAACATCTGCCATATTTTATTTATGGAAATTCTTAGTTATTGTCCATATAAGTGAAATATTACCATTTTGGTGAATTTCAATAATCTGGTAGACTCATAATAATCTGGTAGACTCATTAGTACTTGACATGTAGTGATTATCTGTGGATGCTATAGAGGATGTAATACAAACATTTAATAAAGGATCCAACTTGCAATTAATCAGCTAAACTTGGAGGGTTCAAATGATAGAATATATATTCATTTAGTCCAAATGTATATATTTGATGATTCAAAGTGCGCCTTCTACTGGAGATGGCAATTATATTTGCGGTACATGTACTTTATGAGGTGGGGATGGGGTCAATATTTTAGGGCGAGGTGGGTACGAGTATCAATATATATACTCGGGTCGTTTTAAGGTCAGGACATGAATATAGATCACCACCCCGAACTCTCTCTAAATATATTTTGTATTAAATATATTTTTAAATCGTATATTATAATATAATATTTAACAAAATTTATTAATACGAAAATTCAATATATTAACATAATTTATTGACATAGTAAATTAACATAATTTTTATTAATTATGATAATTAACATAATTCTAAAAAGGATATGGAAGCAGGTATGGAGTGAATAAACTTTTAAGTGTGTATCAGACGAATACCCTCCCCTCCCAGATAATTCTCATTCCAATTTAAACGGTAATGAAGATAGATATAAGGGTCAATTTTTGGGGGATATAAAGATCGAAAATCAATCTCCACCCCCAGTCCGTCCTGTTGCCATCCCTACCTACTACATCAAGTTTATGGTGGATTGCTTAAAAGAGAGAAAAAGATTAAGGTGTAGTATTGTGTTACTAAAAATGGACCTCGGCAACGTAAAGTCCAACGGACTGCTTGATAATTAAAACAGTCCAACACCAACGGACTCAAACGTTTGATTGGAAAAAGTGTAGAACTCAGCCCAAAAGACTTGGAAATAGTCTATGGGGCGGCCAAACATCTCTGTGTCAAGTTGCCAATTACACTAGCTACAAACAAATAATTTTCTATTTTAATTTAAGAAATAAACAAATTAATTAGGAGGCACACTTGTGTACATCGACTGTATGTATACATCCGTGATAAACATGGATTTTCTCATTTTTATAAGCTTAATTGATGTCAATGTATATTGGGAAATCATGTTTGGAATAAGTTTTGTGCTTAATTATTGTTATAATTTGTGAAATATGATGCTCGTTCATACTTTGTTTGATTTTGCAGAAAATTAGAGTCAAAATAATGCAAATTGAGCATGATAGGATGAAAGTACAGCTCGATAGGAGTTCGTAGGCGAAAATGGATCCAAAATCGGAGTTGAAACGAGGGAGAACGAGCCGATTGAAAATTGTTGCGCGCAGATACAGTGGCATGCGGTCTGCATGCGGCCGCATCTCAACCGCATGAGAAGACCACAAATCGCCGATTTACCATGCGCCCTATCATGCGGCCGCATGCCAGTCGCATGGTAAGACGGTTTTACACGTTTTATTATTTCCAAGCCTTAATTTGTTTCCTTAATTTGGATTTCTACTCCCATTCGATTTATTATCAATTCCCTAGTATAAATAGGCTCCTTAGAGCTTATAAGCAGAAATTTTACATACATCAAAACTTTGGCACCTCTTGGAGATTTGGAGCTTTTGGAGAAGACAAGAGATTCAATTTCTAGAACTTCACTACGGTTTTTCTGTTTTTATGTTTAGATTTGAATTCTTGTGTTGTTTTGCTATGAATATGTGTGTCTAAACTTCTTATTACCTTATGGTTAGAAAGTAGATGGATATCTGTTCTTTAACTCTGTTTTTAATCGATTAATCATGACCTTTTCTCCTTTTCTTTATTCTTGAGCTTTTTCATACTTGATTGCTTGATCACCATTTGTGCATTCTAGTTGTGTTAATTTGATATCGAAAGAAAATAATTAATCCTTGAACTGAGAATATGGAACATCCTCTTCAATAAAGTCGAAAGATCTTGAGACTAGGGTGAAGATAACGAATCTTAGGAACGATTAGGAGTTATAAGTTAGTAATTGATTGGACACAATAGTTTCTAGCTTATAATCCACGGTTTATTTGCTGCGACAGTGGGCTTAAACTAATTTTGTGATTGTCTTAGGGAGAATCAAGTCCTTTAAATGATTAATTGATTAAAATGAGTTTGAGTTTGAATATCCATTGAAATCGAAGCTATAAGATAATATCTTCTTTATTTAATTCCAAATTTGCTCTTTGCTTTGCTCTAGTTAATTTTTCATTTCCTTTGTTATAGTTAGTTAAACCAAAATCCTTATTTAAGAGTCTAAATAGTGAATGACAATTGAAAACAGTACCTGCGAATCTTAAGTTCAATTTCTGTGGATTCGACCCCTTGTTTACTACAATTTAACTATACACTTGCAGTGTTAATAAGCTTATGGCAAGAGATGAGGAGCTAATGCGTCGTCCGACGCCTATTCAGCAGACCTTTCAGCCTACTCTGAACGCAAGAGTCATACCCGGACCAGGACTCAATGCTACTAATTTCGAATTAAAGACGCGTTTGATTCAGATGGTTCAAGCAAACCAATATGGAGGGCATGTGACGGAGGATCCCAATGAGCATCTGGCTCAATTTCTGGAGATGTGTAGTACTACTAAGATCAATCAAGTCCCTGAAGATGCTGTAAGAATTCGCCTCTTTCCTTTCTCATTGAATGACAAGGCGAAGATGTGGTATCAATCTTTGGAGCTTGGGGCTGATACAACTTGGAATGACATCGCTCAGAAATTCTTGTTAAAGTTCTACCCTCCAGGCCTTATTCTGAAACTGAAGATGGAGATAGTGCAGTTCCGTGAGTTTGATGTTGAGACTTGCTACGAGTTTAGGAAAGATTCAAGGAGAAACTCCGTAAATGTCCCAACCACGGATTCGATGTTGAGAACCGCATTCTCATAAACTATAATGCTTGCTCGGTAGATACAAGGCAAAGAATGGATTCAGCTGCCAATGGAGCTATTTTGGCAAGAGGAAGCGATGAGGCTCTGGAGATTATTGAGAGTCTGGCTACAAACAGTTATCAGTGGCCAACGGAGAGGCTTCAGTTTCGGAAGGTGGCAGCAACGCAAGGTGTCGATCCCATGGAAATCTTGACTAATCATGTTGTCAATCTCACCAACAAGATTGATTCTTTGAGCTTAAGGCAGTCAGAGCAACAAATTGTGGGGCAAGTGCGGATGGAAGAGGCTAATTGGGCGAACAATATGAATGGAGAAATTTTCGAGGAAATTAAGGCCAATATTATCATCTCAATCGGCATCCGAATCTTTCTTATGGAAATTCGAACAATGCACTGCAGCCCCCACCCGGATTTTCCGTTACTAATGGAATCATTAATGATTCGAAGAAGGAGAGCACCGATGATTTGCTCGGAAAATATGTAGCCATTAATGATGCTAAGTTCGGGAAGATGGAGTCCTCGATTGGAGCTTTGGAGACCCACATGAAGATGATGGAAACTCAATTAGGACAACTAGCGACCTCGATTGGAGGGCAACCACAACAAGGGAAATTCCCGAGTAACACGGTTGTCAATCCAAAAGAGCATTGCAAAGCCATTAGTCCCATCATTCTTGGCCGACCATTTTTGGCGACAGGGCGAGCTCTTATTGATGTTGCTAATGGGGAGCTCACATTGAGAGTTAATAATGAGAGTCATACTTCATCATTTACAATGCTTTGAAGTTTTGTGAAGAGCATAATAGGATGAAAGTACAGCTCGATAGGAGTTCGTAGGCGAAAACGAATCCAAAATCGGAGTTGAAACGAGGGAGAACGAACCGATTGAAAATTATTGCGCGCATATACAGTGGCATGCGGCCGCATCTCAACCGCATGAGAAGACCACAAATCGCCGATTTACCATGCGGCCGCATGTCCAGTCGCATGGTAAGGCGGTTTTACACGTTTTATTATTTCAAAGCCTTAATTTGTTTCCTTAATTTTGATTTCTACCCCCATTCGAATTATTATCAATTCCCTAGTATAAATAGGCTCTTTAGGGCTTATAAGCAGAACTTTTACATACATCAAAACTTTGGCACCTCTTGGAGATTTGGAGCTTTTGGAGAAGACAAGAGATTCAATTTCTAGAACTTCACTACGGTTTTTCTGTTTTTATGTTTAGATTTGAATTCTTGTGTTGTTTTGCCATGAATACGTGTGGCTAAACTTCTTATTATCTTATGGTTAGAAAATAGATGGATATTTGTTCTTCAAATCTGTTTTTAATCGATTAATTATGAACTTTTCTACTTTTCTTTATTCTTGAGCTTTTTCATACTTGATTGCTTGATCACCAATTGTGCATTCTAATTCTGTTAATTTGATATCGAAAGAAGATAATTAATACTTGAACTGAGAATATGGAACATCCTCTTCAATAAAGTCGAAAAATTTTGAGACTCTGGTGAAGATAAAGAATCTTAGAAACGATTAAGAGTTATAAGTTAGTAATTGATTGGATACAGTAGTTTCTAGCTTATTATCCACGGTTTATTTGCCGTAACAGCGGGCTTAAACTAATTTTGTGATTATCTTAGGGAGAATCGAGTCCTTTAAATGATAAATTGATTAAAATGAGTTTGAGTTTGAATATCCATTGAAATCAAAGCTATAAGATAATATCTTCTTTATTTAATTTCAAATTTGCTCTAGTTAATTTTTCGTTTCTTTTGTTATAGTTAGTTAAATCAAACTTATTCAAAAGTCTAAATAGTGAATGTCAATTGAAAACAGTACATGTGAATCTTAAGTTCAATCTCTGTGGATTCGACCTTGTTTACTACAATTTAACTGTACAGTTGCAGTGTTAATAAAATAGCGAACAATCCGCTTTTTATCTTTTCTGCACCCACCTTTATTGATTTTTCAAAGGGCGCGTGGGAGCATGGGGTACACCGTACACGAGCGCGTCCACTCCACGCGTCCACCCCATGCGCGTCGTAATGGCAACAATTTGGATCGTTCGGCTCGCTTCGAGGTCTTTGACTCCCCTCGCTGAACCTCTTAACAAAAGAAGAAGAAACCAAAAAAAAAGGGAAAATAATTTGAAAATTAAAAAAAAAAAAAATAGGAGCGTGTGTGAATAATGCATGGACCCTACGTGTCTACACGTGCGTTGCAAAATCATTAAAAGTAGGTGTAGAAAAGACAAAAAGTGAATGCGCACTGTAGAAAAGAAAAGACAAATTCAGAATGCGAAACAGACGGCAACCTTTATAAATTAGTAGTAATAATTAGTTAGTCGGCTGAGGTTCTCAGAACATCACAATTTATAATTATTACTAATTACTTTAGTAAGGAGGTCACTTAATTTTCAAGATTAATTGGTAACTTTTTTACTAGCAAAATATTTCATATATTATAATCATATTTCGTGGGACATGATTTAGTGTTCGAAACGATTTAGCCTAATCATGTTTTGGATACGATAATTACTGAAGTAGGGAGGTAAGTAACGTAATTAAAAGAATCCATCCATACATGTCCATAAATCGTATGTTTAATTAGCTTTGTACTACATTGTTTCCTTGAGCAGTATTCTGTAAGACCGAGTGTAACCCAAGCTTCAAAACTAGAAAACAGAAAATATAGAAATGTTTACAAGAATAAAGCCCCAAAAAAGAGTCAAGAAACACCAGTTGCTCCAACATGAGCATGACCTCCATTTCCAAATCCTGAAATATTCATTCAATTCAATGAAAATTGTAAAAATATTTGTTGATTCTTTGATCACCTAGCCTCCACAATAGAAGTGGACCAAGAGAACGACAATGAAGTTTGAGACAGTCCCTTCCTTATGTCCTCAAACGTGGGATGCGAACTAGAAGAAGCACTGTTGAATATCTGAGGATACATGGTCCAAAACTCGTTACTCCTCATCTTTGTCAACAGATGTATATCCATATCCATATCCATATCCTCAACTTCGTTGTCACCCGCCGCATCACTCCTCCCTTCAAAAAACTTCACCACTTGCCTCATCGTCGGCCTCACCTTTGGGTCTGGATGCACACACAACAACCCTACATGCAGCACTCGCTCCACCTCCTCCTCCTCCTCCACCCCTCCTCTCCCTCTCATCCCTCCATCAACCGCCTTAACCAACTCCCCCCTCCTCAGCAGCTGCCACACCCACTCCACCAGCGCCGCCCTCCCTTCCTCCACCGGCCTCCGCCCGCTCATCACCTCCAGCACCAGCACTCCGTAGCTGAACACATCCGTCTGCGTGGATGCTCTCCCGCTCGTCACTACCTCCGGTGCCAAGTACCCGACCGTCCCCACCACGCGCGTCGTCCCAGCCTCCTTGTCGTGGTCGTGCATCCGGGCCAGCCCGAAATCGCCTAGTCTCGCGTTCATCTCCTTGTCCAGCAACACATTGCTGGCCTTGATGTCCCTGTGCAGCACCTTCGCCTCCCACCCGTGATGCAGATACAGCAGCCCCGACGCCACTTGCTTCAGGATTCTTATCCTCTCTTCACAACTCAACTTCTCCTTCTCCTTCTCATCTCCGAACACCTTTTTATCAAGGCTCCCATTTTCCATGTACTCGTACACCACGATGAGGCTGCCCTTCTCCTTCTTGCACCACCCTCTTAGTCCCACTAGATTTCTGTGTTTGAGGCGTCCCAGGCTCGATATCTCCGCCAGGAATGCTCGGATTCCTTCGCTGCTTTCATGAGAGATGCGCTTCACCGCGATCTCTGCGCCCCCGGCCAATGTACCTTTATATACTTTCCCGTTCCCACCGACTCCGATCACGTTTGCTTCTGAGAAGTTGTTGGTTGCTGATTCGATTTCTTGATAGCTAATTCTATGCGGCCAATACTCCAGTTCCCAATCCTCCATTTCAGCCCTCCTCCTCTTTATCTCCCTCTCCCTTCTGATTAACAAGAAAGCAATAACGGAGCCAACGATGAAAACAAACAAAACCCCTGCTGTCAAACCTGCTATAAAGCCTTTCCTTTCGTGAAATGGAGTTTCCGGAAGCTCGAAATTTGGCAGACCCATGGTGATCAAACTATCGCTGAGTGAAGAATTGGTGTTGCTGAAGCTCCAAGATAGAATCTTGTGGCTCTCAACGAGAGCCCCGGTCGATGCAGTGAACCCCACATACATTTCATCCTCAAAAACAGAGGACAGATTGAGAGCGACGCTGAGCAACGGTTTATTGGGCCTTTTTATTCCGACAGGGCCCATGGTCGCATTAAGAGTTCCGTCGACGTAATCGATCCAAACCTGGTAATTCCAGCCGTTATTAAGAGGCAATCTCTGGAACGAATCCTCGCCGTCGGCCCAATAGCCCGCTTCGTGGGCCTGTACGGAGGTGAGCGAGTCCACATCGACGCCGACGTGGTTGTTATTGATATCTCCGAACTCTTCATTCTTGAACACATCGAACTCCACGCCCAGCACGTGATTGTCGGAGTCGCCGTTATTGGTGAAGTTGAAGAGGCCCAGATTCTGAGCGGAGCTAGCGCCCTCGATTCCGGCATGCGGCACGAAGAGGAAGACTATGCCGTGGCCGGGAAGCTTGCCGGCGTACGGCGCCATGGCGAAGATGAAGGAGGTGTAGAAGGGGAGAAGGCGAGATGAATTGGGGTATTTGGTGGGGATTTTGGACGGGTAGAGAGCGCGGCCGATGTCGAAATTGGTGTCGTTGGTGAGTGTGAGAATGCGGGATTCGATCGAGGCGTTGCCGTAGAGGGAGACATGGGAGGAGTCGAAGCCGTTGAAGAGGAAATCGACGGCGGAGGCGAGGTGGAAGGCGGCGGTAAGTGTTACCAGGAGCACTGGGAAAAGGAAATGGTTGGTGCGGTGTCGATTCATTGAGGATGGCGGCGGTGGAGATGAAAAGAGATGAATTTCATGGAAATTAGATTTGATACTACTCCATTTAGTTGAAGGAAGTGGGAATGGAAATGGTCGTCGCCTTTAGCCTTTTTTTTTTTTTTTTTTTTTTTTAATTTTTTTGGGGAGATGGATCATCGTCGCCTTTAGCTGCCGTGAGCTGTTGTTGCTTCTTTTATATTGTTTATTTTATTTTATTAAAGTGGTCTACTTTGACTTTCGGATTTGTTTATTGTTTTTATTGTTTGGCAATGCTCTAAAACGACATTAAGCAAGTGACAAACATTTTCTTTATTTCAGACACCCAAAAAAAAAAAAAACATTTTCTTTATTTCACTAAAAATAGGTCATTATCAGTGGATGATCTCAAAGATTCTTTGAAACAATGGAGATAATATAAGTTAGATTTCTTGTTGATGAATAAACACCTAAAAATGTAAGTCGTGAACACATCTGAGTTTCTTTGTAAATGTGACACTTATTAGTTATGTATAAATCAAAGATTTACGAAACCAAACATTATCTTATTGCTTTGAAATATTGAGGCTCAAAAGATGAATATTGTAGTAGGAATTTTGAAGTTGGAACAATTGTTTTACATGGAGGGGGGCAATCTGGATTCTGGGCAATCGACATAAATAGTAAGTACTATGCTGGTTTGAATTTGCAGAGTCAAAGAAGAGGAAGTTTCTAGTTTTGACCTGAAGGTTCATACCTGCAGCAAGATAGAATTATCAAAATAATAAGCAAATGGATTAATAAGAGAGTTAACTGCCTTTAATTTTTTTTCTTTGGGTGTGTGAATCCCTAAATACATGATCTCTTAAATTTCTTACACCCCAAATAACTTTTCCTATCAAATCAAAATATAAATGGTACAAATTCTGCATGTAGCATAATAGTTGGCTGTCAACTGACTAGATGCCGGTATCTCCAACAAATTTGTGTGCATCAAACTTTCCGAAAATTCGACACATGTGTCGCTGATGGAGCCGAATGTATTATTTTCCAAACAAATTTCAAAATAACTACTCCCTCCGTCCATTTTGAGATGCCCCATTTGAGAATGGGCACAGAATTTAAGGAATGCTGAAAAAGTGTAAAAGGTGGAAGAAAAAAGACATTAGGGGTAGTGGGATAGTGTGCAATTAGTGGAATAAAGTGGGTTAGTGGTGGACCCATAGTGAAAAAGGTAGAATAAAGTGGGTTAGTGGTGGGCCATAGTGAATAAAGTGGAATAAAGTAGGGTGAATGAATGAGGGTATATGGGTCAATTTGTTCAAATGGGGCATTTCAAAATAGACACTTTTTAGAGGCCAAATGGGGCATTTCAAAATGGACGGAGGGAGTAAAAATTAATGCATTTAAGAATTAATTTCATAGTTCATATGAGTAGGGATGACAACGGATCGGATTTTCGTGGGTACCCGCACTTCCCAAACCCTCATGGGACGGGTTTGAAAAATATTAAATGGTTTTGGGATGAGTTTGGTCGAAACATGCAAACCCGTCACGGATTTGGGTCGGATTTGGATAATTACCTCCGGGTACCCGCTACCCAAACCCATTTATATATATAAGATAAAAAATATTATTATATGTATAATTTATTATATAATTATAAATATTAGTATAAATATTAGTAGATTTAGGATTTTATCTGATTTTCTTAACACACATACACATTCCTTAAGAGTCAAGTCTTTTAATGTTTTTCCTCTACTTTTGTAAATTTACTTTCAAAATATGACGACACAACGATAATGTAACATTAATAATTTATACTTCTAGTTATGTTTTAAGATTTTAAAAGTCCGTAGTACTTTGCTTTGAGATTAATTTTAGTGAAATTTTCTGCTGATGTTTATGTTTTAATCATATTATAATATTTTGTTATTTGATGTTTACTTTTTCGTATTCGGGTTTTTAACGGATAATAAACGGGTATTATTCAACGAGTTTGGGTCGGGTATGAATTTTATAATTTTTTTAATCGAATTTGAAACGAGTTTAGGTATTGAAAATTTTCATAAATTTGAGTTTGAGAAATACTTAATAGGTGAATATCCGACCCATTACGGTCCCTACATAGGAGTACTAGTTTACATGAAAAAAATTCAGAACTCATGTAAATAGAATAGATCAACAAGAGTTAGGCGGCGGCTATAGGCTGGCCCACACGAATCTTCCTACTTTGAAACCGTGTTGGGAAAAAGTGCCAAACTTCGGATCAAATTGTATTCGAATTAAATTGTATTCTCCGGTTTCATAAGGGCCGGTCATGTCTCTCACGAGGATTTAGGCATGACTTCGAGTTTTTCATCACACGGTATTTTAATTTCTTTGTAATATTGTTGTTAAAAAAAGGGTTTTTATAATTTTTTTAGTATATCGACTGTACAATATACTCTCATTTCTATCCAAAATATATATGTCATGCTAGCTTTGTGAACATTAATTAAGAAATTTTATTTTAAATTTATCCCTAATAAATAATGAACTACACTACATTAAAAAGGACTTTTTAAGCTCATTTACCTACAAAAGAAAATATTAAAAACACAAAAAAGCACCCTTCTGAAAATATATTAAAAAACGGGAGGTAATATATTAATTACGTTAAATATGAATAAAAAATGTTACAAACACAAAAATGTATCCCCATGAAGATTCGAACGTGGAGAGGTAGGGATTACTGGCATTGGCGGAGACAGGTGCAGTGGGGTCACTGGACCCCCTATCATTTTCAAAAACATTAGCTATATATGTATATCTATATAAATATATAGTTTTACTAAGTTTTGAATTAGTATAGGTACCTACTATTTGATTTCAAAGTATGTTCATTCCGTGCAATTTGTTTGAGTAATGCATTTGTTTTATCAAGTAGATAACTTTAATGTTGTTACAGATTGTATTTGTTTAGTGTCGCTTTATGTGCTTGTGTTCAATGAAGAGTGCAGATTGAGAATTCTTTGCATTGCAACATTATGAAATTTTGAGTCTCTTGATTTTTTCTTTTCTTCCAAATTTAGTTACTTTCAAATGTTCAAAATCCTTCAAGTATGGACATAATTTCTCCCGTGAATATCTTTTTGTTGACACCATGAATCTTGGAATAATTCATTTAGATAGCTTGTTCATTGTCAACTATTTTCGTAACGATGGCTTGAAATTTTCTTTGGAAAATGTGTTTCAGAATCTATGTGTTTCGTATGCGTTATTGACACACTTATGGACAAGTTGAGGATGCAAACAACATTATAATTGTGTTAAATATTATATTATTTTATTATTATTATTATTATTATTATTAAAAATTGGACCCGCCTAAAGCGAAGTCTTGGCTCTACCCCTAATTTACTGGACTTCACTGTTCCCAATTGATCTGACAAAAGTTTGTGTAATACTTCCTCCGTCCCGTTATTCTTGTCCTATTTTCCTTTTCGGGTTGTTCCGTTATTCTTGTCCTGTTTCCTTTTTTGAAAATAATTAGGATATAATTAACAATATACTTACTTTACACCTTTCATCATACTTTTCCACCTCATTTTTTGTGTCATTCACTATCCTTTTTTTCTCTCTACTCATTTTATTCCACTTTATTTCACTATTCACTCTCTTTATACCCACTTTATTTTAATTTACTACTTTATTTCACTATTCACTCTCTCTCTATTCACTTTATTTTACTTTAAAAACTCTACTAAATATACTTTCTACTCTTAATTATTTTTCAACCTTAAATCTCGTACTCAAAAGAAACAAGACAAGCCTGGTGGGACGGAGGGAGTAATTCTTTCACTTTAAGCATATATTGTTATTCAAAATTTTGGGCCCCAATTTTTTTTGGACCCGAAGCACACGCCTGCTAGGCCTATAGTCAGGTCCGGCACTGGTTCCACTTTAATAAAGTAAATGTTTCTAGACATCGGTTGTATACTATACAATTGAGTTTATATGACCCGCTAACCCGCGTAACCTGCCCATAAGTCGGGCGCGTGGGGTACACGCGCCCTCACAGCGAGTCCACGCGCCCAGATTTTTTTTTGTCGCGCTGAATATTAATATATTTATTCTATTTGTGAATGCTTTTCGCCTAATGGGCCTCTAGGGGATGGTAATCCCTCCAAGACAGTCCACCTAGGTTTGATTCCTAGGTATTACAATTCTTTTTTTTTTTATATATATTCTGCATTCTTTTTGTGTGCGTGTTTTTTTTTTCCTTTTCTTTTTGTCTTCTCCTAATTCTTTTTATTTTCCTTTGTTTTCTTTTTATTCTTAAATTATTATTTTTAATTGTTTTCACTTATTAATAAAGCAATAAAAATATTAGTTACTTTTTTTTTACATTTACCTTTCTTTGTTCTTTTCTTGTTCTTTCTCTTTGTTTTAGTTTTTTTTTTGTTTTCTTTTTTCTTAATTATTTTTATTTATTTATAAATTAATAATAATTATTAGTTATTTTTACAACTATTACTTTTGTTTACGACAATGTTTACTTTTATTTACGATAATTTGTACTTATCATTTTTTAGTTAAGTAATTGTTGTCGTTAAGAAAAGTAACTATTGATATGAAGAAAGGTAATGTTTCACAATCATTACTTTTTTTAACGACAATATTGACTTTTATTCACTACAACTTGTACTTTTAATTATTTGATAAAATAATTATTATCGTGAGTAAAAGTAATCATTGACACGAATAAATGTAATGTTTCAAAAATATAACTTTTCTTCACGACAACTTGTACTTTTAGCAATTCGGTCAAGTAATAATTATCATAATGAAAAATAATCATTGATATGAACAAAAGTAACATTTCTAAAATATTACTTTTCTTCACGACAATATTTACTTTTATTCATGACAACTTGTACTTTTAATAATTCAGTCAAGTAATTATTATCGTAATGAAAAATAATCATTGATATGAACAAATGTAATGTTTTAAAAATAATACTTTTTAAATGTAAATAATTTTAAAAAATAAAAATTAAAAAATGTTTAAAATGAATAATTAGACACAACATAATCAAAGAAATTAAGAAAAAATGGAAAAAATAAAAATTACTTTATAAAAAGATAATATGAAGAATAAATAATTAAAAAATAAAAAAAATTAGAAACAACAAATAAAATGAATAACAAGTAAGAAAAAACATAATGAAAAAGAAATATTAATAAAAGAATCGAAAAAACAAAAAAGAAAAAAATAAAAACAAAGAAGACTTTAAAAAGTAAGTAAAAGCACTGCCTATAAATTAATATATGTACGTGGAAATGTAGAAAAAAAGCGGCAGCCCAGTGGCCTTGAGGTACAACTTAGAGTCTTGTTGTTGGAAGGTCGCGGGTTTGAATCTTCTCAGCAGCATCGCCTAGCTTTTTTTTTTTTTTTAATAAATGGAGCGCGGATCAGCGGGTCAAACCCGACCTCGATTTGACCCGACTGACCCGGTTGTATACTATAAATCAGGTGCACAGAAACACACCCCTTTAATAAATAGAAATCAATACATAATAAACAATCCAACATAAATAATTATTTATGCCATATGCTATTAAAAGTTATTCTCTCCTTTCTCCCTTATTTGGTTTGACAAAACTATTCACCAAAGTATTTTTTTGTTTTCGTCTTTATTGATTTTCATAGAAGTCAAAATATGTTATTGTCGTGAAATTATTTTGTAAAATGGATTTCCATGTAGATTATTTGACATAATTATAGGCTTATCAACATTTAACACAGTCATCACAGGAACACATGGTAACGTATAGCAGTACATATGACTATATGAGAGAGTTTTCTGGCTTGATTGACCAATTCCTAGGCATTGCGACTTTCTCTAAATAATTATCTAGCTAAATTTAAGTATGAGAGATCGTATGTATTTTTGTTTGTTTGCTTGGTGAAGCAGAATTATTTATTTTTATTTTAAAGTAAAGCAGAAATTTTTATTCAAATTCCCCCTTTGTACGGAAAGGTGGATGGTTCAGTTGGTCATCCGTCATCGTGTGCGGAGAAATTCAAAGATATGAGTGAGACCTATATTTTTCTTTAGTCCACAGTCTGCATCTAAAAGATTTCAATTCTTAACTTCCTCTCTCTCTCTCCCTCTCTCTCGATGCTAATGACTTGTTAGCTTCAGCGAGTTGTTTTACAAATTCGTTACTCATTTAATGATGGTAACTGAATGGTGGGGATGCTAAAACTTATGCGTTTTGACTTTGATTGTATTGTCCTATTCGGTGGCCTATTTTATTGAACTTGGTGATGATAAATGGAGCTAATGGCAATTTTCGGATCATAACTTCTTTATTTTTGAGAAAATAGATTTTTTTTGTGCGGACCGACAATAGGTAGATCATAACTTTTTTTCTTGCAATAAGTGGACCGTAACCATTTTTTTCCTTGCATTCCTAAGCCAATTTTCGGCTCAAAATCATTTTTTTGAGCTTTCTTTAGGTTTAGGATGCATTGAAGATGTTTGATGAAATGCCCCAAAACTTTTTAAGTTTATTGATTTTTATCTTACTCAATTATTTGGCCATAAAATTTGATAAACAATAAAACTATCACAGTATGAATTTTAAAGGTCTAGATAGAATTGAACAAAACATAAAAATAAATTACGATAGAAAATACTTAAACAAAATAAATGTGTAAAAAATGATTTTACTAATCAATCTACCATATAATTTAAGTGCTTACTATTATTTATTTAGAGCTGCTAATTTCTTGCAATTAACATTATGATTTAACAAGAATAAATCATGTGGCCGTCAATGGATCCAACACTGAATAATTTAAAAAGGAAAAATAACTAATTAACTATCTAATTTGGATGAACCTTGTTAGACATGAAAAAAGAGATAACTCAGACGGCGGAAGACGGAAGCAGAATTGAGGATAGCGTCGATATAATTGTTAGAGGCGAACGTGGCGGCTTTCTCCAATGTTTTCCCTATTTTGCTAGCGGATTATCTCTAGGGCATTTCATCAAACATTTTCCTTGCACCAAAGAAAGCTCAAAAAATGACTTCGGACCGAAATTGGCTTAGAAATGCAAGAAAAAAAAAGTTACTGGTCCACTTATTGCAAAAAAAAAAAGTTATGATCCACTTATTATCGGCCCGCACTAAAAAGTCCGTTTTCTAAAAAATGAAAAAGTTACGGTCCTAAAATTGCCATTAGCTGTGATAAATGTGATAAATGCATAATGCCATAAAGTGATACTCCGCATGGTAGCATCCGCATTTGTCATCCTTTCCTTATTGTCATTTTCTTATTTAGGTGTCTCATTCATATTGACATTTTCTAAATAAAGAAAGTTAATCCTTTAAAATCTTTTAAAAGTGATGAGACTTACCCACTTTGTATTTTTGTTAGGCAAATTTTTAGGTGCGCGTGGTGCGTGCACTGCACCTGCGCGCTTCTCACGCGCGGCGCGTATTGTGCACGCGCCCCTATTTTTTTTTATTCTCAGCTCATATGCACTGCAACGTGTATTCATATGCACTACACCATATACTGATAAATGTGATAAATGCATAATGCCATAAAATGATACTCCATACAGTAGTACTCGTATTTGTTTTTATCTCTTATATCATCTTCCACCCACTTATATTGTCATTCTTTCCTTATTTAGGTGTCTCACTCGTATTGTCATTTTCTAAATAAGGAAAGTTTAAACCCTTTAAACTCATTTAAAAGTGATGAGACTTGCCCGCTTTCTATTTTTCTTATCCTTATTCATAATCTCCGTGATGAACAATAACATGACAATATCAATGAGTCGTAGTAGTATTGCAAAATGCTTTTGAGTTTTGGCGCCAGCCTTATAAGTGTTGTTCTATTGATCATAAAGATATAACTGAAAATGTAAGAATTTAATTACTTTTTTTTTTTTCCAATTTTTTGCGTTCAGTTGTTGCGATTGATTGACTTTAGTATGATTTTGATTGTTGAAAAAAAAATTCAGTATGCATTCAACAATAGATCTCTCTTGTTCACTTGACCAATTTAACGCACAATTTTTCAAACTAATAAAACAACTTAAAGTCTCATTCATATGAATCATATCCCTTGTTTCTCCGTTACATGTATGTCAATGTCAAGAATTCAAAAGGAATGAGTTCACTAGGAGGAGTCTTCAAAAGCATCATGAAAATATTTAAATTAAT
The DNA here is from genome assembly GCA_029490685.1 of Schizonepeta tenuifolia. Taxonomy (NCBI): domain Eukaryota; kingdom Viridiplantae; phylum Streptophyta; class Magnoliopsida; order Lamiales; family Lamiaceae; genus Schizonepeta; species Schizonepeta tenuifolia. The sequence continues at coordinate 58,293,778 of CM055955.1, forward strand.
TAAAACAATAAATTTGGGTTTTACATTTTAGAAAGATTGATTATAAACTTTCATATGCTACATATATATATATATTGAGAACGAATAAATATAATTATTATATTCTATAAACTGTGAAATTTGAAATTAATAATTACTAAGAAACCCAACTCATTGTCATCTCTAATTATATAAATTTTTATATTATAATTTTAAATTATAGTACTTCATTCAATTCCTTAAAATTCTAGCACTTGTTCACATTTTTATCCCTCCGTATTTTCATATATTTTTTTTATCGTTCTCTCTCTCTCTCTTTCTCTCTCTCTCTCTAAACCAGTCTCCCTTTTTCATATCTACTCACCAACGTTGACGCCTCACCGCCACCGCCACCGCAGCGTTTACCACCCGATATGAAGTCGGAGAATCTCCTCCTTGACGAGGAAGGCAATCTCAAAGTCACGATTTTAGCCTCAGCACGAGCACAGCCGGACTTGAACAAAGGCCAACAAGGCAGCTGCCTTGGACCCAAAATTTTTGGGGGCCCAATTTTTTCTTTATATATATATATATATAGCATACATAAAAAAAATTATGAAAGGGATAGATGTGGGATACGAGAGTCTGCAAGAGAGAGAGAGAGAGTCGGCAAGCCCCATCCCATGTTCCTTGGGCTGGAAATTTTGGGGCCCAAATATCATTTTTTTTATATATATAGCCTACATAAAAAAAATAAGAAAAGGGATAGGTTATAGGCAGACTCGCTCGGGAGTCTGAGAGAGAAGCGAGGAGGTGTGCGGTGAAGCAGTGAAGTGAACACTGTGAAGAATTCAATTTTGCGACGTGGTAGAGGTACAATTTTCTCTAAGTTTTCTTTTGATTTTCTCCCTGTTTCAACTTTCAATGTTATAATTCAATATTTCTGATTCTATTTCTATTGTGCATATATTTCTAATTTCTGAATTTACAGTAAATATACGTTAATTTAGGGTCAAAAAATCGATTGTGTTGATTATTGAAAACAAAGAAAATAATATTTTGATTTTTTTTTCCTTTTGTGATATATCAAGATGGCTCCTAAGCAAGATTCTGGTGCTAAAAAGTTAAAAAAAAAAAAGGAAAAGGGTGGATCAACTTATTTTAAGTCAAGCAGGAGATATCAATAAATATTTCAAGTGTAGTCGTGAAAAAGAAACACATGAAGAAGAAACGTTAACAGAAGTGGAACACCAAATCGAAGAGGAACTGGAACAAGAGAAAGTGGTTGAACTTGAACATCTTGAGTCACAACCAATTGAGAATGAGGAAGTGAATAAACAAGTTAAGCCTGAAAGCTCGGTTCACGAACCAGACACTATTTTACTTAGTGGGATAAATTTGCTAGATCCTGCAAATTGGAGAAATATTGATCATAAAATGAGGGATTATATTGTTGAAATGGGATCACAAAGAATTGAAGACATAGTGTATCCCGCCAACACAAAGGGCAGACGCTTTGATTCATCACAGTATATAAGGATTTTGCCAAATGGACAAAAAGATAATAGAAGATGGCTAGTGTACTCTATTTCTTGGGACCAAATCTTTTGTTTTTGTTGTAAATTGTTTGTCACTGAACAGACATTGATGAGGATTGGGGCTCTAGCTACTAATGGATTTTGTGATTGGAAAAATATGCACACTCGTCTCAAGAGCCATGAAGGGAGTAAAGAGAATATTCATTGTATGGCTAGCTGGAAAGAATTGAAAGATCAACTCGGGCAGAAAAAGACAATAGATGAAAGTGTACGTTTACTTATCGACAAGGAGGGGCACTTAAAAAAGGTATTGAGAAGAATAATTATAATTGTGAAGCGACTTGCAAAAAACAACTTGTCTTTTCGAGGAGACAATGAGAAGCTCTTTGTCGAGAACAATGGGATCTTTTTGCGATGGTGGAAATGATGGCTGAGGTTGATCCAGTACTAGAAGAGCATCTTCGTCGGGCGGAAACACGTGAAATACAATATACATATCTTAGTCCCAAGTTTCAGAATGAATTTATCCAACTTTTAGCAGGTGAAGTCAGAAGTGCAATCATAAAGAAAGTGAAGCATGCAAAATACTATTCCATTATACTTCATTGTACTCCAGATAAAAGCCATGAGGAGCAAATGTCATTAGTTATACGATGCGTGGATGATTCCACAGACTCCCCAACTTTAAAAGAATTTTGGATTGAATTTTTGAAGGTGGATGATACTTCTGGACTCAGGCTTTCATCGGTGCTCTTAAATACATTTGAAAAACTTGATCTTGATATGGATGATATGAGAGGTCAGGGGTATAACAATGGATCAAACATGAGTGGACAACATAAAGGAGTACAAAGAAGATTACTTGAGTTGAACCCCAGAGCTTTCTATACTCCATGTGGATGTCATAGTCTTAATTTGACAATATGTGATATGGCAAATAGTTGCAGAAAGGCTAGAAGCTTCTTTGGAGTGATCCAACGTGTCTACACATTGTTCTCTTCCTCTACAAAGCAGTGGAAAATTTTTAAAGATCATGTTGTTGGATACACAGTTAAACCATTATCTCAAACTCGATGGGAGAGTCATGTTGAGAGTGTTAAGGCTATAAAAGAGCAAATTGTAAAAATTCGGGATGCTCTACTCTTTCTAGCCGAGAAAAGTGAAGATCCCAAAACTCAAAGTGATGTTGAAACCTTAGCAACAAATGAGCTCAATAATTTTGAGTTTTTGCTTGGCATGGTGATTTGGTATCAGATGCTTCAGACAATTAACAAAGTGAGCAAAGTTCTTCAATCTGAAGATGTAGATGTTGAAGTTGCTATTACACTTTTGCAAGGACTCATTACATTTTTTGATGACTTTAGAGAGCATGGATTCAATCGTGCCATGGATGAAGCTAAAGTAATGGCAAGTGATCTGGGTGTTGAAGCTAAATTTGTTGAAAAACGCATTATCAATAGAAAGAAACAATATGATGAGATTGGTAGTGATGAGGTGACGGAGCGCTGTCGTCACACACTTCGTACAAATAATATTTATAAAACACCTCTTGCCCAACAAGGTAGTAGTCAGCGGCAAGCGGGATCGTACCCAAGGGACTCGGTGTAATTTGTTCTTCAGATGTTGCTCAACAAAAGGGTTTTGGTCACGAAGTATCTAAATAACCTGTACTCAACAAATAACAATATCAAATAACAAAAGAGTTTGGATTGGGTTTCGAATCCATGATCATAATTACTCTTCACTCGTTCATCGGTGCAAGGATATTCAATTAACTAATTCCATCACTTGGTTTAAGGGAAAGATTAGCTAACACCCTAAGGTCACGAAGTCACGATGCTAACACACTTAACCTATGTCTAATCAATTTTACAGATCTTGACCAGAAGGCAAGATCTCCTTTCTTGATCAACAACGTCACGAAGACACTTCAGTAACGATGCTGCCCAAGAAGCATTAAGAATAAATAGACCCAAGACAGCCAAGAGGTAGGTCAATACCGACTGCTCTCCAACACCCTTTACCTTCTTGGGCACGAAAGACACTCTCGTGTTGATCCCAATTTCTGTTAATGACTTAATCTCAATATCTAGATGGTGATCAATCAACTTCAATATCAATTAAGTCTAGAATTAATCCTAAGTGTTTCGGGAACAAAATTAATTAACGAACTAACACAATTAGACCTCACAAGTTTGAACGAGTAACTTAGAATCACTTCATCTACATCCAATCCAAACAATAAACTTAGCTAGACATAATATTAAATAAGAACACAAAGTAAATAAAGAAAAGCATACTTAGCATAAATCTGGAAAGGGGTTGCTGCCAAAAAACGTAGTCAGCAACCAGGGTCTTGGCTTTACGCCAACAACTAAAACTAAAGTGCAGAAAATACGAAATAAAAGTAAATTGCCCTTAGGACTTGTTTCTTCCTCACTTTCTCTCAACCTAGAATGCAGAACTAATCTAAATTATTGAATCGAAGAGCTTTTTTTACATGATAGAGTCGGCCATATATATATAGGCGATGAGATTCTAAGGTTAAAGGGAAGTTTCCTTGTTGAATAAGGATTCCTTGTTGAATAAGGATTCTTCCCATGCATATCATAACCTCTGCCTCTCTCTCTTTCCTTCGCATGCACGTTCCTTCTTCCCTTGTGTGGTAGATTTATTCCATGATTTGGCTCGGCTAGGATAAGGAAGGAAACATCCGATCCTTATCCTCTTCGTTGAAGGAAAAGAAACCTGCTGCTGCTGCTCGACTCTCATCTTGCCCTTCATCGTCTGCATCCTACTTTGCTTCCGTTGTTGACCACGATCCTGGCTCCTCCGAGTACTCTGTCTGTTGGCCTTTAAGGATATGGGGAGGTACTTCCTGACTTGTAGAAAGGATGTTTCGATGTTGCCCAGCTACAAGCTTCCAGCCCTATGCCCATTTGCATCGTATCGCCATCTCAACAACAGATTTTCCATCGGATTTGCCCAGCATCCACCTGTTCTTCCCATACACACTATCTCTCGACTTGCGTGTCCTCCCAGACACATAATGACTCGATAAAGACTAAAAACACAAGAAAAACACAAGAAAAGATGGACACAAATATGGGTTCATCACACCCACACACTTGAATTACACTTGCCCTCAAGTGTATGGTTGCGACTTTGCCCAAGACTCAAACACAGAAAAACAAAACAGAAAACACAGACTCAAAACAGATCAACATCTCACATGTCAGTCAAAACAGAATATGTAACAGATAGTGCCATCAAACAGGTCGAGATAGAGTTATTGGGCAACAAGGACATCCTCACCAGCACTCATCTCTCAAGTGTATAAGGTTAAGTGTTTACGCTCTTGACCATCATCAACAAGGTTTTTCCATAGGCTTGCCTGCCCTCTACATCTCCACTTCTTTGAACAAAATCAAACTACTTATCCTTAGGTCTTTAACGGGTTGTAACGTGGCTTAAGGCAAAAGGTAGGATAATATTGGAACTGGCTAAGTCAAGAACCAGGTTCTCGAGCAACACATTGCCCTTGATTCCTTACTTCTCTTTATTTAGCACACTTATTTTGGGCTTCTTATATATTTATTTATTTATATTTATTTTCTTCTTTTTCTTTTTTTTCTTTTTTTTTCTTTTTCTATTTTTTTTCCCTTTTTTTTTTAACCCAACACCTCTATCTTAGGTGATTCTGCCCACTATGTGCTACCCAACATTCCCTTTCATCCCTCGTTCTTCTAGACCTGAGTTCTTGACCGGGACGACTAAAATTCAGGCTTCTATAAGTGAATAGAAAGAATACGATCCAACCTCAAGGGGGCTAATCAAAGGATAAATGTTATGGTAGGAAATTTTTAGGCCATGGCTATTTTGAACAAAAATTGCCTAATTCATCTAAGTAGTTCTACTAAGTTACATGAAGTTTTAATTAAGAGATGCAGGCAAGTTCTAGATCAACACATGTCAATTGATCATTATCACACAAGAAAGAATAATGCTGCATATGTATATAGCATTTCAAAAGCTCAAATCCTCACAGTTAATGCCCAATATCTCATTCCGTCCTACCTATTTACATACGGCATCATCCATAAACCTATTCTAACTTTCATGCTAACATGCTGATCAATAACTCAAACAAACTTTAAAAACATAAACTGACACCCCAACACCCACACACTTTGCCTAAGTAAAATATTGGGCAACAAACAAACAAAAACAAACTGACTCAACAAACACAACCGAGAAGGCAATAAGGTCTTCACCACACAATTTGCTGGGCAAATTGTGGGTGAAGACAGTAAAATCGCCCTCTCGACAGCAAGACACTAAATAACACAAAACAAGACTCGACTATAAAACACAAAAACGAAAAATAAAATCCTAGACTAACATAAAAGGGAGGAACACAAATTAAAGAGAAGATTCAGGTGGATACCTGAATCCTTGGTGTGCAAAGAATGCCAGTTGGGCATCTCTGATCTCGGTCAACAACCTCTCCACATTGGCCAGCCTGGTCTCGATCTCATTGTTGGGCAGCACCGCTGCACTGGTGCTTGCCTCCTCCTTCTTGCCTACTGGTGGTCGCCTGCTAGATGCTGGTTTGGAATGATCAACAAACACATATCTGCCATTCCTGATCTCGATGTCATTCATCTTTCTCAAGGCAGTTTCTCCCAACATATTGACCGGCATCTTCGGCTTCCCCTTCAGATCACCATAGACCCCGACTCCATTCGCGGAGGCTGTCACAAAGTGGCCACAAGTGCATCCCAACGCCTGCTTTGCCAACACGGTCTTGAGCTGCTCACCAAGGAACGCCGCGAAGTTGACCTTGGTCTTGGTGTGCATACACCACAGTAGATATCGCTCCTTGTTGCTCAAGCTGTTGCCGCTATCACTCTTGCCATACAAGTTGTAGGCAAGGATGCGGTGGCGAAGTCTCAGGGCAGGCGTTCTTAGCTCAGTACCCTTGTTGTTGGCTCCATAGTAGGGCGTCCCATTGCTGATCTCCTTCCACTGCTCCTCATAAACCACATCTCCTGGGGATGGCACCTTGGTCTTGGCCTCCATGAACTCCTTCCTGGCCAAATCTCGCAGACTCACCATCCCGAGAATCTGATTGAGGGCACTGACTTGAATCTCATACTTCTCGCCCAACAGCGAGAAGGAAATCATGCTCACCCCATTCTCAGGGTCACTTGTTATGGCCGCCGTGCTATAAACTTCCATGACTTGCTCCTCATAGACCTCCACAGGCCACTCCAAAAACTTACTCCAGCCGATCCCCTTGAACAACTCTCTTACTTCCTGGGCAACACCCAAGTTCTCGTAGAATTTGAAGTCGAGAACTCGAGGTGCAGTCACCTTCCACTCTTTGGGCTTGCTACACATCATCACCGTGGGCCCCTTCCTCTTCTTCCTGCTCCTGGCACTTGCTGGGGTGGACTGGTCATCATCTTCTTCCTCCTCAACATCGTCGCCTTTTTCTTGCTCGCTGGCGACAGTTCCCTTCGAAATCGACAGCTGAAAAGACCCGGCGTCCGAAGTAGCAGCCTTGTGCTTCTTCGCCGGCGTCGCTTCCCTCTTCTTCTTCGCCGGACTTTCCTTGGCCTTGGTCTTCGCCTCCACCAATGTCTCCGCTGCCAGCGTTGCCGCCACTGCGTCAATGGCTTCATCCACATCATCGTTTTCACCTTCTCCCTCATCACCTCTTTCTTCTTCTTCATTCTCGCCGTCGTGTTCCTCCTCCTCTGCTTCTTCCTCTAACTTCTCTTGCTCAGAAACCTGCTTCGATTGCGTCTCCTCCTCCTGCTGCTTCTCCGTCTCTTTCATCAGGCTAGGGTTTTCGTCGCTCATCAGAAGCGTGGCGCCGACCGGCGGAATCTTGGGTACAGTAGTTCCGATCGAAATTTCTGGTTGTTGGTCGGTAGAAGGGTTGGCGGGTTCCATGGGTAGTTTCTTCTTGGTGATGATTTTGGGCTTTGTGGTGGTGGTTTTGGGTTTAGCGGTGGTGGTAGTGGGGTGTTCAGTGGTGAGGTCGATATTGGTTCCGGTAGGGATCTTGTTGAATTTGTTTTTGGGGCGAGTAGACACCATTGTAGGGAATTTGGGAGTTTTGATGGAGAGAGAAGAGAGAAGATGAGAAGTTGCAGACTTGAATTTGAAATCGAGTAGTGGGGGTATAGACGTGGTAGGGTGGTTTTAAAGGGCGCGTAGTTTTAGGGGTACAGTAACTGCCTCAATCGTTGTTGACCAACAACTTAGCTCTTGCCCAAAATCCTTGCTCCACTCCCACAGCTCCTTCCCTTAGAGTGGATCCTGATCTACAACCTGCATCTTGCTCAACATCTCCTGCACACTTACAAACACAAACACACTCCGGAACAAACTTCCCTTTATGGTTAGACTCGATTATAAAATGCTTTAAAATAAAATACTTAAAATATAAACTAGCTAAACTACACTAATTTTTTTGGATTTTCAGCCTCCTGGACAGCGCCCCGTTTAAGGTCTTGGGCACGACACCCCCTTCTTTAAAAGTCAGAGGTCCTCCTTGACAGGAAACCCAGATGGTTCCCCCTCAACAAACTGTTCTTGCCCAAGATAGGCCTTCAAGCGTTGGCCATTAACTTTAAAAATCTTCCCGTTCTTGGGATCCTTGATCTCAACAACTCCATTAGGGAATTGAGCTTGCACTTCATAGGGTCCTGCCCACTTGGTCGAAAGCTTCCCCGATGAAAGCCTAAATCTTGTTTGATAGAGCAGCACATGTTGCCCAAAATGGAACTCGTTTTCCTTGATCAAGAGGTCGTGGGTCCTTTTCATCTGTTCCTTGTATAGACCGGCATTGTCATATGCTTGGAGTCTGATCTCGTCGAGTTCCTGGATCTCAAGCTTCCTTGATTCCCCTGCTTCATTCCAGTCGAGGTTAAGTTGGGCTACAACCCAATGCGCACGATGTTCCAGTTCCACGGGCAAGTGACATCTCTTGCCATAGACCATGCGATAAGGGGACATGCCAAAAGGTGTTTTGAAGGCAGTCCTATACGCCCACAAGGCATCATCCAAGCGCATACTCCTATCCTTCCTTGTTGTGCCCACAGTCTTCCTCAAGATCGTCTTGATTATTCTATTAGACAACTCCGCTTGTCCATTAGCTTGTGGGTGGTAGGCTGTTGACACACGATGGGTAACTCCATACTTCTTGAACAAGGCAGTCACCGTGGCGTTGCAAAAATGAGTCCCTTGATCGCTGATTATAGCGCGAGGAACGCCAAACCTATTGAAAATTTGAGTTCTCAAGAAGTTAGAAACCACCTTCGAATCATCCTTGTATGAAGCACGAGCCTCTACCCACTTCGAGACATAATCCACTGCTAATATAATGTACTTGTTGCCTTTGGAACTTGGCAAGGGTCCCATAAAATCCATGCCCCATATATCGAAAACTTCCACGGGCAAGATCGGGATCATGGGCATCTCGTTCCTTCTCGTGATGTTGCCTTCCCTTTGGCACTTCTCGCACATCTTGACCCACTCATAACAGTCTTTAAATAATGTTGGCCAATAAAAACCACACTCCAAAATTTTCCTTGCAGTACGTTGGTGCCCAAAGTGTCCTCCACACTCCTTGTTGTGACAATGCTTAAGAATGCTTCGTTGCTCTTTATCCTCAACACACCTTCTAATTATTTTATCCGCACATTCTCTCCATAAGTATGGCTCATCCCATAGGTAGAAACGACTCTCATGTTTCAGCTTGTTTCTTTGATAACGCCCAAGATCGGAGGGAATTTTCCAGTCACCAAGTAGTTCACGATGTCTGCATACCATGGTTCATCTTGGCCAAGACTCATATGCTCGTCAGGAAAGGTCTCCTTGATCGGTATCCCATCGTCTGGCTGGAGGATTCGACTTAGGTGGTCGACAACTTGATTTTGGGCACCACTCTTGTCCTTGATCTCTATGTCAAATTCTTGCAGCAACAGAATCCATCTAATCAATCTTGTCTTGGACTCCTTCTTGCTCACCAAGTACTTTAATGCCGCGTGGTCAGTGTACACTATGGTCTTGCCTCCTAGTAAATATGATCTGAACTTCTCAAAGGCGAAGACGATGGCCAACAACTCCTTCTCCGTTGTGGCATAGTTGCATTGGGCAGGATTCAATGTCTTGGATGTATAGTAAATAACATAACTCTCCTTTCCTCATTTCTGCCCAAGAACTGCTCCTATGGCATAACCACTGGCATCACACATTAACTCGAAAGGCATGCCCCAATCCGGAGGTTGGATGATGGGGGCTGTGATCAAGTTCTCCTTCAAGGCATGGAATGCCTTCTTACAATCTTCGTTAAACTCCCATGGTACTTCATGTTGAAGTAGTCTCGTCATTGGTTGGGCGATCTTGGCAAAGTCCTTGACAAATCTTCGATAGAATCCAGCATGCCCAAGGAATCCTCTTAACTCCTTTATGGATCTTGGGTAAGGCAATTTGGCAATGATGTCGATCTTGGCCTTATCCACCTCAATTCCTTTTCCCGATATGACATGCCCCAAAACTATTCCTTCCTTAACCATGAAATGGCATTTCTCGTAGTTTGACACTAGGCTCTTCTCAACGCATCTCTTCAAGACTCGATCCAGGTTGTTGAGGCATGTGTCGAAGGTTTTACCGTAGACAGTAAAGTCGTCCATGAAGACTTCGATGCACTCTTCAAGAAGGTCTGAAAAGATGTGCATCATACACCTTTGGAATGTCCCTGGAGCGTTGCATAACCCGAATGGCATCCTCCTATATGCAAAAGTGCCAAACAGGCACGTGAATGTGGTCTTGTCTTGATCCTCGTCAGCAACCCAGATCTGCATGTAACCAGAATAACCGTCAAGAAAACAATAGTAGTTATTACTAGCTAACCTTTCAAGCATCTCATCGATAAAGGGCAAAGGAAAGTGATCCCTCTTCGTCTTTTGGTTGAGCTTTCGGTAATCTATACACACTCGCCATCCAGTTTGTAGTCTCATGACCACCATCTCGTTCTTGTTGTTCTCCACAACTTGAATTCTTGACTTCTTGGGCACCACGTGCACAGGGCTCACCCACCGGCTGTCAGACACGGGGTAGATGATCCCCAAGTCAAGAAGCTTGAGTATTTCTTTCATTACCACTTCTTTCATGGCTGGATTCAATCTTCGTTGTGGATCTCTTACTAAGGCAGCATCCTCCTCGAGCAAGATATGATGAACACAGTCCAAAGGGTTAATGCCCTTGATGTCGGCCAATGTCCATCCTATGGCCTCCTTGTACTTGCTCAGCACCTCACCAACTCTGATCTCCTCCATGCTCGATAACTCTGATGATATGATCACGGGCAAGGTCTCGTTCTTGCCAAGATAGATGTATTTCAGGTGCTTGGGCAAGGGCTTCAGTTCTAAGGTAGGTGCTTTTTGCAATGATGGCACCAACCTGTCCTCCGGTTTAAGTTCAGGGATATTGAGTGGTTCAAACCCCTGAGGCTGGATGTTGCCCGGAATCCTGGCATAACTGCATTCCTCTTCATCTACTGGTTCTTCGTTCTAGGCAAGATCCTCTTCTGTTTGCAAGCTGGCATCCTCCTTAAGAACTGTTTGTTGCCAAAATTCCTTTACTAACTCCTCGGTCACATCATGGGGTAACTCCTCAAGTTCCTCATCAAACTCATCAAGGGGTTTTTGTTCCCCTACATCCTGATCTCCATCATCTCCACGGATATTTTCAAACACGTAATTCTCCAACTCTTCGTCCGTAGAGTAGTCCTCATTGTTAGAGTCGAAGCTATGTCCATGAACTGACTCTTCCCAAAAATCTTTCTCACTTTCGTACTCATCTCCTTCGTAGAATTTCATTAGAGCACCATCTTCCTCATTATCCTCATGCTGATCAGGATCCTGGTCAAGATCCTGAACTAGGTTGAATCCCGCCTAGATTGCATCTTCGTTGTCTTCTACGAAACAACTTAAGCTATTCAAAGTCTCCACTTACTTTCCAAAGGCACTGAGAGTGTTAAGGTGTTCCAGGGCATCATCTTGATTTTGCCTATAAGCGTCGAACTCTACTACTTCTCCTGCTACTTGGACTGTCAACTTCCCAGTATCGCAATCAATCTTGGTACATGTTGTCCTCAAGAATGGCCTCCCAAGCAAGATCACTGGGTTCTTGATTGCTTTCTTTCCTATGTTAAGAACATAGAAGTCGGCTGGGAACAAAAGATCCCCTACCTTGACCAACACATCCTCCAACACTCCATCCGGGTAAACTGTGGATAAATCTGCTAATTGGATGGCAACACGTGTAGGAGAAAGAGGTCCAAAACTCATCTCGTCAAACATGGCTCTTGGCATGACATTTATCGAAGCTCCAAGATCAAGCATCGCCCTGGGTATTGACGTAGTACCAATCGTGCATGGAATAGCGAACATGCCTGGATCCCTCTTCTTGGTCGGGATCTAGGAATTCATTAGTGCTGACACGTGCTCCACATGAAAACGGGCATTATCTGGGTACTTTGTCTTCTTTTAGCACATCTCTCGCAAAAAAATTGCGCATTTAGGCATAGATTGCAATGCCATCAACAACAGTAGGTTGATCTCCACCTTCTTGAACACTTCCATCATGTCCTCCAACTCCCTCTGATCACGATCGCGGGCAAAACGTCTGGGATATGGGATCTTGGCCTTGGTAGTGCGCGGAACGGTCCCCTTGGCCAAAGCCTCTGCTTCTTTTTCAGCCTGCAAAGATTCCATCATCACGTCATCTTTGTCAATTCCCAGTTTAGATCTCTCCATCTTTATGTAATCAAACAAGGCTTCATCCTCCTCATTATCAAAGACTGGGTTCTTGTTGGTCTTTATCCCTTCTTCATGCTTTGCCTTCAACTCCTCGTAGATGTCATTGATATCTCCTGAACCCATCTTGGTCTCCTCTATTCGCGTTGGTTCCTTGGGTTGGGTCCTGGGCAACATCTCTGGCAAATTCTTCCCACTGCGCAACGTTACAGCATTAACTTGCTCCTTGTTGACCTCTACCTGGGCATGAAGTCTGCCTGGCTTATCTTCTACCAACCTTGACAAGGTTTGGTTGATATGAGTCAGTTGAGCTTGGAGGTTATTGGACTGTCCTCGACTTTCTAGTTGGAAGTTCTCGAAGTCTCTCCTCAGCCTTTGGTTCTCGTTGGTAAACCTTTCAATGGTCTTCTTCATGAATTCCGTCTTCGCTGGTTCTCGATGTGGAGGCACATAATTATTTTGATGTTGAGGTTGTTGTTGAGATGGAGGCACATATTACTGTTGTTGCTCAACAGGCTGCTGCGGTTGTTGGTGGGCAGGAGGTATCTGATAGTGGTTGTTGCCATACCTCAGGTTCTCGTGCTGATTCTGCCTATAACCATAGTTATTGCCATAGTTATTGTTATTGCCATACTGGAACCTTTGTTGCCCGACTCCTTGCTGGTTTTGACCTATTGCCTTCACCTCTTCTCCTTCTTCCACGAACCAACTGGGACATTCTGAGGTGATATGTGATGTTGCCTGGCATACTTCACATCTCTTCACAGCTCTTTGAACTTCCTTGCCATTAACCTGCTTCTTCAAATCCTCCATCTGGCCAGACATCTTGGTCATGAAGTCTTTCATGGCGCTGACCAAGTTGTCTTGGTTGCCCTTGCTGCCTTCGTACCCCCCTCTTGGGATATCATCTTCATCTTGGAATTGCTCAGCCATGGCAGCTATCTTCTTGAACACTTCAGATGGTAGTTGATCGACTATGGCTCCTCCACACGCTGCAATGATGAATTTTCTCTCTGATGCCCTTAATCCCTTCAAAAAATATTCGATCAAATTGATATCCTGAATCCGATGTTGAGGACATCTTGCCAACAACTTCTTGAACCTTTCATAGTAGTCATATAATGACTCACTTCCTCCCATCTTGATCGATGAAATGGCATTCCTCCCACTTTGTATCCGGCCAACGGGTATGTATTTGTCAAGAAAGGCCTGCTGCATCTTGTTTCCATGTATCAATGCTTCCCTCTGGCAAGGTGTAAAGCCACTCACGTGCCATGTCAAGAAGTGAGAACGGGAACGTGAGCAACCTTACGTAGTCAGGAAAGGTTTCTTGGGCAACATCTTGGTTCCTCATAACTTCAGCATCGTTCCTAACAACTTGTCCTTGTGTATCAGCGAGTGCTTGAGCTCCCAATTGCCATCGATGATGGGCAACTGGATACTTGATGGTCTGATTCCCTTGTTGTCAGGGAACATGATCTGACGGATGGTTCTCTCTGGTGTTCCTGCCATGATTGTTGATGTTTTTGCTTCTGAACTGGATGTTGACTTCTCACTGTCTGAACTGGCTGTTGAGCAAGATTCGACTTCTTGCTCATTATCCTGATCGTCTGTCAAGCTCTGTAACTCTGAAGGTTCGTTGACGCCTTCCTCCAGATCTCTCTTTTTCTTGCGTTGTTCTGCTCGATTTCTCCTAGCTATCACCTCCGGGCAAGCACCGTGATCTAGTGGATCTCCGTCACTTCGTAGATGTGGCTTGGGCATAAACCGTGCTTAACACAAGCTAGAAGAACAAACTAGCTTAAAACCAAGTCCCCGGCAACGGTGCCAATTTGGCAGAGCCTGTCGTCACACACTTCGTACAAATAATATTTATAAAACACCTCTTGCCCAACAAGGTAGTAGTCAGCGGCGAGCGGGATCGTACGCTAGGGACTCGGCGTAATTTGTTCTTCAGATGTTGCTCAACAAAAGGGTTTTGGTCACGAAGTATCTAAATAACCTGTACTCAACAAATAACAATATCAAATAACAAAAGAGTTTGGATTGGGTTTCGAATCCATGATCATAATTACTCTTCACTCGTTCATCGGTGCAAGGATATTCAATTAACTAATTCCATCACTTGGTTTAAGTAAAAGATTAGCTAACACCCTAAGGTCACGAAGTCACGATGCTAACACACTTAACCTATGTCTAATCAATTTTACAGATCTTGACCAGAAGGCAAGATCTCCTTTCTCGATCAACAACGTCATGAAGACACTTCAGTAAAGATGCTGCCCAAGAAGCATTAAGAATAAATAGACCCAAGACAGCCAAGAGGTAGGTCAATACCGACTGCTCTCCAACACCCTTTACCTTCTTGGGCACGAAAGACACTCTCGTGTTGATCCCAATTTCTGTTAATGACTTAATCTCAATATCTAGATGGTGATCAATCAACTTCAATATCAATTAAGTCTAGAATTAATCCTAAGTGTTTCGGGAACAAAATTAATTAACGAACTAACACAATTAGACCTCACAAGTTTGAACGAGTAACTTAGAATCACTTCATCTACATCCAATCCAAACAATAAACTTAGTTAGACATAATATTAAATAAGAACACAAAGTAAATAAAGAAAAGCATACTTAGCATAAATCTGGAAAGGGGTTGCTGCCCAAAAACGTAGTCAGCAACCAGGGACTTGGCTTCACGCCAACAACTAAAACTAAAGTGCAGAAAATACGAAATAAAAGTAAATTGCCCTTAGGACTTGTTTCTTCCTCACTTTCTCTCAACCTAGAATGCAGAACTAATCTAAATTACTGAATCGAAGAGCTTTTTTTACATGATAGAGTCGGCCATATATATATAGGCGATGAGATTCTAAGGTTGAAGGGAAGTTTCTTTGTTGAATAAGGATTCCTTGTTGAATAAGGATTCTTCCCATGCATATCATAACCTCCGCCTCTCTCTCTTTCCTTCACATGCACGTTCCTTCTTCCCTTGTGTGGTAGATTTATTCCATGATTTGGCTCGGCTAGGATAAGGGAGGAAACATCCGATCCTTATCCTCTTCGTTGAAGGAAAAGAAACCTGCTGCTGCTGCTCGACTCTCATCTTGCCCTTCATCGTCTGCATCCTGCTTTGCTTCCGGTGTTGACCACGATCCTGGCTCCTCCGAGTACTCTGTCTGTTGGCCTTTAAGGATATGGGGAGGTACTTCCTGACTTGTAGAAAGGATGTTTCGATGTTGCCCAGCTACAAGCTTCCAGCCCTATGCCTATTTGCATCGTATCGCCATCTCAACAACAAATTTTCCATCGGATTTGCCCAGCATCCACCTGTTCTTCCCCTGCACACTATCTTTCGACTTGCGTGTCCTCCTAGACACATAATGACTCGATAAAGACTAAAAACACAAGAAAAACACAAGAAAAGATGGACACAAATATGGGTTCATCATGAGGTGAAACAATCACCCGAGGAATCTTTTCGAGTTGATTATTTTCTCTACATAGTAGATCAAGCACGATCTTCACTTCAAGAACGGTTCGAGAAATTTAAGGAATATGAGCTTATTTTTGGATTTTTGTTGAAGGTTGACAAGTTAAAGACCGAATGATGTGATAGTTTGTTGAAGTTTTGTATGAATTTTGAGCAATATTTGTAGCACAATGAGAATGCTGACATTAGTGGAGATGATTTATGCACAGAATTGGTATGCTTGCAAGCTTATTTTTCAAATGAAATGTCAAGAGCAATAGATATCTTGAGGTATTTGAAGAGGGTGGATTGTTTCCCAAATGCTTATATTTCCTACAAAATTTTATTAACCATACCAGTTACGGTTGCATCAGCCGAAAGATCTTTCTCCAAGCTGAAGTTGATCAAAACTTATTTGCGATCAACTATGTTGCAAGACAGGTTGAATGGGTTGGCTATGTTATCGATTGAAAAAAAATTGGTTGATCAGTTAGATTATACCGAGTTGATAAATACTTTTGCCTCCAAAACTGCAAGACGTGTTGTATTTAGAGAAAATGAGGTACATTTTCTATTTCAAACTAATTTTATTATATGTTATATCAAATTTTCATATTATTATAGCTTAGTATTAGTTATGACTTCACAACTAATATATATATTATGTTGTTGTGCAGGGAAGGGTTACTGCTTACATCATCATTTGTTATTTATCTTGTTGCTGTTATTGGTGCATTTATCTTTGGCTATGATGTTGGATAGGTATTTCGCTTTTCTTCTTTTCTTTTTCATTTTTTTAATGGTTTTTACTTGATGATATTTGATGGTCCCGATACGAGTTCTGGTGTATGGGGGGGCGGGGGGAATACACCAGATATAACTTTTTAAAACAACCCCCTAAAAATAACTCAACCGAGTAAAGGAACTCAGTTGGAATCACAACCGAGTAAGAAACACTCGGTTGGAAGTGAAGTGCTGTGCGGAATGTGGTGGAAAAAGACTCGTATAAATTAACTCACGCTTTTATGCACGGTTGGTCAAGAACTAAGACAATTGAAAAATAATGCAGTTTGTATGCTGGTTAGATAGTCAATTGAATATGCAATAAGATAACTGAAAATAAACACAACACACAAAGATTTAACGTGGTTCGGAGAGAAATCCTACGTCCACGGGGAGTTGTGAGTGCACACAACTCAGTTCAAGTTCTTCTGGACAAACTACAAAGCTTACGCGGGCTTTGCAATCGTTGAGATAAGTTTACGGGTACTTATCAACCTTACAGTTTAGTTTACGGGTACTAAACAACCTATCAACTCAGTTACGGGAAGAGTAGGGTCCTAAAACCTTTTCAGGTGAAAGAAAGGATGGGGTTCCAACTAAATAGCTCGAACAAGAAGTGAGCTAGGATCTAACGCTTTACGAACTCTCAACAAGTGATGTCCTCAAGGTTGGATCAAAAGACACTAAGACTGAATATATAACTCTAGAACTCTCAACTAATGATGTTCTAAGAGAATAAATGTAGTTCAGCTCGTGTGAGGAATTTGGTTCTTTCTTTCGCTCTTTGCACTTGTCTGTCTCGTCTCGTATGTGTCTTATATTCTTCTCTGTGAATGAAGGCCTCTATTTATAGGCGGAGAGAATCAACTAGCCGTTGGAAGAGCTGTTGATCTCTGTTCTTTGATAGCGATGGCTTGTCTCTCATATCTGCAGACTTTCCAGATTTGGCAACTGCGTGCTTCTGCTTTTCATCTGAGACAGTCTTGTATTGGGCCAAATGAGGTAATGACAGAGAGTCAAACCTTCACGTGACTTCCTTATTTGAAATTTAAATCTTAACCTTTGACCTCCAACACTTGATAGTTGGTTGAGTCGTCTGATCTTCATCTAATTGGTCTTCAGCTGATGTTCTATCTGAATGCGTGAACTCTCAGCTGACTTTGAACTTCAAGCTGTTGATCTTCTTGGTTCAGGTCCTACAACTGATGTTCTGAAACTGAACGCTCAGTTGTCTTTCTTGTGTCTGATCAGTTGGGTTTGAACGCTGAGATGACTTTCTTTCATCTGATGTTCTCTTCCTCCTTTCTACTTCTCATCTAATGAACGCTCAGTTGTTTTCCTTACAACTGATGTTCTATCGCTTGAACGCTCAGTTGTCTTTCTCACAACTGATGTTCTATCTCTTGAGTGAAACTTCCCCCTTTTTCAATGCTTCATATGATGATCGCTCAGTTGTCTTCCTCACAACTGATGTTCTATCCGAGTGAAGCCTTGTTGCCGTCTTCAGCTGGAGTCTTGTAAAGATAAAAACTTAACAATGCTCAAACAGCGAGCCTAACTACTAACATTAGGATCTGACAACATCTACTCGGTTGGGGTCAGTTGGTTTTGGAATCAATCAAAACTTTAATAAATTTCCCAACAATTTCCCCCTTTTTGATGATGCCAAAACCCTTTATAAGAATTCTAAAACCCTTACAGATCACAACTGATCTAAATCAAACTGACTTATCTAAAATCTCAGCTGAAATTCTAGACTGTCTATAAGATGAAAACATTAAAGGGTTAGCACAGTGATAACATGGTATTGAAATAGCTTTGCGATTCAGAGCTTGGACAATGAGAGATTGTTCATCAAGGTGAATCTTATAACTGAATAGTTTTCATTACAACTAATGATTACAGAGATAAGCACAAAACCAAGAAATTACATCAGTTGCTTAAAAACTATCTGAGCTAAAATTGTAGCCCATACTTACTGAAAATCCTAACAAAAATTTCTCTCTTAGCAGCTGACTCCTTTGAGATATCAACTCCGTGCTCCTTGCAAACTTGTCTCGCTTTAGCTGCAATCTTTGTCCTGTTGGGAGTGCGGGAGTCTGGAAGGAAGAGAGGCTTGTATGTAATCTTCTGAGGGACGGGGACAGTGTTCAGATCCAGTTTTGCTTCAATCATCGCACGCTTGAACTGGCTGAACATCCCTGGGTCCCCAGTGTGCAGCTCGGTTAACGCTTCTTTGAAAGCTTTCCTTCCATCCTCAGTTGCGTAAACCTTTCTGTAGTAGAAGTTGTTTATGAACTCTTGTTTAAACGACTCCCAATCCTCGTTCCATTCAGCTGGCATCCATTTGTCGACATGCCTAAACCGACTTTGAAGCTTGGTCGTCCCTGGCAACCTCTGCTGTCTTAGCCGAGCTTCAGCCTTGACTTGATGTTTATTGATTCGGCGACGGCTGCGGGAGGCAATGTTTCGATCCAAGTTCTTGGTCATCTTGTCCAGCTCTTCTTCAAATTGGTTTACCCTTCGAGCTTGGCTGGCAGCAAACTTCCTGATCCAACTCGGATTCATATAGTCCTTTTCAGCAACATCCATAGCCTTGGCAGCTGCGATACACTCTTCGGTTGTGATACCGTCGAGTTCCGAATCAAGCTCGGCTGCGATCTCGGCTATGGAGTTGTACGAAACTCCAAACTTCTCCGCCAGCTCCAAGTCTTTTGTCATTTCAGCTCCACCGACTTCGGTTGACTTGGGAGCGGCCTTCTTCGTCTTCTTCCTCAGCTGAGATTTGGCTGCAGCTGGCATTTCTTCCTCGGCTTGGGTCTCTTCTTCTTCCTGCATCTCAGCATTCGCCTCTTTATCCTC
This sequence comes from Schizonepeta tenuifolia, assembly GCA_029490685.1. Taxonomy (NCBI): domain Eukaryota; kingdom Viridiplantae; phylum Streptophyta; class Magnoliopsida; order Lamiales; family Lamiaceae; genus Schizonepeta; species Schizonepeta tenuifolia. The sequence continues at coordinate 58,313,229 of CM055955.1, forward strand.
CCCCTTTTTGGCATCAGCAACAAGGCTTTCTACTGAACCATCCAGAGAGGTGAGCTGTTGTTCGGCTAGTTGAATGCGGTTGAAGAGTCCATCGACCGCGCACTCGATCTCCACCTTCTTCGCCAGTTCGGAGTCCTGGCACTCTTGTTCGGCTTTTTTTAATGCAGAGAGGTTTTCAATGACCTCAGTTTGAAAAGCCACGAACTCAGCCCATCGCGACTCGAACCGGGACTCCCATTCTGCATCCTGTGTCTGTTGGGATTTGGCGAGGTTGGAGTCGGACAAGGATTTGAAGACGTTCAGCTCAGACTTCATCCCCAGAAGAGTGGACTTCAGATCCGAAATGTCTTGGCTGGTGGAGGAGGAGATTTCATCTAGCTTTGTCTTTATCACAACATTCTCCTCCACCAGCTGCTTGTTCTTATCTTCGTGTGCTGCCAACACCCTCAGCTGATCTTCTTTGTGTTGCTGGAGGTTGGCAAGCATCTCGGTCCTCAGCTGGTTCACCCTCTCAGCTATCAGCTCGCAAATGTCTTCAGATGATGGAGCTGGCTGATCAGCTGGAGGGGCTTGTTCAATCAAAGCTGGTGGATCAACTGTGATCATGGCTTGTCGGTTGGCCAGATACAGTTGCAGCTTTTCTTTTTCATCCTTGGTGGCTGCGGCGGCTGCGTCCAAGTCATCAAAGAAGTCAGTTGACTTGAGCAGCATGTTGTCGAGGAATTCGACGCACTCTTGTCCAGCTGTTGCCCTTGTGTCAGTTCTTTCAGCCTTGCTTTGGTCTATACGACGCGTCAACAGGGCCACCTTGTTGTTGTACGCCACTTCCAGGTTGGCGTAGTTGAAGTAGTCACGGATGCGGGACTCATCCGCCTTCAGTCTGTCCCAGCTGTGCACCCTGATTGTGTCTTCCTTCACGTACCAGTGACTGAAGATCAGGTTGAACTGGTACAACAGTTCGGTTCCAAGAGTTGCGAAGATGGGCATGTCACAAGCTTCTGGGAACATCCCAATCAGCTTTTGGAAACAGTAGGCCACCTTGCCTTTGTGTTCCAACGCGACTGCCTGGCGGTCAGCTTCATCATCTATCGAGGAAGGGGATAGATCATATGGTAGCGGTTCAAATGTTTCATCAATGTTGGCCAAAGAATCGGTCACAACATCGGCATCGAGCTGGGAGCTTGGAATATCAGATTCAGTTGGGAGGGGGGTTTCAATTGGTTCCTCAACATTGGCCGAAGGAACGGTCACAATGTTGGTATCGAGCAATGAGCTCGGAACATTTGGCTGTGATTGTGTTGAAAGAGAAAGAGGCTCTGGAGGCGGTACGGCATCAACTCCTGCCGTGGGGGAGGTCGGAACGCCTTTAATATCCTCAGAGGAGGAAGAAGCATCCAATGTCACATCCGTCTCCATCCCTTCCACCTCATCGGTTCCAGCGATGCGAGGGACAATCTTGTAGGCAGCGGCCTCAGCTGAGCGGCTTGACTCGGATGGCTCATCAGCTGGTGTTGACTCAACTGGCGCCTCCTCCTCAGCTGGTGCATCAGCAGCTGGTTCCTCAGCGGGTTCCTCGGCATGCTCCTCAGCCGGCACCTCAGCTGGCTCTTCAACTGTCTCTACAACTGCCTTCTTAAACCTCACCCTCAGCTTTTTCTGGGCAGGTTCCTCCGCATTCTCTGTCTCCGACTCAGCTCGTCGTCGTCGTGCAGCTTTGGATTTTCTGGGTCGGCTGACTGCTGGTTCCCCCTCAACTGTTTCCCTTTCCTCAGCTGGCTTCCCAGCCTTCTTCTTCTCCTTAGGAGTGTAGACACTCCTAAGCACCTCCTGTGCCTTCTTCGCTATTGGGAACAACATCAATTTCTTGACTGGGGTCTCTTCGCAATCTTTCCAAACCATATTTCGACCCTCGGTTGCGATCAAGATCAGAGCTGAGATCTTGCAACTGAAGTTGAGCGTCCCCTTGACACTCAACAGTCTCTCTCCGGAGTCGGTTGTGGTCTCGGAGATTTTCTGTTTCTCCAGGATCAGCTGGTTCAGAAAATATTGGAACCAGTTGATCTCGTGCTTGTGCTCCAACGCCAACAACTGTTTCAGCTTTGGTCGACTGATGTCGCCGAATGCTCCGCTGTAGCCGAACACGACTTTCAACACAACATCGAACATGAGTCGATGTTCTGGCTTCAATTTAGTCCTCTGCATGTTGCTCTTCAATCTCTCCGGCGTGATCAGAGCATTCTTCAGAAACTCATCTGCCTGCTCGTCGGTTATATTTTCAAGAGATTCCGTGGCGGCGTGGTTTATTGGGATGACATGACGGAGGATGTCGGAAACTGCGATGGGGAAAGACACACGGCGAATGGTTCTTGCCGGAACATCGCTTTGGCGGCAGGAAACTTCCGTTGTAACTCATTCTCTGCTGTCGATGGACGACTGCAGATTCACGTAGAATTCACCGACCTGGCGCCTGAGCAGGTGGGTGGGGCAGAGCTTCGCCCATTCCAAGAGGCCATTATCTTGGAGGATGCTTGTGAGGGGAGCCAACATCGGCGACTCCAATTCCTCGTCGGAGAGGATCTTTTCGAAGTGAATCTTCGACACCAGCAAGTTGAACGATTCTTCGTAAGAGGTGGGGACTAGAGATGGTCCGGAAGACGCCATTTTCTTGCCTTTGGGAGCCATTTAGGATCACTGCGAAGGTATATATATATAGGAAGAAAGGAAAATCTTTGCAGAAAATAGTTAGACAATTTCTGAGAAGACGATGAACAGTTATTGCAGATAGATACAAATGTGGAAGGTAAGAGATCACTTCCTGATTTTCCGCTATTTATAGGTTTTTGACTCGATTGAGATCGACGGTTGGGGTTAAATGGCGCGAATCCATCAACGACTGAGATCACGCGACTGTTGACTATCTTTGACTTGACGTCATGCACCGAGTTCCAACCCGCGCGTGAGAAGGTGTACAGTTTTTCTTGTCAGCCCAGTCACACTATAAAGTAGGCTATTGATGTTCAGCCTTATTTTACATTTAATGCGACATGATGGCTATTTTAATGTCACTGACTTGCTCAGGAATGTTTGAATTTATTTCAATCATTCTCATTTAAGAACATAACACCTTCAGCCATAAATGTTACCTGCCAGCTGATGTCGGAATCAGCTGTGTTTCAATGTTACAGCATACCATCAGCTGACTCGAGTTCGTCTGTTCAGCTGACGTCTGATCCAACGTTGCAGCATACCATCAGCTGACTCGAATTCGTCTGTTCAGCTGACGTCTGATGTCTTCGATTGGCAATCCGCATCTGAGATTCCCCCTTCATCTGAGCTTCCCCCTCAGATGGATATCTATCTCTTCACCTCAGCTGGTTCCTCATCTGATGGATCCAACAATCCGAGTAAATCACATAACATCTTGAACCGTGCTTCGGCTAGAGGTTTGGTGAAGATATCAGCTCTCTGAATCTCAGTTGGAATCTTCTTCATGGATACGTCCTTCTTCTCAATATGGTCTCGGATGAAATAATGTCAGATGTCAATGTGCTTCGTCCGAGAGTGAGGAACAGGATTCAAAGAGATAGCAATGACACTTGAACTATCACAATGAATGGGAACCTGTCCAGTTGCAACTTCATAGTCTCTTAGTTGTTGCTTGAGCCACAACACTTGCATGCAGCAGCTACCGACAGCCATATACTCTGACTCGGTTGTAGAAGTGGCAACACATGCTTGTTTCTTGGAAAACCACGAAACTAGCTTGCTTCCCATGAACTGACAGTGTCCAGATGTGGACTTCCTGTCCAACCGATCTCCGGCTAGATCTGTATCTGAGTATCCAGTCAGTTGGATGTTGTTGTCAGTTGGATGCCACAACCCAACATTTATAGTTCCCTTCAGATACTTGATGATGTTCTTTGCTGCCAACATGTGAGCTTCCCTCGGTTCAACTTGGAACCGAGCACACACTCCAACCGCGTAAGATATGTCTGGCCGACTGGCGGTTAGATAGAACAAAGAACCAATGATCCCTCTATACTTACTGGCATCCACGAGCTTTCCTTCAGTTCCAGGTTCAATCTTCCAGTTAGTATTCATCGGGATCCTTGTGGTCTTACTTGTTTGCAATCCGAACTTGGTGATGAGCTCCTTAGTATATTTGGACTGATTGATGAAAATCCCTTCTGGTGACTGCTTCACTTGAAGTCCAAGAAAATAGTTCATCTCGCCCATCATCGACATCTCGAACTTCTCTTTCATGAGATTTGAAAATTTTTCACACAGTTCCTCCAATTAGAACCGAATATGATGTCGTCGACGTAGATTTGCACAACAAGTATATCTTCTCCAACTTTGATGGTGAACAAGGTTTTGTTAACTGACCCTCGTTTGAACCCCGAGTTCAGAAGAAAACCACAAAGAGTGTCATACCAAGCCCTGGGTGCTTGCTTTAATCCATAGATTGCTTTCTTCAACTTGTACACTCTTCCATCTCCAGTTTCAAAACCGGGAGGCTGTTCAACATATACATCTTTCTTGATATCACCGTTGAGAAAGGCACACTTCACATCCATCTGATAGACCTTAAACTTGTGAAATACGGCATAGGCTAGAAAGATTCGGATGGCTTCCAGCCTTGCAACCGGTGCGAAGGAGTCTTCGAAATCGATTCCTTCTTGTTGGCAATATCCCTGAGCTACCAACCTTGCCTTATTCCTCACGATGAATCCAATTGCGTCTCTCTTGTTCTTGAAAATCCATTTTAATCCAATGACTTTGACACCATTTGGTCTTTCTACCAATTCCCATACACAGTTGCGTAGAAATTCATTCAGTTCTTCTTGCATGGCTATTGTCCAGTGAACACAGTTGAGAACTTCCAAAACATTCTTCGGTTCTGGTACATCAGCTACAAAGCAAGAAATCATGGCAACATCTCCAGCTTGCTCGAACTCCTCAAGAACTGCCAACTCCTCAGCATATTGGACATAAGTGTTGGAATCTTCCTCGGTTGAGTTTGGAATTGCAACTCTGCTCCGTGTACACACACCTTCGGTTGGATCTCCAATGATGTTGTCAGTGGAATGATCTTCATACCATCTTCTGTTGCGTCTTCCTTCTTCTTCCAACTGTGGCTGTTCCGTGATCTGAACTATAGGAGATGTTGGACTCTTCTGAGCTGGTGATTTATCAGTTGTTGAGTCTGGATCCTCAACATTGACACCATTTTGAACCGGGCTTGGTTGGACTTCGGATGCTGATGTAGTTGGAGAGGCATCAGCTAGAGTTCCCCCTTGAGATGAGCTGGGGTCCTCGCATTCATCTTCAGAGGAATATGGATCATCATCCTCAGTTGCCCATACCAATGGTTCGGCTAGATTCTTTTCCCTTAGTGCTTGTGATCTGGTGAGAGCAGGTGGAACTTGTGGATCAGCCTGTTGTCCTTTAGCCTGTTCCCTGCACTCAAAAGTAGATTCATCAAAACTAACATGTGGTGTTATCTCCACAACACGAGAGCCATTGTTGAAAACTCTATAAGCCTTGATCCGAGCAGCATATCCAAGATATATGCCTTTCGAAGCCTTGGCATCAAAAGTTTTCAACTGAGACTTCCCATTGTTGTGAATATAACACTTAGAACCAAAAACACGAAAATATGAAATATCAGGCTTCCTGCGTCTCCATAGCTCGTATGGTGTCTTTCCCAACCGCTTGGTTAGAAGAGACCGGTTCTGGGTGTAGCATGTTGTGTTGATGGCTTTAGCCCAAAATCTCTTTGGCAGAGCTGAGCTTGTCAATATGGATGTAGCTGCATCTTTCAGTGTTCGGTTTCTTCGCTCAGCTACTCCATTCTGTTGTGGAGTACGTGCAGCTGATGTTTGATGAGTAATTCTATGCTTCTCGCAGTACTCGATGATGGTTTCATTTAGAATCTCGGTTCCACGATCTGATCGGATGGAAATGATTTTCATCTCTTGTTGGTTTGATATCCGATCCATCAACTTGGGTAGCTCATCTCGGGTTTCACTTTTGTGTCGCATGAAAATGGTCCACGTGTATCTGGAGAAATCATCAGTTACAACAAGTGTATACTCGTTACCATTCATGCTTTTTGGTGTGACTGGGCCAAAGAGATCCATGTGGATCAGCTGTAACACTCGGTCGGTTGAGGGAGTTATCTTCAACCGGAAGGAGGATCTAGCGAGCTTTCCCAATTGGCATGCACTGTAGATATGTGTTGTTGAAAACACTCGGTTTGGTATGCCTCTTGCATGTTCTTGTCTGGCAAGTCGGTTCATAGTCTTGAAGTTCAGATGATTGAGCCTTTTGTGACACAGCCAGCTCACATCTGAACTGCTCTTTGATAACAAGCAGGTGTCAGGAGGACTACTGTTCCAGTCAGCATAGTAGACATTCCCAGTTGGCGATCGATTTCCCAACAATATGACCTGCTTTGATCCGACATTTTTAACCCTGCAACCCTGTGCATCAAACTTGACAGAGAAACCATTATCACAGAATTGGCTGATGGAGAGCAAGTTATGCTTCAATCCATCAACATATGAAACATTAGAAATCGAAACGTGATTGGTTTCAAGGGTACCGTAACCTCTGGTGTAACCTTTTGAGTTGTCACCAAAAGTAACTGATGGACCTTCTTTCTCCATGAAACTTCCAAGCAAATCCTTCAGATTTGTCATGTGTTTCGAGCATCCACTATCCATTACCCACATTGTTGTTGACGCTTTATTCTTCCTCAGCTGTTTCTCCTGTTCCTGCACAGAGAAACTCGCTTAGGTCCCCAATTTTAGTTGGGTCCTGGAGGGTTAGAACCAGTTCCCCCTTGAACTGTGGGTCGTTTTTCCCTGTATACACGGATAGATTTATCATTTCAGATCACTTTTCCTTCATCATCAACTATAACAACACCTCGGTTATCCTTAGGCTTGTTGTTAGTAGTGATGTTCTGCTTCTTGGAAGGAGATGGATTTCTCCCATTGTGAGCTTTCGGATGAGAGGCTTTCCCCCTGATTTGATGGAAATTCTTATCCTGTTGGTTTTGTCGATGAGGTCGGACGCCATGTTGGAATCTTCGTGGCTGATTCTGATTCCATCTTCCTGACTGTCGATGATAGTTGTTCATGCCCTGTTGTTGGTTCATGTTATGGCATGAATATCTCCAGTTGTTCGAACTGTTCCTCATCGGTTAACTCAGTTGGAACCTCTGGTTGAACTGATGATGGAACCGCTGTTGATTCAGATGGTTGGATCCTTGTCGGTTCTGCGGTCGGCTCCATTCTTTCTGATGTTGACTCTGAGGTTGATGCAGAGGTCGGTTATGATTCTAAGTTCGGTTGTGATTATGTCTTCGTCGCCTCTGATTCCTCTTCTGACTTTTGGAATATTCCCCCTTGGTTGATGTCCCAACCGATGGAATATTCTGTCCTACATCCACTACTCCTTTTCCCTTCTCAGTTGTAGTTCCCTTGGTCGGTTGAGCTTGCTGAGAGGTGGAGGTTGGATTACTTTGGGGAGATTCTGACTCAACTGAGTTAGGTTCGACAACGTTGACCTCCATAGCTTTGATGAAGGTTGCTGGAGGAATTCCAGTATCCTTGATTACATCATAACCGAGTCCTGACACGTCATCCATCTGTCGGCTGTAACTGATGAGATTTTCGATGATCTTGGATGATTGATATAGCTTTATTAAGTTGTCCTTCTCAGTTTGCAACTCCTTAAGGAGGACAGCTACATGCTCGGTTTGTCCATCTGACTTCATTATCAGCTGGTCGATCTGAGCCTCTTGATTTTTCAACTGATCTTGCTGCTCCTTGATCTGCTTCGTCAACTTCTCATCGGTTGGAGCATTAGTTCGGTTGACTGCACTCAGTTGACTTTTAAGATTATCTATCTCTTCAGTTTGACTCTTGATCAGATCGTCCTTTTCGGTTAAGGATTCTTCAAGTTTTGAGAACTGTTCTTGAAGACTCTTAAACTCAACCGATTGCTGATGTAGTTCCTCACTGAGTTCTTGAAAGTCACTCTAGGAGGGTTCCAACACTTCATCCAGTGTTTCCTGCATGTTAGAAATATTGGAAGAATTTAAATTAGCAGGAATAGAGTGTACCTCAGTATCATTTTGGTCTGCTCCAAGTGCCATGAGGCATTGATCCTGACTGATAGCGTTGTTGGTGAAAGTCAGCTCATCCTCATCTTCAGTGTCAGTGAAGATGTCCATGTCATCAGCTGCTTCTTCTGCAACCATGGTCTTGTTCTTTCCAGCTTGCTTGGCCCTCAACGCTTCTCTCTCTTTCTTCGAGAGGTCTGGACAATCTGCTTTGAAATGTCCTTCCTTACCGCATTCAAAGCAACCGTTGTTCACAGGCTTTGAGTTGTCTCGAGTTCGTTTAGATTTGTAGAACCTCTCGTATTTTCCGAACCGAGTGTCCATGTCAGCTAGCTTCTTTGACAGGGCGGCTATGTTCTGTTGCAGCTCTTCCCTGCTTGGCTCCTTCACGGCTGTGTCCGCTGATCTTGTTGACCTTGATGTTCGCGGCTTTGAATAGTCAGCTCGGAGCGCTACTGACTTTGTGGCTGAACCAATATCCTCATGTCGACTCATCTGAATCGAGGACTGAGTTGACATTCGTCGGTTCACCTTGTACTCATTTCCCTTCAGAATTGAGAACAATCTTTCAGTTCCCATCTCACCAAGGTCAGGTCGGCTCTCATGGATGTTGGAGAAGGTATCCCACTCAGCTGGTAGAGCTTGTAATACTTTGAGGTTGATTTCTCTCAAAGTATATTTTCCTTTTCGGATGGACTGGATCCTTCTGATGATGTCCATGAACCGAAGCTCTAGCTGATCGATGGTTTCATCAGTTCTCAGGCAGAAGTTGTCGAAATCTTGACAGGCATGTGAGAACTTGTTCTCCTTTGTCTCGTCGCTTCCTTCACTCAGCGATGCTAAGATATCCCACATCTCTTTGGCGGTCTCACACTCCTCTATCCAAGGAAGATAATCTTGTCCAACAGTGGACATGATCGTGCTCTGAGCCCAGATATCCAATTGGCTCACTTTGGCTTCCTCTGGAGTGAAGTCTTCTGGCTTCTTCTCCACTAACTCCACCGTTGCATCCCCATCGTTGGGATTTGTAGGAGTGCGAGTGATTCTCTCTCTGATGACGATAGGTCCGGATGTCAGTACTTGTTGCATCCGATGATGCTTTGACTGTAAGATCTTCTTCATCCGTGTTCTCCAGGATGTATACTTCACAACCGAGAACATGACCACGATCTTGTCTTTGACGTCCATCTGCACACAATCAACAGAAGAAATATGCAAGCAAATATGCACTAGCGTGATGAAAAGATCTGTTCAGTTGACCACTGAAGAAAACACTTCGAATTCACACCTTGTGAAACAGAGCCAGTAGTCTTTTAAACCACTACTCTGATACCACTTGATGGTCTCGATACGAGTTCTGGTGTATGGGGGGGGGGGAGGAATACACCAGATATAACTTTTTAAAACAACCCCCTAAAAATAACTCAACCGAGTAAAGGAACTCAGTTGGAATCACAACCGAGTAAGAAACACTCGGTTGGAAGTGAAGTGCTGTGCGGAATGTGGTGGAAAAAGACTCGTATAAATTAACTCACGCTTTTATGCACGGTTGGTCAAGAACTAAGACAGTGGAAAAATAATGCAGTTTGTATGCTGGTTAGATAGTCAGTTGAATATGCAATAAGATAACTGAAAATAAACACAACACACAAAGATTTAACGTGGTTCGGAGAGAACTCCTACGTCCACGGGGAGTTGTGAGTGTACACAACTCAGTCCAAGTTCTTCTGGACAAACCACAAAGCTTACGCGGGCTTTGCAACCGTTGAGATAAGTTTACGGGTACTTATCAACCTTACAGTTTAGTTTTCGAGTACTAAACAACCTATCTACTCAGTTACGGGAAGAGTAGGGTCCTAAAACCTTTTCTGGTGAAAGAAAGGATGGGGTTCCAACTAAATAGCTCGAACAAGAAGTGAGCTAGGATCTAACTCTTTACGAACTCTCAACAAGTGATGTTCTCAAGGTTGGATCAAAAGACACTAAGACTGAATATATAACTCTAGAACTCTCAACTAATGATGTTCTAAGAGAATGAATGTAGTTCAGCTCGTGTGAGGAATTTGGTTCTTTCTTTCGCTCTTTGCACTTGTCTGTCTCGTCTCGTGTGTGTCTTATATTCTTCTCTGTGAATGAAGGCCTCTATTTATAGGCGGAGAGAATCAACTAGCCGTTGGAAGAGCTGTTGATCTCTGTTCTTTGATAGCGATGACTTGTCTCTCATTTCTGCAGACTTTCTGGATTTGGCAACTGCGTGCTTCTGCTTTCCATCTGAGACAGTCTTGTGTTGGGCCAAATGAGGTAATGAAAGAGAGTCAAACCTTCACGTGACTTCCTTATTTGAAATTCAAATCTTAACCTTTGACCTCCAAACCTTAAAAGTTTTTAAAAGTTTTATCTGGTGTATTCCCCCCCCCCCCCCTCATACACCAGAACTCGTATCGGGACCATCAAGTGATATCAGAGCAGTGGTTCAAAAGACTGCTGACTCTGTTTCACAAGGTGTGAATTCGAGGTGTTTTCTTCAGTGGTCAACTGAACAGATCTCTTTATCATGCTAGTGCATATCTGCTTGCATTTTTCTTCTGTTGTTGTGTGCAGATGGATGTTAAAGACAAGATCGTGGTCATGTTCTCGGTTGTGAACTATACATCCTGGAGAACTCCGATGAAGAAGATCCTACTGTCAAAGCATCATCGAATGCAACAAGTACTCACATCCGGACCGATCATCATCAGAGAGAGAGTCACTCGCACTCCTACAAATCCCAACGATGGGGATGCAACTGTGGAGTTAGTGGAGAAGAAGCCAGAAGACTTCACTCCAGAAGAAGCGAAAGTGAGCCAGCTGGACATCTAGGCTCAGAGCACAATCATGTCCACAGTTGGACAAAACTATCTTCCTTGGATAGAAGAGTGCGAAACCGCTAAAGAGATGTGGGATATCTTGGCATCTCTGAGTGAAGGAAGAGACGTAACAAAGGAGAACAAGTTCTCACATGCCTGTCAAGACTTTGACAACTTCTGTCTGAGAACTGATGAAACCATTGATCAGTTAGAGCCCCGGTTCATGGACATCATCAGAAGGATCCAGTCCATCTGAAGAGGAAAATATACTTTGAGAGAAATCAACCTCAAAGTATTATAAGCTCTACCAGCTGAGTGGGATACCTTCACCAATATCCATGAGAGCCGAGCTGACCTTGGTGAGATGGGAACTGAAAGATTGTTCTCAATTCTGAAGGAAAATGAGTACAAGGTGAACCGACGAAGGTCAACTCAGTCCTCGATTCAGACGAGTCGACATGAGGATGTTAGTTCAACCACAAAGTCAGTAGCACTCCGAGCTGACTATTCAAAGCCGCGAACTTCAAAGCCAACAAGATCTGCGGACATAGCCACGAAGGAGCCAAGTAGAGAAGAGCTACAACAGAATATAGCCGCCCTGTTAAAGAAGCTAGCTGACATGGACACTCGGTTCGGAAAATACAAGAGGTTCTACAAATCTAACCGAACTCGAGATAACTCAAAGCCTGTGAACAACGGTTGCTTTGAATGCGGCAAGGAGGGACATTTCAAAGCAGATTGTCCAGACCTCTCGAAGAAAGAGAGAGAAGCGTTGAGGGCCAAGCAAACTGGAAAGAACAAGGCCATGGTTGCAGAAGAAGCAGCTGACGACATGGACATCTTCACCGACACTGAAGATGAGGATGAGCTGACTTCCACCAATAATGCTATTGGTCAGGATTAATGCCTCATGGCACTTCGAACCGACCAGGATGATACTGAGGTACACTCTAGTCCTTCTAATTTAAATTCTTCCAATATTTCTAACATGCAGGAAAAACTGGATGAAGAGTTGGAACCTTCCTGGAGTGACTTTCAAAAACTCAGTGAGGAACTACATCAGCAATCGGTTGAGTTTAAGAGTCTTCAAGAACAGTTCACCAAACTTGAAGAATCCTTAACCGAAAAGGACGATCTGATTAAGAGTCAAACTGAAGAGATTGATAATCTCAAAAATCAACTGAATGCGACCAACCGAATTAATGCTCTAACCGATGAGGAGTTGAAGAAGCAAATCCAAGAGCAGCATGATCAGTTGAAAAAGCAAGAGGCTCAGATCGACCAGCTGATAAAGAAGTCAGATGGACAGACCAATCATATAGCTGGTCTCCTCAAAGAGTTGCAAACTGAGAAGGACAACTTGATAAAGCTATATCTGTCATCAAAGATCATCGAGAATCTTATAAGTTACAGCCGACAGATGGATGACGTGTCAGGACTCGGTTATGATGTGATCAAGGATACTGGAATTCCTCCAGCAACCTTCATCAAAGCTGTGGAAGTCAAGGTTGTCGAACCTAACACAGTTGAACCTGAATCTCCCCAAAGTAATCCAACCTCCACCTCTCAGCAAGCTCAACCGACCAAGAGAACCACAACTGAGAAAGGATAAGGAGCAGTCGATGGAGAACAGAATATTTCATCGGTTGGGACATCAACCGAGGGGGAATGTTCCAAGAGTCAGAAGAGGAACCAGAGGCGTCGGAGATACAATCGAAACCGAACTCAGAACCGACCTCAGAGCCAACATCAGAAAGAATGGAACCGACCACAGAACCAACAAGGATCCAACCATCTGAATCAACAGCGGTTCCATCTTCAGTTCAACCAGAGGTTCCAACCGAGTCAACCGATGAGGAACAGTTCGAACAACTGGAGATATTCATGCCATAACATGAACCAACAACAGGGCATGAACAGCTATCATCGACAGTCAGGAAGATGGAATCAGAATCAGCCACGAAGATTCCAACATGGCGTCCGACCTCATCGACAAAACCAACAGGATAAGAATCACCATCAAATCAGGGAGAAAGCCTCTCATCCGAAAGCTCACAATGGGAGAAATCCATCTCCTTCCAAGAAGCAGAACATCACTACTAACAACAAGCCTAAGGATAACCGAGGTATTTTTATAGTTGATGATGAAGGAAAAGTGATCTGGAATGATAAATCTATCCGTGTATACAGGGAAAAACGACCCACAGTTCAAGGGGGAACTGGTTCTAACCCTCCAGGACCCAACTAAAATTGGGGACCTAAGCGAGTTTCTCTGTGCAGGAACAGGAGAAATAGCTGAGGAAGAATAAAGCATCACGAACTATGTGGGTGATGGATAGTGGATGTTCGAAACACATGACAAATCTAAAGGATTTGCTTGGGAGTTTCGTGGAGAAAGAAGGACCATCAGTTACCTTTGGTGATAACTCGAAAGGTCACACCAGAGGCTACGGTACCCTTGAAACCAATCACGTGTCGATTTCTAATGTTTCATATGTTGATGGATTGAAGCATAACTTGCTCTTCATCAGCCAATTCTGTGATAATGGTTTTTCTGTCAAGTTTGATGCACAGGGTTGCAGGGTTAAAAATGTCGGATCAAAGCAGGTCATATTGTTGGGAAATCGATCCCCAACCGGGAATGTATACTATGCTGACTGGAATAGTAGTCCTCCTAACACCTGTCTGTTATTAAGGAGCAGTTCAGATGTGAGCTGGCTGTGGCACAAAAGGCTCAACCATCTGAACTTCAAGACTATGAACCGACTTGCCAGACAAGAACATGCAAAAGGCATACCAAACCGAGTGTTTTCAACAACACATATCTGCAGTGCATGTCAGCTGGGAAAGCTCGCTAGATCCTTCTTCCGGTTGAAAACAACTCCCTCAACCGACCGAGTGTTGTAGCTGATCCATATGGATCTCTTCGGGCCAGTTACACCAAAAAGTATGAATGGTAACGAGTATACCCTTTTTGTTACTGATGATTATTCTAGGTACACGTGGACCATTTTCATGCGTCACAAGAGTGAAACCCGAGATGAGCTACCCAAGCTGATGGATCGGATATCAAACCAACAAGAGATGAAAATTATTTCCATCCGATCAGATCGTGGAACCGAGTTTCTAAATGAAACCATCATTGAGTACTGCGAGAAGCATGGAATTACTCATCAAACATCAGCTGCGCGCACTCCGCAACAGAATGGAGTAGCCGAGCGAAGGAACCGAACGCTGAAGGATGCAGCTACATCCATGTTGACAAGCTCAGCTCTGCCAAAGAGATTTTGGGCTGAGGCCATCAACACAGCCTGCTACACCCAAAACCGGTCTCTTTTGACCAAGCGGTTGGGAAAGACACCATACGAGCTATGGAGACGCAGGAAGCCTGATATTTCATATTTTCGCGTTTTTGGTTCTAAGTGTTATATTCACAACAATGGGAAGACTCAGTTGAAAACTTTTGATGCCAAGGCTTCGAAAGGCATATTTCTCGGATATGCCGCTCGAATCAAGGCTTATAGAGTTTTCAACAATAGCTCTCGTGTTGTGGAGATAACACCTCATGTTAGTTCTGATGAATCTACTTTTGAGTGCAGGAAACAGGCTAAAGGACAACAAGCTGATCCACAAGTTCCACCTGTTCTCACCAGATCACAGGCTCTAAGGGAAAAGAATCTAGCTAAACCATTGGTATGGGCAACCGAGGATGATGATCCTTACTCCTCTGAAGATGAATGCGAGGACCCCAGCTCATCTCAAGGGAGAACTCCAGCTGATGTCACTCCAACTGCATCAGCATCCGAAGCCCAACCAAGCCCGGTTCAAAATATTGTCAATGTTGAGGATCCAGACTCAACAGCTGATCTATCACCAGTTCTGAAGATTCCAGCATCTCCCACAACTCAGGATTCACCATCAGTTGAAATCACGGAACAACCAATGTTGGAAGAAGAAGGAAGACGCAACAGAAGATGGTATGAAGATCATTCCTCTGACAACATCATCGGGGATCCAACCGAAGGTGTGCGTACAAGGAGCAGAGTTGCAAATCCAGATTCAACCAAGGAAGATTCCAATACTTATGCCCAATATGCTGAGGAGTTGGCAGTTCTTGAGGAGTTCGAGCAAGCTGGAGAGGATGCAATGATATCTTGCTTCGTAGCTGATGTACCAGAACCGAAGAATGTTGTGGAAGCTCTCAACTGTGTTCACTGGACAACAGCCATGCAAGAAGAGCTGAATGAATTTCTATGCAACTGTGTATGGGAGTTGGTAGAAAGACCAAATGGTGTCAAAATCATTGGATTAAAATGGATTTTCAAGAACAAGAGAGACACCATTGGATTCATCGTGAGGAATAAGGCAAGGTTGGTAGCTCAGGGATATTGCCAACAAGAAAAAATCAATTTTGAGGACTCCTTCGCACCAGTTGCAAGGCTGGAAGCCATCCGAATCTTTCTAGCCTATGCCGCATTTCACAAATTCAAGGTCTATCAGATGGATGTGAAGTGTGCCTTCCTCAACGGTGATATCAAGGAAGATGTATATGTTGAACAGCCTCCCGGTTTTGAGACTGGAGATGGAAGAGTGTATTAGTTGAAGAAAGCAATCTATGGATTGAAGCAAACACCCAGGGCTTGGTATGACACTCTTTGTAGTTTTCTTCTGAACTCGGGATTCAAACGAGGGTCAGTTGACAAAATACTGTTCACCATCAAAGTTGGAGAAGATATACTTGTTGTACAAATCTACGTCGACGACATCATATTCGGTTCCACGTCGGAGGAGCTGTGTGAAAAATTCTCAAATCTCATGAAGGAGAAGTTCGAGATGTCGATGATGGGCGAGATGAATTATTTTCTTGGATTACAAGTGAAGCAGTCGCCAGAAGGGAGTTTCATCAATCAGTCCAAGTATACAAAGGATCTCATCACCAAGTTCGGATTGCAGACAAGTAAGACCACAAAGATCCCGATGAATACTAACTGGAAGATTGAACCTGGAACTGAGAGAAAGCTCGTGGATGCCAGTAAGTATAGGGGGATCATCGGTTCTTTGCTATATCTAACCGCCAGTCGGCCAGACATATCTTACGCGGTTGGAGTGTGTGCTCGGTTCCAAGTTCAACCGAAGGAAGCACACATGTTGGCAGCAAAGAACATCATCAAGTATCTGAAGGGTACAATTAATGTTGGATTGTGGTATCCAACCGACGACAATATCTAACTGACCGGATACTCAGATGCGGATCTAGCCGGAGATCGGTTGGACAGGAAGTCCACATCTGGACACTGTCAGTTCATGGGAAGCAAGCTAGTTTCATGGTTCTCCATGAAACAAGCATGTGTTGCCACTTCTACAACCGAGTCAGAGTATATGGTTGCCGGTAGCTGTTGCATGCAGGTGTTGTGGCTCAAGCAACAGTTGCGAGACTATGAAGTAGCAACTGGACAGGTTCCCATTCATTGTGATAGCTCAAGTGCCATTGCTATCTCTTTGAATCCTGTTCACCATTCTCGGACGAAGCACATCGACATTCGACATTATTTTATCCGAGATCATATTGAGAAGAAGGATGTTTCCATGGAGAAAATTCCAACTGAGATTCAAAGAGCAGATATCTTCACCAAACCTCTAGCCGAAGCGAGGTTCAAGATGTTATGTGATTTACTTGGATTGTTAGATCTATCAGATGAGGAACCAGCTGAGGTGAAGAGATAGATATGCATCTGAGGGGGAAGCTCAGATGAAGGGGGAATCTCAGATGCGGATCGCCAACCGAAGACTTCAGACGTCAGCTGAACATACGAACTCGAGTCAGCTGATGGTATGCCGCAACATTGGAAGTCAGCTGATTCCAACATCAGCTGACAGGTGAACACAGCTAATTCCGACATCAGCTGGCAGGTAACATTTATGGCTGAAGGTGTTATGATCTTAAATGAGAATGTTTGAAATAAATTCATACATTCCTGAGCATGTCAGTTACATTAAAATAGCCATCATGCCGCATTTAATGTAAAGTACGGCTGAACATCAATAGCCTACTTTATAGTGCGACTGGGCTGACATGAAAAATAGTTCACCTTTCCACTCGCTGGTTGAAACTCGGTTCGTGACGTCAAGTCAAAGCTAGGCAACAGTCGCGTAATCTCAGCCATTGATGGATTCACGCCATTCAACCCTAGCCGTCGATTTCAACCAAGCCTAAAACCTATAAAAGGCGGAAAATCAGGAAGTGATCTCTTACCTTCCTCATTCGTGTTTATCTGCAGTAACTGTTCATCATCTTCTCAGATTCTGTCTAACCATTTACTGCAAGTTTTTCTTTCCTTCTTATATATACCTTCTCAGACATATTAAATGGCACCCAAAGGAAATAAAATGGCTTCCTCCGGACCCTCTCTAGTCCCCACATCTTATGAAGAATCGTTCGACTTGCTGATTTCGAAGATACACTTTGAGCAGATCCTTTAAGAGGATGAATTGGAGTCGCCTGTGCTATCTCCCCTCGCCGATATTCTCAGGGAGAACGGCCTACTGGAATGGACGAAGCTCTTCCCCTTCCATCTTCTCAGGCGCCAAGTAGGAGAGTTCTACGTGAATATGCAATCGCCCATCGACAGCAGGGATGGAGTAGTTACAGAAGTTTCTTGCCGTCAACGGGACGTTCCAGCCAGAACCATTCGCCGTGTCACCTTCCCCATCGCAGTTTCCGATATTCTTCGCCAAGTCATTCCGCCGAATCATACCGCCACAGACACCATCGACAACATAACCGACACGGAAGCCGATGAGTTTCTGGAGAGTGCTCTCATCACTCCGGAAAAGTTGAAGAGTAATATGCAGAGGACAAAGTTGAAGCCGGAGCATCGACTTTTGTTAGATGTTGTCTCCAAGGTCGTGTTCGGTTACAGTGGTGCCTTCGGAGATATCAGCCGACCGAAGCTCAAGCAATTGATTGCTTTGGAGCACAAACACAAGCACAACGTCGACTGGTTCAAGTATTTTGAACACCAGCTGACTGTGGAGAGGCAGAAGATTTCTGAGACCACAACCGAATCCGGGGAGAAGTTGTTGAGTGTCAAGGGGACTCTCAACTTCGGTTGCAAAATCTCCGCTCTGATCCTGCTCTCAACCAAGGGTCAGAACATGGTCTGGGAAGACCGCGAGGAGACCCCTGTGAAGAAGTTGATGTTGTTCCCAACAACAAAGAAAGCTCAAGAGGTGATTAGGAGTGTTTATACTCCTAAGGAGAAGAAGGATGCTGGGAAGACAGCTGAGGCAAAGGATACAGCTGAAGAGGTACCAGCAGTCAGCTGCCCCTCAAAATCGAAAGCTGCTCGCCGACGCAGAGCTGAGTCGGAGAAAGAGAAGGAGGAGGAGCCTGCCAAGAAGAAGCTGAGAGTTCGCTTCAAGAAGACGGTTGCAGTACCTGAGGAGGAGGTTCCAGCTGAGGAGCCAGCTGAGGATGTGCCAGCTGAGGGTACGCCAGCTGAGGATGAGGTACCAGCTGTGGAGGCGCCAGCTGAGATGGCACCAACTGAGGAGCCATCTGAGTCGAGCCACTCAGCTGAGGCATCTGCCTTCGAGATCGTTCCTCGCGCTGCTGGAACTAATGAGGCTGAAGGGATGGAAACAGATCTGACCTCGGATGCTTCTTCCCTCCTCTGAGGAAGCTGAAGACATTCCAACCTCCTCCACGGCAGGAGCTGATGCCGTACCGCCCAAAGAGCCTCTCGCTCTCACAGTCGACACACAGCCAGATATTTTGAGCTCATCGCTCGATGCTAACATTGAGACCATCTCTTCGGCCAATGTTGATGAACCAATTGATTCCTCCCTCCCCATAGAATCCGAAATTCCGAGCTCCCAGCTCGATGCCAATGTTGAGACTACCTCTTTGGCCAACATTGATGAAACCTTTGAACCGATGCCTTATGAGAATCTGTCTCCCTCCCCAATCGATGACGAAGCTGATCGTCAGGCTGTCGTGATGGAGCATGAAGGCAAGGTAGCCTACTGCTTCTAGAAGCTGCTTGGGATGTTCCCTGAAGCGCGCGACATGCCGATTTTTGCTACGCTTGGAACCGAGCTGCTATTCCAGTTCAACCTCATCTTCAGTCACTGGTATGTGAAGAAAGATATTGTAAGGGTACACAGCTGGAACCAGCTGAAGGCAGACGAGTCACGCATCCGAGATTATTTCGATTACACCAATCTGGAGGTTGCCTACAACAACAAAGTGGCACTGCTGACGCGCCGTCTGGACCTCAGCAAGGCGGAAGGCACAGATACCAGGGAGAAGGCTGAACAAGAATGCATCAAGTTCCTGGACAACATGCTTGCAAAATCTGCTGACTTTCTTGATGATCTTAATGCAGCCGCCGCAGCCGCCAAGAAGGAAGAAGAAGAGCTTCAACTGTACCTGGCAAACCGTCAAGCCATGGTTATAGTTGACCAGCCAGCTCTGATTGAACACCAAGCTCCA
This sequence comes from Schizonepeta tenuifolia, assembly GCA_029490685.1. NCBI lineage: Eukaryota > Viridiplantae > Streptophyta > Magnoliopsida > Lamiales > Lamiaceae > Schizonepeta > Schizonepeta tenuifolia. The sequence continues at coordinate 58,332,703 of CM055955.1, forward strand.
GCTGATCAGCCAGCACCCTCAACTGAAGACATTTGAGAGCTGATAGCTGAGAGGGTGAACCAGCTACGGATGGAGATGCTTGCCAACTTCCAGCAAAACAAAGAAGATCAGCTGAGGATGTTGGAAGCACATGAGGAGAAGAACAAACAGCTGCTGGAGAAGAATGTTTCACTGAAGATAAAGCTGAATGAATTCTCAACCTCCTCCAGCCAAGACATTTCTGATCTGAAGTCCACTGTTCTGGGGATCAAGTCCGAACTGAATGTCCTCCAATCCATTTCTGATTCCAACCTCGCCAAATCCCAACAGACTCAGGATGAAGAATGGAAGTCTCGGTTCGAGTCACGCTGGGCTGAGTTCGTTGCTTTCCAGACTGAGGTAAATGACACATTCACTGGATTGAGGAAAGCCGAACAAGAGCGCTATGACTCTGAACTGGCGAAGAAGGTCGGAATAGAGTGCGCGGTCGATGAACTCTTCAACCGCATCCAACAAGCCGAACAACAACTCACCTCTCTGGATGGATCAGTAGCAAGCCTTGTTGCTGATGCCAAAAAGGGGGAAGATAAAAAGAGGGAAGAGGAGTTGCAGGGGGATGTTGAGATGCAGGTGGAAGATGAGACCCAGGCTGAGGAAGCTGCAAAATCTCAGCCGAAGAGGAGGACAGCCTAGAAGAAGAAGTCCGCTCCCAAGCCAACCGACGTAGCTGGAGCTGAAATGGCCAAAGACTTGGAGCAGGCGGAGCAGTTTGGAGTTTCCTACAACTCCATAGCCGAGATCGCAGCCGAGCTTGATTTAGAACTCGACGGTATCACAACCGAAGAGTGTATTGCTGTTGCCAAGGCTATGGATGTTGCAGAAAAGGATTACATGAATCCCGACTGGATCAAGAATTTCTCAGCTAGCCAAGCTAAGCGAGTCAACCAGTTCAAGGATGAGCTGGACAAAGTGACTAAGAACTTGGACCGAAACATCGCCTCTCGCAGTCTTCGCCGAATAGACACACATCAGGTTAAGGCTGAAGCTCGGCTGAGAAGCTGCCAGGGAAGGTTAAGGTCCAAAGTCAGTTCAGGCATGTAGATAAGTGGATGCCAGCCGAGTGGAACGAGGACTGGGAGTCGTTCAAACAGGAGTTTGTGAATGACTTCTATTATAGGAAGGTATTCACAACTGATGATCCAAGGAGAGCATTCAAGGAAGCGCTAACCAAGCTGCACACTGGGGACCCGGGCATGTTCAGCCAGTTCAGGCGAGCCATGATAGAAGCAAAACTGGACATGAACACAGTTCCGGTCCCTCAGAAGGTTACATATCGGCCTCCCTACCTCCCAGACTCTCGAAACCCCAACCGACAGAAAATAGCAGCTGAGGCAAGACAAGTTTGCCGAGAGCACGGGGTTGACATATCAAAGGAGTTAGAAGCTAAGCGAGAAATTTTTGTTAGAATTTTTAGCAAGTATGGGCTTAAGCTTTAGCTTAGTTAGTTTTTGAGCAACTGATGTAATTTTTGTTTTTGTGCTTATCTTGTAACCATCAGTTGTAATAAAAATTATTCAGTTATACGATTCAACTTGGCGTACAATCTCTCATTGTCCAAGCTCTGAATCGCAAAGTTATTTCAATATCATATTATAACTGTGCTAACCCTTTGATATTTTAATCTTATAGACTGTCTAGAATTTCAGCTGAGATTTTGGATAGGTCAGTAGGATTTAGATCAGTTTGATCTGTAATGATTTTTATAAGGGTTTTGGCATCATCAAAAAGGGGGAAATTGTTCGGAAATTTATTAAAAGTTTTGATTGATTCCAAAACCAACTGACCCCAACCGAGTAGATGTTGCCAGATCCTAATGTTGGTAGTTAGGCTCGCTGTTTGAGCATTATTAAGATTTTATCTTTACAGGACTCCAGCTGAAGATGGCAACAAGGCTTCACTCGGATAGAACATCAGGTGTAAGAAAAACACCTGAGCATTCAAGTCTCAGAACAATAGCTAAGTATTCAAAGGGAGAAGATGCAAGAGCACATCAGTTGTAAGAAAGACAACTGAGTGTTCGAAGCCAACTGATCAGAGTCAGATACAAGAAAGACAACTGAGCGTTCAAGATGGAACATCAGTTGTAGGATTCAATCAGTTAGATCAACAACTTGAAGTTCAAAGTCAGCTGAGAGTTCAACTGTTCCTACTCAGACAGAAGCATTCGGATAGAACATCAGCTGAAGACCAATCAGATGAAGATCAAACGACTCAACCGACTATCAAATGTTGGAGGTCAAAGGTTAAGATTTGAATTTCAAATAAGGAAGTCACGTGAAGGTTTGACTCTCTGTCATTACCTCATTTGGCCCAACACAAGGTTGTCTCAGATGGAAAGCAGAAGCGCGCAGTTGCCAAATTCGAAAAGTCTGCAGAGATGAGAGACAAGCCATCGCTATCAAAGAACAGAGATCAACAGCTCCTCCAACGGCTAGTTGATTCTCTCCGTCTATAAATAGAGGCCTTCATTCATTCACCAAGACTACTGGTAGACGAGGCAGACAAGTGTGAGAAGAGATATACAAGCGAAAGAACAACTTCATTCTGCACTCAAGCAAAACCTCTAAGAACATCATTAGTTGAGAGTTCTAGAGTGTTAGATTCTGTCTTTGTATTTTTCGATCCAACCTTGAGAACATCACTAGTTGAGAGTTGGTAGAGTGTTAGATCATAGCTCACTTCTTGTTCTAGCTATTAGTTGGAAACCCACACTTTCATACACCTGAAAAGGTTGTTAGGACCCTACTCTTCCCGTAACTGAGTAGATAGGTTGATAAGTACCCTTAAACTTATCTGTAAGGTTGATAAGTACCCGTAAACTTATCTCAACGGTTGCAAAGCCCGCGTAAGCTTTGTGGTTTGTCCAGAAGAACTTGGACTGAGTTGTGTGGACTCACAACTCCCCGTGGACGTAGGAGTTCTCTCCGAACCACGTAAATTCTTGTGTGTTGTGTTTATTTTTCAGTTACTTATTGCATATTCAACTGACTAACTAACCTGTATACAAACTGCATCTTTCCATATCAACTGACTTGGTTATTGACCAACCTTGCATAAAAGCGTGTGTTATATTTTTACGAGTTGTTATTTTTCACTACATTCCGCATAGCACCACTCTTCCAACCGAGTACTTTTACTCAGTTGTGAATCCAGCTGAGTCTCTGTTTACTCGGTTGTGATTGTTTTTCAAGAGTTGTTTTTAAAAGTTTTATCTGGTGTATTTCCCGGTCCCAATACACCAGAACTCGTATCGGGACCATCACCGACCCTGAGCACCTCCTTCACATCACATGTGGCACACTATAGTTGTCAACTGGCTGGGGCGGTCAGGCCCACAAGCTTTAAGGCCTGGCCCGACCTAGGCTTATGAATAGAAGGGGTCGGGCCGGGCTTTTACATAAAAATAGGCCCATAAGAGGCCCAGTTAGCGCAAAGCTAGTAATGGGCCCGGGCTGGGCACGGGACTGGGCTGCAAAATAGGCCCAGATGGGGCCCATTTCAATATGAAGGCCCAACCCAGGCCCACATCATTTCTGAAACGAGCTAGCCCACAATGGGCCTGTGCCAAGCTGGTCGGGCCGTCCCGGCCCATTTGACAACTCTATGGCACACAAGCGTAGGTCGCACTAGAGGTAATTGGGAAGAAAGGCTACGACGGCGCGAAGACGGATATCTGGTCGTGCGACGTGATTTTGTACGTTTTTCTAGTCCGATACCTGCCTTTTTAGGATGACAACATTGTCGCCATGTATCGCCGGATCTACAGAGGCGATTTCAAGTGTCTGTCGTGGTTCTTGTCAGAGGCGCGAAAGTTGATCACCAAAATGTTAGATCTGAATCCTATAATCTAAAATAAGCATCGCAAAAATCATGGTTTCGTCGTGGTTTAAAAAATCGTTGCTGAAATGTCTGAGATCCAAAGGAGAGGAAGAATTCGTGGCAGAGGATGAAATCAACATCGGGAAAGGAAAGGAAGCACAAACATTGCACATTTTCCATATCATATCATTATTGGATTCGATCTGTCGCCGTTGTTCGAGGAGAAGAAAAGAGCGTAGAAGGATGAGCTGCGATTCACAATGGCGAGGCCGGCGAGCAGCGTGATATCGAAGTTGGAGGGGGTGGTGAAGATGAAGGCGGCGCCGGGAAGGCGACAACAACTTTAGGGTTAAAACCCTAAGTTTGCGGTGCGGGTCGCGATTTTCAGGTCGTGGGTTGTGATTCATATCGAATTTGTTGTGAATCATATATATTTTTTTTTGTGATTTCACAACTAATATTTTTTTTTGTGATTCACCACTGTAATAAATATTTCTTCCCATTTTTTTTGTTTAAATCGAATTTGTTCTAATTCACAACGATTTTTTTTTTCTTTTTGTGATTCACACTGCAATAAATATTTCTTCCCATTTTCTTTTTGTTCACATTGAATTTGTTCACACAATTTTTTTTTCGTGATTAACACATTAAAAAGTGTGAAGGCGGCGACGGAAAGGTGGTGTCGATGACAGTGGCGGTGGAAAGGTTTAGGGTTTAGAGATAAGAAATGTGAAAAATCATAAAATAATAATAAAAAAATTTACTTAATATGATTGATAATTTGATAAAAGATGTAGGAATATAAAAATCACAAAGTACTAAAATTTAAGAAATAAAAAATATTATAATTTAAAATTATAATATCAAAAGCTCTATTATACTTATCCTCGTATATTTATATTATCCTTATCCTCATATTTAAAAGAGGTAATCCATCCATATAGCCACTTTGACTAGGTTGACTACAATAGTTGTCAAGTAACTTTATATGGTTAAATTGTAGCAAAAAATGTATTTTTGAGACCAAAATACCCCTTCTTTTCACTTTTTCTCTTTTTCTCTCTCAACTTTATCTCTTTTCCTCTTTCTCTTTCTAATCTTTTATTCTTCTCTCCATTGCGTTTTTTTTCTGCTGCTACTTTTCTTCTTCATTTTTTTTGCTACTCTTCTTCCCGTCGTCGCCGTCGCCCCGACCCTGGAGCTGAACTCGTTGTCGCTGCCGTCGTCCCTCCCGTCGTCCCTCCCATCGCTGCCATCGTCCCTCCCGTCGCCACCGCCCCTGGATCTGAACTCTCTCTCTCGTTGTTCATCTCTCTCGTCGTTGCTTCTCTGCAGGCGCTGCCGCCTCTCTGCTGTCGCCGCTGCGTCTCTGCTGCCGTCGCCACCGTCGCCCCTCCCGTCGCCACCGTTGAGCTATTCTGCCGCCGTCAATTTGTTGTAGCTTTTTGTCACCGTCGCCGCCGTTGAGCTGTTTTGTTGCTGCCGCCGTCGATTAGTGTTGATTGACTATATTTTTCAATTTTGAATTTCATTGAAGGAGCTTGTTCGGTTTTAACTGGTATGCTATTTTTTTATGTTGCGATTTGTTATTTTCGTAAGTGTTGTATTACTATTTGTGAATTTCGTAACGAACAGATTTGTTACGATTTTGTTTTGTTATTATGATTTGTTTTGGTGTTGCGAATTATGAATTTCGTAACTAACTTTCCATTTTCATACGTTTTTTTGAAGTTATGAAAGTATAATTTCGTAACATGTTTGTGGCTATTTGAAGGTTTAGAAAATAAAATTTTGAATTATACATGTTACGAATTTTACATTTCGCAACATAATATACGGATTTCGTATATAGTGTTGCAAATTATGAATTTCGTAACTAACTTTGCATTTTCATAAGTTTATTTGAAGTTACGAAATTATAATTTCGTAACATGTTAGTGTGTTACGATTCTTTAATTTCGTAACGAAACAAATGTTTACGTTTTTTATTACTATTTACTTATTGCGTAACAGATCATGTTACGAATTTTACATTTCGCAACATAATATACGTATTTCGTATATAGTGTAGCGAATTATGAATTTCGTAACTAACTTTGCATTTTCATAAGTTTATTTGAAGTTACGAATGTATAATTTCGTAACATGTTAGTGTGTTACGATTCTTTAATTTTGTAACGAAATGAATGGTTACGTTTTTTTTTTGTTACGATTTACTTATTGCGTAAAAGAGCATATTACGAATTTTACATTTCGCAACATAATATACGGATTTCGTATATAGTGTTGCTAATTATGAATTTCGTAACTAACTTTGCATTTTCATAAGTTTATTTGAAGTTACGAAAGTATAATTTCGTAACTTGTTAGTTTGTTACGATTCTTTAATTTCGTAACGAAACGAATGTTTACGTTTTTTTTTGTTACGATTTACTTATTTCGTAACAGAGTTTGTTTAGTAAAATTTTTGTTTTATGTTACGATTTGTTCATTTCGTAACACTATAACAAATTTAAATCTTACTTCTTTTATGCATATGAGTCCATCGTGCTTAATTGTTGTGCATGGAGGGCATTAGGATGAGAATATATATGTAGGTAGGAGAAATTAGTATATTCCCATTCCTCCAACGGGTATAAGCTTTCAATAATTTTTTAGCAAGCTTGACGTGCGATTGAAAAAAGACAATAACATGTATGCATTTGATGTAGATGCTTTAGTTGAGTCGCCTGTAGGCGAGAGTAAGAGAAAGAAGATAACAGATGACTTTGAGTTGTCTAGTATGTTGGGATTGTTGGATTTGCCTATGGTATATATCACGGTTTATCCTAGAATGAATGCATGTTCATTTAGTAGGAAACGTCGAAATACAAAGGTTTTGAGTTTGCAAAATAAGATTCAGTGTGAGCTTGATGTTGATAATGATGAATCCAATTTTGAGAATGTTGGTGATGAAATGTATGATAGTAAATCTGATGACATGGATGATGTGTATGATGACATGGATGATTGTGATGATTCGGCTGATTATTGCGGTGGAGGTGAGCAGAATCAACCTAACACAGTTATTAATGAGGAAAAGAAGAAAGAGGTTGCACTGTGGATTATTCTTGGTGCAGCAGAGCAAGCTTCTATTACATCTGATGATTTCGTTATACCTTCTGAACCAGTGACAAATGATCTTGTGATTGGTGGTATATTTCGTGACAAGTTGAGAATGCAAACAGCTGTTGGGAATTACCACATGAAAAATCATGTGGAGTATGTGACAGAGTGCTCAAGTGGTACTCGTTATCATCTCGTATGTAAATTTGGCGATAGATGTGAATTTGTTATTCGAGCATCTGCGATGGGCAAGGCTTGGCAAATCACTCATTGGGGACCTCACAATTGTGAAATTGATTTGAGATATCATCCCCATCCAAAGGTTTCTTCTAAAGTCATAGCTGCCGAATTTGTTGATAATTTGACTGAAGATGGTTTCTTTCTTAGGCCTCGAGATATTCAAGGGAAGTTGTTAAGGGATTACGGTGTTCATGTGACGTACCGAACTGCATTGGCTGAAAAGAACCATGCAGTAAAACAATCATACGGTGATGCAGACAAGTCTTTTCAGATTCTTTTGATTAGTCCTACTTAAGTTTGATATATGATATTTTTTTGGTACGTCTGTTACGAATTTAGTAAATTCGTAAGTTTGTTCGCTATTTTCTTCACACGCCGCAAGTGCACGGGTGTAATTGTGTACAAAGAAGCAAGGTCGTATTCCACAGAGACTGTAATAACTTAACAAGTACTACTTTCAACCGTTATCCTCTATTTAGACTCCGAACTTTTATTTGTGGGTTTCTAATTAAACTAATCAAGAAAACAAAGAGCAAACAAAAAGCAATCAAAAGTAATTAAAAATTCAAATATGATAAAGATATCCTAAGGCTTCGATTTCAATAGATACTTAAACTTAGACTCTTACCAATTAATCAATTAACAAAGAACTCAACTCTTCTTAAGACAATCACAAAATTAGTTGTAGTGCCTAACCGTGGATTACTCACTAGGGTTTTCGTCTCCGACAAACATCATAAGCAAGTAACTCCAAAAAGATCCTAAGATTAAAGCCCTTCACACAAAGCCTTTCCCTCTCGGTGATTTCGCAGTGTGTGTCCTATATTCCAGTTCATGCATTAACCCTCATCTGTCGAATCTCGAATTAACACAACTAATATGCATAATTGGTGGCCAATCAATCAAGCATGCAAAACAAATCAAGAATATAGAAAAGAAGAGAGGGGCATAAATTGGTCAATTGATAAGAAATAAAGCTAATTATCCATCTACTCTCTAACCCTAGGATATAAAAAACTTAGCTACTCATAATTAGATTAAACACATAATTAAAAGAAAAGGAATTCATAAACATTAAATAAGAAAAATCGTAGTCGAAAAAATTCTCGCTTTGAACTCTTGAACAAATCTTCAAAACTCCAAGACAAAGCTAAACTAAAATAAATACTAAGAATAATAATGTAAGGGTGTCTTAGATGTATTTTGGAGACATATATATAGGTGGGGCGTACAAGTTTACATCCTAGTAGGTTTATAATACTACCAAAAATAAAAGGAATTACAAAATAAGGAAAATATACAAAAGAGCCGAATTCTGGTGCTCTCTCTGGTGCTGGCACACCCGGGATGGCACAAGTCTGGAAACTTTCTCGTTTTGGCTCGTTCTCCTTCGTTATAACTCCGAATTTAGATCCGTTTTCGCCTATGAATTCCTATCTAGATGAACTTCAAGATTCTAATATTCATCCCTCTCAATTGTTACTCCTTTTTCGTGATAATCCATCAAAACATGCATAGGAGTATCAAATTTCACAAAACAACAAAACTTAAGTAAAAACTCATTATAACCATGGTTTCTAAGCAAGAAATCAACATTAATGAACCTTTAAAAGTGTAGAAAAAACTTGTTTGTCAATGTTAAGTGTTACGAATTTGATAAATTCGTTCTTAGAAAATTGATGATATCGATGTTACGAATTTGGTAAATTCGTAATGTGAAATGTTACGAAGTTGCCAAATTCGTAATATAAAATTGATTAATTCGTTTCAAGGGGGTTGATGATGTTTTTGTTACGAATTTGATGAGTTCGTAATGTTTATGTTACGAATTTGATGACTATGTTTTATTAATAATTTTTTTGCATATTTTCAGTTGTTGCCCACGTACCTATACATGCTAAAGGACTTAAACCCGAGATCGGTGGTGGATCTGCAGACACGTGATGATGGTATATTTCAATCCGTTTTCTTTGCTCTTGGTGCATGTATAAGAGCATTTAGTTCGTGTCGCTCTGTTATTGTTCTTGATGGAACCCATTTGAAAGGAAAATACAAGGGTATTATGTTTATTGCTGCAATAAAGGATGCTAATGAGTAGATAATTCCTTTGGCTTTTGGGATTGGGGACAAAGAAAATGATTCATCATGAACTTGGTTTCTCAACCAAATTCGTAATGCATTTGGTTGTCCCACCGATCTTTTGATTGTGTCTGATCATCACTTGAGTATAAAGAATGCAGTAGATTGGGTTTATCCAGGGATCCCCCACGGGTTGTGTTCATTTCATATACAAACTAACATGAAGAAATGGAGTTATGGCTCTTTTGTGACCGATATTTTCCACGCTGCAGCAACGGCTTATAAGGATTCTGATTTTTAGGAATACATGGTGAATCTGCAACAGACAGCTTCTCGTGCACATGCTAGGGTTATGAATCTTGACCCTAGTAGATGGGCTGTATGCAAATGCCCTGTTCGCTGATACTACTTTGGAACATCAAATGCAGTAGAGGTTTTGAATGCTAGAATAAAATGGGCTAGATCTTTGCCAGTGTGTTCTTTACTTGAGTATGTCCGGAAGATATGTCAGGATTGGTTTTTTAAGTGTCGTACTGCAGCTAGATCCCAAGAGCTATCGGAGTATGCAACCAAGAGGCTAGAGAAAGTTATTGAGTTGGAGAGGTCTATGAAGGTTGAACCTATTAGTGAGATTAAATACAAGGTCATTTCTTGATCTCACAACCATATGGTTGACTTTTCTCTTCGAGAGTGCTCGGGTCACGTCTTTGATCTTGATCTTATACCTTGTTCTCATGCTACTACAGCAATAAGGTGATGTTATTTCGTTATGAAATTTTTTATTTCGTATTATGTCTTGTTACGAATTTGTGATATTCGTAACATTATTTGTAGATGTTACGAATATAGTGTCATTTCGTTGCGAAATTATGTATTTGGTAACATGCTCTGTTATGAATTTGTGATATTCGTAGCATCTTTTTTAGATGTAACGAATTTTGTTTTTCGTAACATTTGTTGTTAAGAATATGTGATATTCGTAACATTGGTTTTATATGTACCATATTGTGTGGTATTATTCATTGCGAATTCTACATTTCGTAACTAAAATATGTTTTTTGTTTTTGCAGTTTCGCCAGATAAGCCCCAGTTTCATATGTGCATCATTATTACTCGACTGAGACGTGGCTTAAATCTTATGCTGGTAAAGTAATGCCGATCCCGGATCAAGATGAATGGTTTGCACCCGATGACATTTCCTCCAGGGTTGTTGGGACCCCTCCTAACCCTAGGCAAGCTGGTCGACCACGAAAGAAGAGGATTCAGTATGGAGATCGTGTGTGCTCTCGATGTCATCATAAAGGTCATTATCAAAACTCATGCACTACAGTTTTAGAAGAGATTACTAGGGATGAGGAAGTGAGTAACAATAAACCAAAGACTCGGAAAAAGAAGAAATGTGGGATCTACGGCGTAGAGGGGCATACTCGTTTAACGTGTGAAGACCCGAATTGATTTGGTTGATTGTTTTTATGGTTTATGTACTGTTGGTATTTTTTATAACATCGAATATTTGTTGTATTTTTATGGATTATCATTGTGGTCTGTTACGAAGTATTGATTTCGTAACGGTTTATGACATTTCGAAAGTCATATAAATATATTACACAATTACAATTTCGCAAAATTTGTGTAATATATTTCAAAATAGCAGTAGTTGTTGCAAAATTATAATTTCGTAACAGAGTGACATATAAAAATTTATAATTCGTAAATCATTCTGGCTATAAATAATTTGTTACGAAATTATATTTTTATATAAGAAATTATATGATTTATGAATTTCGTAACAAAGTAACATCTAATAATGTGTAACGGGTTATTGCTATGAATAACTTGTTAAGAAATTAAACTTCCTATGAACATTGATACGAAATATGAAATTCGTAACAGAGTAAAATATAATAATGAATGACTTGGTATGAATGACAATTCATAGGAATTATGATACAAAATATAAAGTTTGTAACATATGTTACGAATTACGAAATCATAATTTCGTAACAATTTAGTTTGCAAAATATAAACAGCTACATATTAACCTACAGTAAGTGCTATGAAATCTTACAAAATAGGAATTGTTTTGAGCAAAATATGTGCAACAAAATATGTGCAGCTAGCAAAGATAAAAGGCCATAGAAAATATTGTTTCAAGAATTACTCTCCAATACCATGAGAATGGCTTCATCGGAGCTGTGAGCATATATAGTTCTCGCAATGTGGTCACGATAATGATCGTAGTCCTGTTCTATCTTCAAGAATTTGGGCAGCGGGGTACTCGATAGGATCTGCTCCACGTACTTCAACGCATAGAGCCCACATTTCACATCCCCTTTTTGTTTGAAGGGATTCTTTGAATTAGGTGGAAAACACAACTCCCATTGTGTTAGAGTCGGTTTTTTGATCCGATGATGCTCGAAGTATCCGATTTCCTTCAATATTTGAGGGATAAGCCTTGCAAGGGGTAGGAAGATGTCCTTCCTATTTGTTAAGTGGTGATCCTCGAATATCCACTGAAATGAATAGTAGAGCACAAGTTTTTGCTTCTTGAGATCCAACACGATTGTCCCCCAATGATCTTTGTAGTTGCAAACGGCTACGACCTACAAGGCACATCGAAATGAAATGTTAAATTCGTAACATGTACTCATGTCAAACTGTTAAGAATTCATAAAATCGTAACATGAAATTATAAACAATTGTTACGAGTTAATACATTCGTAACATGAGATGATGACATGATTGATACGAAATAAAAAATTTGTAACATGAAATTATAAATAATTGTTACGAAATAATAAATTCGTAACATGAAATTATAAACTATTGATACGAAATAATAAATTCGTACCATGAGATGATAACATTATTGATACGATATATTAATTCGTAACATGAGATGATGACATGATTGATACGAAATAATAAATTCGTAACATGAGAAACAGTCATTTTGTTACGAAAAGAAAAAAATTGTAATAGTTTTAGTTTTACCTTTTCGCAATCGATCCACTGCTTCATGTTTGGGCCCCAATTGGGCTGTGTAGCCTCAGCAAATAAGCACAATCTTTCCATCAGCTCTACTAGAACAACCTCTTCAATTTGACTGTCAAGCAATTTGTGATTAAATAGCTCATCAAATTGCTTCTTATCCTTATGCATTTCTTCAAACACCTCATCAACCGTTTCCTATTAACAAATCATAAAATTATGTTACGAATTGCTAGTAATAAATCAGAGACACGTGTTATGAATTTATAAATTTGTATCAAGGTTAAACCAGAAAAATTAAGGGCAGTTACCATGAAGTAACATGATGTGATCGCAATATTGGAGTTGATATGTTTGAGTCCTGCAAGAGCTGGATCCGAGGTGAGTACAGCGAGGTATGCTTCAATGTGATCCTCATGGAGCTGTTTATCTTTTTTCAAGATGTATTCGAAAAAATCTTTCTCCACCCCACAAGCAATCTAACATTCCTCCTGTTATTTTAAAAGCATATTTAGAAAGTAATTTGCATTATTCTTATTAATATATTAAATATTTAATAAGGAAACTTACACTCCGTGGTCCAAGCTGAGGAAATGTTCGAACATGTCTCTTCCCGGACGTACGTCATTGGGAAGGAATGGACTCCTACGTACGGCCGTGGAAAATTTTCTCCTAACGGGCCTCACGGTCAAGATCACTTTCGGAATTCCACTTACACTTACCGCAGTCTTTGATGGACCGTGTACTGTAGGAGCGGGCAATGTTGGAGGAGCTTGACTCAATGGTTCCGACTTGCACACCATTGGATGAATTTCTGTTGGAGGGGGCATAACATCATATTTCGGTGTTATATCATCTAGTTCATCGAAGATTGCATTAATCTGCGTGTCCGATGGTTCGATCAGCTCAATCGCTTCAGCATGTGCTTGGAAGATTTGTAAATACGTTACGAATTAATACATTCGTAACACGAGATAATTACACTGTCTATTGCAAAATTATAAACTCGTAACACGAGATGATTACATGTCTGTTGCGAAATTATAAATTCGTAACACGGGATGATTATATGTTTGTTACGAAGTTATAAGTTTCGTAACACGAGATGATTACATGTCTGTTGTGAAATTATAAATTCGTAACATGAGATGATTACATGTCTGTTGCGAAATTATAAGTTACGTAACACAAGATGATTACATGTCTGTTGCGAAATTATAAATTCGTAACACGAGATGATTACATGTCTGTTGTGAAATTATAAATTCGTAACACGAGATAGTTATTTGTTTGTAACGAAATTATAAGTTTCGTAACACGAGATGATTTCATGTGTGGTGCGAAATTATAAATTCATAACACAAGATGGTTATTTATTTGTTACGAAATTATAAGTTTTGTAACACGAGATGATTACATATCTGTTGCGAAATTATAAATTCGTAACGTGAGTTGGATATAAAGTTATGAAATGATTCATTTAGTTAGAATTTACGCTGTTACGATTTATCAAATTCGTATCAATGGTACATTGTGAAGTTGCTACTATTTTAAGTATGAATGGTACGCACTACTATAATTCATATCATAATAATAATATAGATATGGTATGAATTATAAATATCGTACCATTCGTACTTGTATAATATTGTAGCAACAACAGATGAATATCTATTACGAATTATAAGTTTCGTAACAATACGAATACCTAGTAATGATATGAATACATAATAATACTACAACAATGATACGAATTATTAAATTCGTATCAATCGTACAAATTGTTTAAACCGTTATTACATCAATTTGTCCATAAATTAAAGAAAAAAAGAGACAAAACATCATTGTTTGTCATTTCACACTTATTTTCATTTTTATACCTGTTTCTACTCCGGCTCGGTGGTGGAAAGGTGGTCCTGCTTCTCTTCGGTATTTTCTTCGCCACTGTTCGGGGGGGAGGGGGGTAGCTTTTCTTGCTCAAACGAGGGGGAGGCTGCTGCTATATTGTTTGGAGGAGAGGCGGAGGCTGCTGCTGCCATTTGTGGAAGAAGGGCTGCCGTTGATGTTGCTGCTGCTGGGAGTGATTCCATCCCCTTTTGTGCTTCGACTTCGAGCAGCTTCTTCATGATATATTCTCCCACAGCTTCAACAAGCTGCTGTTGTTGCTCCTTTTGGCATTGCAAAAGTGCTTGAAGCATTTAATCTTGCTGCGTTCGGAGAAGAGCCTCAACCTCTATTCTAGCTCTTATTGTTGCTACACTCCTGGCATATTCCCCTATCTCCCTCATAAAATTCTCGCGATCTTCAGCAGATTGGATGTTGAAAGGGAGTAGGTAAGCATTCATAGCAGCAACATTAGAAGTGGAAGCATCAATAGGTTCAGCAGCGACGTCTTCATCGTCATCAATTTTGCGCTTCCTCTTCTTTATGTTGTCAGTAGGATCATACTGAAATGCAAATGGCATCTTTTCAGGATCCTTAGCAAGAGATTTCTAGTATGCTGTCTCCTTCTCCTTTTTCGTTGGCTTAAGTTCGGTGACCAACTCCTACAAAGAAAAGAAGTAACATTGTAATACTGTTAGGAAAGAAATAGATCGCAACAACATATGTTACGAATTTGAAAATTCGCAACATAATGATAAAATCATAACAATTAACTATGTTACGAAGTAAACAAAGCGCAACAAATCATGTTGCGAAATTAGAATTTCGTAACATAATAACAAAATCATAACAATTAGCACTTATACGAAATAAACAAATCGCAACAACTCATGTTGCGAAACTAGAATTAGAATAAAGTAATAACAAGTAACAATGTTACGAAAATAATAATTCGACACAAACGATAGTGATACGAAAATGCAATTTCGTAGCATGAGAATAAAATCATAATACTTTATGAAAAAATGCAGAGAACAAGTAATACTGTTAACTATGTTACGAAGTAAACAAAGCGCAACGAATCATATTGTTTAATTAAAATTTCGTAACATAATAATAAAATCAAAACAATTAGCCCTGTTACGAAATAAACAAATCGCAACACCTCATGTTGCGAAACCAGAATTTCGGAACATTAGAATAAATTAATAACAAGTAACAATGTTACGAAAATAAGTAACAAACGATAGTGTCACGAAATTACAATTTCGTAACATGTATATAAAATCTAAATTCGAAGCTGGTACCCAACAATAATTGAAATTTGTACCTTTGAACTGAAGGCCACCATTCCCTTTGAACTCATATATTTATACCTCAGCATGCGAGGTATAAATTTTTTGTTGTCCTTGCCTTCATTCCCCCTCCCAACAGGCGGTATTGCTTCATGTATCCAAGCCTGAAATTTAATTTCATATTAGTATCACTGATACGAATTGTTAAATTCGTAACAAAAAATAAGATCAAGTGATACGAATTGTAGAAATTTACCAAGAATGCTATCGTGTTCCCTTTCAGATAGTAGTAGCTTCCAATCTTATTTGTCACCGCGTCAATCTTATCAATCAGTATTTGGTAGGTATAACTTCCCTATGGGAACTTCTCCCAAGCCTCATCATCCTCCAACAAAGCCCACATTCACAGTGGGACCTTCTCCTTGTTTGGATCAGGTCCAAGCACATAAAGACAACACAAGAGAATCTTCGCCAACTTGAGGTGGTCGGCTTCATTTCCCTTGACTTCCACCTTTTTCACTTCGAAATGTTTGTTTATGAATTTTGTCCGCACATTAGAAATGAGCATTTCTTTGCCTCCCATGAGCTTGGTGAAGACTGAACTTTTTGGTATCTGGTGGGCTTGGTATGGCTGGAAATTTGGAGGTGTAAGTCTGAATCGGAGCCCGGAAACCAATGCAAACTCTACCCGTGAGAATCTTAGAAGTCTCCCTTGGACCTTGAAAAACAAAGTTGTTTCGTCAACCTCTGGAGACGGTGTCACTTGGCGAGCAATCATGAAGTGTAGAGCTCTGTCGGATCTAGGCACAAGATTGGGGAGCTTCATGAATGCCCCGATTGTTGATTGCTTCAACGCTTGGATAGATTTTGGCCGAAGAATTTAAGCACACACCTTATATCCTTCACTGTGCACTCACCTCCAGTTAGCATGATCCGGTGGTGCTTGGCTGCAAGATTCTTCCTCTTGAAAGTCCATTCGATCTGCAATAAACAAACAATTAAACCAATTCAGTAACTCAGAACATGTAACACATGATACGAAATTATAATTTCGTAACATCAAATAAACATATGATCATGCAAAGTTAGTTACGAATTTCACAATTCGCAATATTATATACGAAATTCGTATATGACGTTAAGAATTTCAAAATTCGCAACATCATATACTTAACAAATAGCCACAAACATGTTGTGAATTTGTAATTCGTAACATGTTATAACGACCTTCAAAAAACGTGATACGAAAATATGAATTAGCAATAGATTATTCAATACGAATGCTAATTTCGTAACATAAAATGATTCATTTTGAATCCTTCAAATAGTCACAAACATGTTGCAAAATTACAATTTCGTAACTTCAAATAAACGAATCAAAATGCACAGTTAGTTGCGAATTGTGAAATTCGCAACATTATATGCTTAAAAATTTCATTTTCGGAACCTTCAAATAGACACAAACATGTTGCGAAATTGTAATTTCGTAACTTCAAATAAACGTGGAAAAATACACAGTTAGTTATGAATTTGCCAACTCGCAACACTATATACGAAATTCGTATATTTTGTTGCGAACTGTAAAATTCACAACACATATACTTAACAAATAGTCACAAACATGTAACGAAATTATAATTTTATAACATGTTATAACCGAAATTCCAAAAACGTGATTATTCAATACGAAATTCGTATATTTTGTTGCGAATTGTGAAATTCGCAACATTATATGCTTAAAATTTTAGTTTCAGAACCTTCAAATAGTCCCAAACGTGTTGCAAAATTGTAATTTTGTAACGTCAAATGAACTAATGAAAATGTACAGGTAGTTACGAATTTCATAATTCGCAACACTATATACGAAATTAGTACATGGTGTTGCAAATTGTGAAATTCGCAACATCATATACTAAACAATTTCAGTTTCGAAAGCTTGAAATAGCTACAAACACATTACGAAATTGTAATTTCGGAATGTATTATAACCGAAATTCTGAAAACGTGTTACGAATTAGGGTTCTAAGCGGATGTGACAAACCAAAAACTAGATCTGGACATTCAAACAAGTTCTAAACACAAATTGTAAGAAATTATCAATTCGCATCAAGCCCAGGATATGAGAAATTCAAATTTTACCTCTGGTATCTCGTAGGGGAGGGTGGATTGCTCGCCGCCGCTCGCTTCGCTCTCGGCGGCGGCGCCACTCTCTTCCTCTTCTTCTTCTTCTCCTTCCTTTCTCTTCCCTTTTTTCTTTTCTTCCCCTTTTTTCTTCTTTGACGGTTGGGCTTCGCCGGTTTGAGCGTGCTTTCTCTTTTTCTTCCTCTCTCGTGTTGCGTCGTCGCCGGAATCGGACTGATTTTCGTCGTCCTTGGCTTCTGTTTCAGAGTCGCCCAAATCGACGGCGCGCGACTTCTTCTTCTCCGCCGGGTTCATTGGTTGTGGTTGTTTCTTCTTCTTCGACATATTTCGTGGGTGTTTGTTCGCTGTCGGAAGCCATAGCTGGACGACTGAGAGTGGCGGTGGCGTGACGGCTGAGGGTGGCGCTGGTGTAAATTGGAGGTGGCTGGACGGCGGAGGGTGGAGGAGGAAAATGGTTGCTGGATGGCGGCGGGTGGAAGAGTTTTTAATGTTTGGTGGGAGAGAAAATGGTGGCGCGACGGCAGAAGTTAAGGGGGCGCGACGACGGAGAAAATATGTGGAAGAAATAGAGGTGGCGGGATTTGGTGGAGGATTTTTAGGGTTTGTGGTGGGAGAAATTTTGTAGAGAGAGAAAAAACAGGAGAGGTTAAATGAAAGGTGGGTGAAAAGATGGTGGGTGCACGTTTTTTTTTTATAAAAAAACTGAAAATAACTTCTACCCTATAGTAAGGGTATAATTGTCCAAAAGTCATGAATTTGGCTATAATTTTACCATATTATGTTCCTTGACAACTATTATAATCTAAGGGGGGATTTTGCTATATTACTCCTTAACTCTATTTAAAATTGGGGACTACACGACTCAGTCCATAGAGCGACGAGTTGGCAAATTGTGCATAAATGAAAAAAAAAATCACTATTCCTTTTTAATCACTCATATTTCTTTCTTTTAGGGACGTTTAAATAATTCCAAAACGTGCAAATAAAAATTCATCCACCTTAACTTGATAAAATACAATTTATTAAGATAATTATTGCCCCACATAAAAAGCAGCTGTTGTTGTCGCATCCAATTTAATTTTAGATTAAAACTGATAATCTAACCACATTAGAACGAACGTTTTCTGATGCTTTTGTCTCCAGCAAATCCCTTAATTCGTGTGTGTGGCCCTAATGGTAGTGTGGTTAATGCCCGAGTCAAAGGTCAAGGGTTCGAGTCCAACATCACGCGGTATTTTGAAAAAAAATCCCTTCGTTCACAATTAAGGAGTCTAATCCAATTACGACCTCCCGTTTGCTTTAGAAATAAACTACTCCATCCATCCATCGTATTTGAATATAGTATATGACAACACGAATTCTCATATATTTAGGGTGTATTTGGTAGGTGATATTAAGCTATACTATATTATTTATACGGGACAATCAAATATTTGATAGTCAACATAAATAATATTGCTAGCCCGATATAAAACACAAGCCCGTTGTTAATTCACTGTTCCTCCAATGTAAATAATCGCTCCTACCCAATACAATTTCTCTTACTCGAAGAGTAACTCGTATTAAATCATTTTCAGACAAATCTACCCTCATTCTTCATCACCTTCATTTCGAAATAAGTCCTAGCGAGTGGCAACGACAACCAAGAATCGAGATCGCCGCCGCCGAAAAGCACAAGTAACAACGTCCTCTCCCGAATTCAATTGCAACGAGCATTCCCCATACGTATTGACGATTTGCGTTGATTTGTAGGAAACCACACCGTCTACTTCTTGACGATCAGAAAAGCAAGTGTGGCAGAACCCTACGTCACTGGCCAAATTAGGGATTCGGTTAGTTTGGGAACTCCCTCAATTTCTTAATTTTCTTATTAATTCATTACAAGTCTTTCAATCTATGTTGAATCCTCTAATGGGATTTGGGATTTTCTATTTTGATTGCTGATTTATTATGTGTTTTTGACATGCTCGTATTATGTGAATTGGATTAATATTAAAAATTATGATTTAGAAACTAAAATTTGAGAACTGTGTTAATTCTTTTTCATCACCGAGGATTTATATTGGCTGAGCACAAATTAATATGTTCATATGTGTTGAATCCGTGTTGTTGCTCTGTCTGTAAAGCAGCATTTTTGTATTTTTATTTAGTGATCTTCTTCTCCATGTTTTGAGGTTGTGTTCAATGCTTGGTTGTGGAAATAATACGTATAATACATATAATATGTATATATATATATATTTGTATGAACAATAAATGACAAACGAAAAATACTTATATAGTTAAAGTATTGAAAAAGAAGAGATAGAAGTGAACCGAGGCTAGAGTTAGACTCTATCTCCGTAAGACAATATTGCTCCGCTATCGTGCACGCGGTCTACAGCAATTGCCTCCAAGATAAAACGGTTCGGGGGTGAACTTTGAGACGTTGCACGACGTGTCGCAGTTCCGGCGAACAACTCGATACTCGGGACTGAGTATTTGATCCTAGGACTCGAACTATATGAATAGATTGGAAGTGCAAAGTGCGCCTCAAAGCGCCCATTGCGACAAGTACGACGTGCACGTGCTCATCGCCGTCGGACTCAGACGGTGCTTCGCACCGTCCTTGTAGGAATCATGGTCAAGCACAAAAGGTGCCAACACTTGAGCCACTAAGGTGCACCATAAGGTAGCACACTTGGATATACTCCCTTATAGTATTGCTCCTTATATATAGCACAAAACTTCCTTGATTTTTCCGATGTGGGACAAATAAGAAAGGAAAACACACTATTCTAGTTTCAAGTAGCCATGTTTATGTATTAATTTCTCATTCATTCCTTAATGGAATTGAACAAATAAATACATTAAATTATAGTGCTCAAAACGTAGATTCCGTTTCTACCATTAGTTTCCACACATCCCTCATGGATTTAATGCTATAATTAACCAAAATTCCAACAATCCCCCACATGAATGACAATTAATGCAAATGCATCAATAAACAGTCCCGACCATCTATTATTGCATTGGGATAGATAGCTTTTGGCTTTGAATCTTCCTTAGTGTAATGCTATCGGATTTACTTGCTGCTCAGTGAACGCAATGTCTTCAACCGGTCAGCTTTTGTGTAAACCGAGACAATAGCATACACACAATAATAGATCTGATATCTTTTGTTCTCACGTTGTGTCCATTTCGGCCTTGGACCATATCTCGGATTCATAAGTGTTGTAATTTGAAGCGGCCTCACTTCTCAGTTATATAGGTGATCTCCTATTAAGTATCATGACATACTTTGTCTTTCTTCAAGACCTTAGGAATCATTAAAAGCTTATAGAGCTTACCCTTTACCATATTCAACATGTTTTTGCACTCGGGCAGTTTCGAGAATGGATTTTCAGTTGTAATTCCAAGTGCACAACTGAACATTCATAGCTTAGTTGTCTCATTGAACCAAGTTCTTGGGATCTCCAATCATCATGACTGAGTTACCACTATGAACATTCTTTAATTGTGGATTTCAATCCCATTCCCCTAACTGCATTATACAATTGATCACGATTAATACCTTTAGTAAACAGATCCACTATATTGTCCTTTGACTTTACATAGTCAATACACATTATACCACTTGTGATCAATTGTCTAATGGTATTGTGTCTTCGATGAATATATCGAGACTTACCACTATACATACTACTTTGTGCTCTTCCTATTGCTGACATGTTGTCACAATGTATCATTACAGGAGGCACAGGTTTTTCCCAACAGGGAATATTCTCTAAGAAATTTCTAAGCCATTCAGCTTCTTCACCAGCTTTGTCTAATGCAATGAATTCAGATTCCATTGTAGACCTGGCTATACATGTTTGCTTAGAGGATTACCATGACACTGCTCCACCACCAATTGTGAATACATATCCACTTGTGGAGTTGGAGTCATTTGTGTCTGCTATCCAATTCACATCACTATACCCTTCTAATACAGCTGCGTAATTAGTATAGTGAATACTATGAGTTGAGGTGTATTTTAAATACCTCAATACTCTTGTTAAGGCGATCCAATGATCTTTTCCAGGATTACTTGTGAATCGACTTAACTTGCCTATTGAATGTGCTATATCTGGTCTTGTACAATTGGCAAGATACATTAGATTGCTAATGACCCTAGCATAATCCAATTGAGATACTGGATCTCCTCAATTTTTAGCTAAGTGTAGATTTAGATCTACAAGAGTCTTAGCTGGAGGTAAATCGAAAGCCTTAAACCTCTTTAGCACAATCTCAACATAGTGAGATTGTGATAAATTGATTCCTTTAGATGTTCTAGTAACTTTTATTCCTAGAATCACATCTGCTTTCCCGAGATCCTTCATGTGAAAATTTCTTTTCAGCATCTCTTTAGTTTTCATGATTATATCATGATTACTACCCATTATGAGCATGTCGTCTACATAAAGGCATAAGATTACAAAATTATCTGGTGTGCCTTTTATGTAGACGCATTTGTCACACTCATTTATCTTGAAGTTATTTGCCAATATTGTGTTGTCAAACTTCACATGCCATTCTTTAGAAGCTTGCTTGAGTCCGTACAAGGACTTCACAAGTCTACATACTTTATTTTCTTTTCCTGAAACTACAAACCCTTCGGGTTGTTCCATGTAGACTTCATCAATCAGATCTCCATTTAGAAATGTTGTTTGTACATCCATTTGATGTATCTCGAGATTATACAAGGCTGCTATTGCTATAAGCATTCTTATAGAAGTTATCCTTGTAACAAGAGAGTATGTATCGAAATAATCATACCCTTCTTTCTGTTTGAAGCCTTTGGCTATCAAACGAGCCTTATATTTGTCGATCGATCCATCGGCCTTATATTTCCTTTTCAGGATCCATTTGCATCCTAAAGGTTTAATGCCGGGAGGGAGATTGACAAGTTCCCAAGTATGATTATTCATAATCGACTGGATTTCACTATTAATTGCTTCTCTCTAGAAAGTTGCGTCAGAGCTAGACAATGCTTCTTTGATTGTCTTAAGCTCATCTTCCATCGCATAAACTATAAAGTCTGGACCAAAAGTTTTAGATTTCTTGGTCCTTCCACTTCGTCTTAGTTCAAGTGTTGGTGTTGAAGAAGATTCAACATTTTGATCAACATTTGATTCCAACGAGTTGTGTATAGTTTCATAAGTTCTTTTGCTAGAACTTGGTTCGTATTTTTCTTTCTTAGGGAATATAGATTCAAAAAATAGAGCATTTCTTGATTCTTTTATCATCCCTTCGTTCATTTCAGGAACTTCCGATTTATGAACTAAGAAACGATAAGCACTACTATTGTTTGCATATCCAATGAAGATGCAATCAATAGTCTTTGGTCCTAGTTTTACTTGTTTTGGTTTTGGAACCTCAACTTTTTCTAGGCACCCCCACACTTTCGTGTACTTGTAGGATGGTTTTCTACCTTTTCATAGTTCATATGGAGTTTTATCTTGTTTCTTTTGCTGCAATTTATTCAAAATTTTATTTGCCGAAAGAATAGCTTCCCCCCACATGTTATGGGATAAGCCGGAGCTAATCAGCATAGCATTCATCATCTCTTTTAGTGTGTGATTCTTTCGCTTTGCAACACCATTAGATTGTGGAGAATATGGTGCAGTTGTTTGATGAATAATGCCGTTTTCACGACAAAATTCTTGAAAAGGTGCAACATACTCACCACCTCTATCACTTCGAATCACTTTGATTTTAGAGTTAAGTTGATTCTCAACTTCAGCTTTGCATCTTTTGAAAGCCTCAAATGCTTCGTCTTTACTTCTTAAAAGAAAGACATAAGAAAATCTTGTGCAATCGTCTATAAATGTAATGAATATAGTTCTTTCCTCCTCTAGTTTGTACAAGTTTCAAATCACACAAATCAGTGTGAATAAGTTCAAGAGGAGTTGTACATCTTTCCTTTGAGTGGAAAGGTCCTTTAGTCATTTTTGCCTCAACACAAATTTCACATTTTTTGTGATGATCAAAAGTGACTTTAGGCAATAATTCTAAATTCACTAACCTTTGTAGTGTATTAGGATTTGCATGTCCTGATCTATCATGCCATAGATTAGGTGACTCAGTCAAATAAATAATACTGGAGTTTATTTCATTACCAACAATTACAGCTTTACAGTTAAGCTTGAATAGACCACTGTCTATATAACCTTTCCCTATGCTTTGACCATTTTTGGTCATTACAAAGTTATCAGCTTCAAAAACTAGTCTAAACCCAACCCTGCTGAGAGTCAAACCAGAGATAAGGTTCTTGCGAATGTCTGAGACATGCAGCACATTCTTGAGCGTCAAGTTCAGATCTGACGTCATTTTGAGAACAACATTACCAACTCCAACAACTTTAGAAGTTGCAGAGTTACCCATGTAAAGCTTATTTTCCTCAGTGACAGGCTCATATGTTGTGAACATTGCTTTGTCAGATGCAATGTGTCTAGTAGCCCCGGTGTCCACGAACCACCCTTGATGGTTGCCAACCATGTTAACTTCATCAATGACCGCAGATAGGTCTAGTTCGGACATGTCAATGGGAATGCTTTTATCACCCACCATGTTGGCTTGGTGGTGATCATTTTTCCTTGCTTTCTTTGGCTGACGACAATCCGTTGCCCTATGACCAGGTTTGTCGCAGTTGAAGCATTTTCCGTTGTAAAGAATCCCTTTTTTGGCTATCTTCTTTTTGAACGGAAACTTACGCTTCTTGTTGCTGGTTTCGGCCAGATTTGCGTTAGGATCTATCATCGGCCTTTTGCTCTTAACATCCGCTTTGCGGTTGTCTTCTTCGATTCTTAGTCGCACAATGAGATCTTCAAGTCCCATTTCCTTACGTTTATGTTTGAGATAGTTCTTGAATTCTTTCCACAATGGTGGCAGTTTCTCGATCGTTGCTGCAACCTGAAAGGATTCCGAAAGAGACATACCTTCCGCATGAATGTCATGCATAATGAGTTGAAACTCCTGAACTTGTTCGATAACTGTTTTGTTATCGACCATCTTGTAGTCCAAGAAGCGGCCGACGATGAATTTCTTCAAACCGACATCCTCTGTCTTGTACTTAGTCTCCAAGGAATTCCAGAGTTCTTTTGAAGTCTTGAATTCGGAATAAACATTGTAAAGTGTGTCTTCCAGACCATTCTAGATATAGTTGCGACAACAGAAGTCGCTGTGAAACCAAGCATCTAACGCGGTGCGTTTTTGCTCATCGGTTTCATCTTTCCCCACAACTGGGGCTGATTCCTTAAGGAAATGAGCCAAGTTAAGCGTTGTCAAGTAGAACAACATTTTCTGCTGCCAATGCTTAAAATCAGTGCCGACAAATTTCGGTGGCCTTTCGGCATGAACCGGAATGGTCGGAACATGAACCTTAGACGATGTTGCCATCTTTCAATCACACAAATAATATATACAGAATATTGTCTTACGATTGTTGGAAATAATACGTATAATACGTATATATATATATATATATATATATATATATATATATATATATATTTGTATGAACAATAAATGACAAATGAAAAATACTTATATAATTAAAGTATTGAAAAAGAAGAGATAGAAGTGAACCGATGCTAGAGTTAGACTCTATCTCCGTAAGACAATATTGCTCCGCTATCGTGCACGCGGTCTACAGCAATTGCCTCCAAGATACAACGGTTCGGGGGTGAACTTTGAGACGTTGCACGACGTGTCACAGTTCCGGTGAACAACTCGATACTCGGGACTTAGTATTTGATCATAGGACTCGAACTATATGAATAGATTGGAAGTGCAAAGTGCACCTCAAAGCGCCCATTGTGACAAGTGCGACGTGCACGTGCTCATCGCAGTCGGACTCGAACTCGGACTCGGATGGTGCTTCGCACCGTCCTCGTAGGAATCATGGTCAAGTACAAAAGGTGCCAACACTTGAGCCACTAAGGTGCACCATAAGGTAGCACACTTGAATATACTCCCTTATAGTGTTGCTCCTTATATATAGCACAAAACTTTCTTGATTTTCCGATATGGGACAAATAAGAAAGGAAAACACACTATTCTAGTTTCAAGTAGCCATGTTTATGTATTAATTGCTCATTCATTCCTTAATGGAATTGAACAAATAAATACATTAAATCATAGTGCTCAAAACATAGATTCCGTTTCTACCATTAGTTTCCACACATGCCTCATGGATTTAATGCTACAATTAACCAAAATTCCAACACATGGTCTCCCAACAGAATTTACTATGAGGTCAGTCTTTTACCTTTGAAACTGCAATTTCTATGGAAAAAGTTAAACACAAAATCTGCAGTAATCTGCAGTTGCTTGTGTAGCTTATACTTTGGGATATGCAAGGGTACATTATATGTTGAACTGTGCAATCACCTTGTATCTATATATATGATTACTGCAAATAATTGTCATCATGAAAACTAAGCAGATTTTGTGCAAGTAATTGTGTAAATAATTGTGAATCCATTGTGTGATTTGTGCTTTTGGCATCATTAAAATTGTGATTTCAGTGCATTCTCGTATTATATCTACTAGTAATACGTGATCGTAATTTGAAAATGAGGTGGGGAATACTTAGGAGCATTCTCATATTTGTTGTGCTTTTGAGATCATGAAAATGCTGTGAAATACTTAGGAGCAGTAGTTATTATCTAGTGAAGTTGCAAAATAGGCTAATTATAGCTTTTTTTTTGCTTCATAACTTCATTTGTGGTGAGATGGTTATTGATCCCATAGAGCAGCAATTTGAGGCTACGGAACAAGAGGAACAAGAGCAGTCGGAGGTGGAGTTCATTGATGCAATTGAATCGTCTCCCGAGTGGAATGGAAAGAGGGACAAAATGGCTCAAACAATGTGGTTGGATGCAACAGGCGGTCATTGAATATAGCATAGTGATTGTAATTTTTTTACACCTTTTACCTTTGTAATTTTTCTGATTCATTGCTGGATTGTTGTAATTCTATGCTAAGATGTTATATTTTCCATCTTCTTAAGTTATATGTATTTTCAGATTTTATTGAAATGCACATGGTGTTATGCAAGCTTTGATTGAATTAAAACAAACATGATTTTATTTTCAAATTTGAAGGAAAAAGGCAAAAATGAGCAAAAACGGAAAATGGGCAAAAACACATAAATGGGCAAAAAAACGGAAAATAGGCAAAAACGAAAATGGAAAAAAACACAAAAATGTGCAAAGACGAAAAAATGGGCAAAAATAGCAACAGAAAGAAAGAAACAGGAGAAATATATAGCAGAATTTTCTTGTCCAAGAAAGAAAGAAAAATGAGAGATATATGAAAGGTTAAGTAGGGTAAGGTTATATTTGGAAGGTGAAAGTTAATATTGAAGATAATAGAGCCTACCAAACGTCAAAACTTGATATATTAAAGGTAATATTGAAGTTAATATATACTACTCCCTCCGTCCATAAATCAAATCCCCATTTGGGTTCGGATATCGGAAAATAAGAAAGTTGGTAAAGTTATTTTGAGTGTAGTAAAAGTTAGAATGTAGGGATAGTAAGATAATGACAAAAAATAGTGGTAATGACAAAAAAGTAGTGGTGTTTACCAAAAAGTAGGAATAAAATTATTGTGATTACCAAAAAGTGGGAATAAAGTTGTTGTGAGGTGGGACCATCAATGACAAATGATAGTAAATAAAGAGAAAGTAGGAGGATATGATTGCATAAAAAGATAAATAGGGATTTGATTCATGGACAAAAAAATATGAGTAAGTAGGGATTTGATTCGTGGATGGAGGGAGTACCAAACATTCATCCTATATTAATTTATCTCACACATCAATATTATTTGTATTGGCTAATCTGATATGGCCTACCAAACAGGCATTTAAGGTAAGTATCTCATGCACACGTTACGGAGGAGTAATAGTCAAAAATGGAAAATGTTTACTTTTTATGAACGTTCCAAAATGTAAGGCTTGGAGCAACGGCGCGCTCACCTTGTGCGCTCGGTCCCCTTTTTGTGGGCCTAAAGCTCGCTCAAATTTTTGTGTGTAGTGGCAAGCTCCCGAGCTCGCCATTTTTAACCTTTTTCTTCATTTAAAAAGATGAATTATTTATAAAAAATCATTTCATTAAAATTAAAATATTACATTAAATAAAGAAGACTAGTACATTTCATTAAAATTAAAATATTACACTAAAAAAAAAGCTACTCATCATCGGTCCACCCATATTTTTTTAAGCTTGATGACCGCCGGTTTGGATTGACATCGTCGGCGTATGGCCAATTGGAGTTGAAATTGGCGTTGTGATCCATTTTTTTTTTTAAATAAAAAGATGACCGCTAGTGAGGTGAGCTTGGCCGGAGAAGGTGACCGCCGGTTTTGGGAGGAAATTTGAGAGAGAAGAGTGTACAGAGTATAGAGAGTGAGTGTAGTGTGTGATTTGTGGGTGGGGGAAGAAATATATATATAGTAGTAATTTGAATTTAAAAAAAAATTTATTGGTGACCGTTGGCGATCACAATGGCTATGCCGGCTACCAACTAGCGGCCACCACGTGGCATCGAGCGAGGGAGAGCGCGAGCTCGTGAGCGTGGCGCTCGGCAGTGGGGTGCGAGCTCGCTTTGTGCGCTCTCTCGAGTAGTGCGCGCGAGCGCGCCGCTGCCCGTAGCCTAATACTATGTCCAATTATACATGGTCAAAATCAAATTGTTGATTTCTTACATGAATCGAAGTTAATTGTTTTTCGAATGAGTATAAACCAACAATGCTCACTGAATTTTTATTACTATTATAATAATGAATTTTGAAGATTTCAACAAACAAACGTCCTTATATTAATCCAGATTTGAATTCAGAGTTTTTGTACATCAAGATTGGGAGTGATCGTTATTCATTTGAAATTGAATGACCCCTTTTCTTGGTTTCGTACATACAGTATATAAATTGGGGATAAATCTATCCGGATCAAATTGATCCGGATCAAGAGGGATAAAGATGTCTAATTTTCAAAAATGAAAATGTACATTACCTATATTATCCTTATTAAACTGTATGAATTATAAAACTTATGAATATCGTAAATCAATTAATTTTGTAGTTTTTCAATAAGTCCATTCAAACTTCTAATTAAGATAATCATTTCATAACTTATATTCATTGAATTTATCGTATGAATGTACTTAACTTATGAAAATTCATACAAAAATCCATAGTTAGTGCATTATCTGAAATAAATTAGATATAATTATGAAATTATTTAACAACTTCACATAGTATAAGAGACCTCATGCATACGAATTTTCTACTTAGTACTGATTTTTTTATGAATGTTTTTTTGGAAGTTGACAATTTATATGTGATTTATAAATATTTTGACAAATGTAAAAATATCTTAAAATAGACATCATGTCTATATATATATATATATATATATATATATATATATATATATATTTATGGAGAGGATCATATAGGAACTCATAGTTATGTAGGTCCGTGGGAACCATGCATTTTTATCACATCGGTTAATGTATAAATTACATTATTTCAATGTACAAATATATATTAATAAAACAATTGAAAACTTGATATTTTTTATGCATTATCTGATTTAATTAGTGCAATTTCATGTTGCGCATTAAAAATGTGTCAAATATTTGTGCATTGAGTTAGTGTAATGTGTCATTTGTCATATTTGTGCATTAAACACTAAAT
The DNA here is from genome assembly GCA_029490685.1 of Schizonepeta tenuifolia. Taxonomy (NCBI): domain Eukaryota; kingdom Viridiplantae; phylum Streptophyta; class Magnoliopsida; order Lamiales; family Lamiaceae; genus Schizonepeta; species Schizonepeta tenuifolia. The sequence continues at coordinate 58,362,025 of CM055955.1, forward strand.
TTTGTGCATTTCGGAAGTGATATTAACAAATAATTATTATTTATTATTAAAGTAATTAAAAATAATATTCCCTCCGTCCCGACATTCATGGCCTAATTCGGTGGACACGGGATAAGGAGAGGATGATTTAAAGGATAAAAGTTATAAAAGAAGTGGAGCCAATAACTTTTTGTGAAAGATGGTAGTTTCCAAAAAGGAAAACAAGCCATCAATATCGGGACACCCAAAAAAGGAAACAGATCATCAATACCGGGACAGAGGTAGTAATAATTAAAGAACGACTATTCTGTTCCTCATGTATACCAACCTTAGGAATATCATTCTTTGATTCATATTTCTCATATTCATTCCATTACAAGTATTATTTCATTCCTACTAAATTTCATGCGTTCCAACCATCCCCTAATTAGTAATCATTTTAATTGTTTAGCTATATTTTTGTAGTAATCTTATTTAATTTCTTTAACTTATAGAAAAAAAGGATGAATTTTTCAAATAATTCATACATAAAAAAAGCAAATGGGTAATATATAAAATTAATTTTCTAAAATTAACTTAGAACAACATTACAACTTCTAAAGTTAAAAGATAAACTTATTTTCCGTCGAATGTCAACGGGTTACTTGGTAGTTTGAAAATAAAATAAAATATGAAATTTATGCAGGCGAACTATAGCCGTTACTCATATATTTATAAGTGATGAAACTACATATCAACTGCAACGATTGGATTAAAGGTGATTTAATTAGTAAATAAGTGAACTTCAATTGCATTGATTGCACTAGAGATGAACAAAATAATAGAGAATGTAATATCCCAAGCGAACCAATTTAAAAAATTAACTTAAGTTTTGATTTTCGTTTCTTTTCAGATTTTTTTTTTCCAATTTTGTATCTCGGATCGGTTCGATTTGGTGTTTTCAAATATATTAAATTAAATTAGAAATATATTTATATATATATATATATATATATATATATAATTTTATTTAAATAATTTAACATAGTTCTAAGAATGGAATGAAATATATATTATATATATATATATATATATATTAATTAGAATAAATTACTAATTTTTTTAAAAGAAAAATACAAATTAAATATCGAACTTAATGATGAATTTCATTAATCATATTTATGGATGAATTATTATTTAATTAATAATTATATATATATATATATATGTGTGTGTGTGTGTGTGTGTGTGTGTGTGTAGACATTCTATGTAGACAAATGTCGAAGTTGTACGAGATTTTTCTTGAAGTGGTTAAACAAGTGAAGGCTGAAGAAGCTAGGGAAATTCCAGTGATCGAGATTTCTTCTTCGTCTTTCGTCTTCTTCTTCGTCTACTTCTAAGGGCTCAAACTCCATTTAATTTAACATCGAGTATTTATCCTTATGAAAATATCAAAGAAAAATTTGACTGAAAATGTATTTATTAGACTATCATCATTGCTTAATCCAAGTAACTCGTGCATTGCATGTCTGAGATTTTCCAAATCATCCATGTTCACACAAGGTATAGTGGTGATGATATTCTGAGATTCAAAATAAAATTCAACTTCAAGAGATCATATAATTTAGATTAGATATATGCATGAAAAACAAAAAACATTCATCATGTTTAGAAGAAGGATCAAATGTCTGTTGATTTACCATGCACGGTCAAAGTTTTCATTTATTTGTCTGTTAGATTCAATTTATCTCCAACCCAATCAAAGTTATTATTTAATGGAATTTCTTGTTCCCAATTTTGGTTATTTATGACATTAATTATTATATTACAATTATAAATGAAAATATAAAAAGAATAAAAAAGTCATTTCACATCAAAATTCGATCATTTATGACATTTGATCCGGATCAATTTGATCCGAATAGCAGATGTATATAAATGGAGTGTCTTTACCACGATAAGAAATAAATAAATGTTGATGATTATGGGTTAATGAGGTTGTTGGTACATAAAAGACTTTTTAAAGAAAATATCACAAGCATTTTTCTATTGAGATGTAATATGAAACATTATAAAATAAAAAGTATTGATAATAATTGGAATACAGTAAAATCTATAAGCTATAATTTGATTGTGGTAAAACATGGTTAGTATTCTTTTGTTTTTGACGAGAAAAAATGTTTAATATTCCAATCAAGTTTTTAGCAAAAATTAAAGAACCTACCTATTTAAATTGAAAACAAAAAGGAAAAGGGAAAAAAAACCAAAATTGAGTACCCTTGTACTCATTTTAAAATAATACTCCCCCATTCTCTAATAAATGTATTAAATATTTGACTTTTGGGAAATATTTGGTTGAAAATGTGTTGAACGGAGAAATGTACGATACACTTTTTTCTTTTTTTTTTGACATGGAGGAAGGAGAAGTGGTGAGATTGAAAATCGAAACATTGCTTAGTAGAATGTATGATAGATGTTTGTTGAACGTAAAATAAGACTTATTATTATTTTTAAAAAACGAGATAGATGTTCGAAAGAATTATGTGAGTCATGTTCCAAGATGAAATAAATAAAAATGATAAAATTATGAGTAATGATATTCGGACACATTGTGGCCAGCCACACGCGTGAGAAAAAGGAAAGTTAACTGTAAAAATGGACTTAATTACATTTTCTTCCTAAGGTTTATACTTTTCAATTAGGGTATATTTTCATTTTCAAAACTTATATTATCATTTTTAGCGCGTGTGACTGATCACAGTATGTCCGAATATTATTGCTCTAAAATTGTTGGGGACAAACGAAAATGAAACTAATGATACAATTACTAAAAACGGAAAGAGTATAATTTTTTTTATATATAAAAACCAAAATTGGTCTGATCTGAAATGAAATTGGTAGGTGCCGAGCCAAAGTGCTGGAGATTGCCCGCCGTTTAAAACTCGGGCACACATGGCGCATGTTTAACCTCAATCATTTTCCTACTCAATTTTTCGCATCTCATTATTATTAGTAATAAACAGGGTTGTTTATTTCAACTTGTTATCTCGGCATCAACTATGAAGTAATTTCATTCCCAAAAAAAAAAGAAAAAAACACTATGAACTAATTTCTGGATTGAAGACATTGAAGTTTATCATTTAAGGGTGCGTTTATTTTGATGGAAAAAAGATGGAAATGGAATATTTTCTTTTATTTTCTATCCTTTTCACATGTTTATTTTGATAGAAATTTTTTTCCGGGCATGGTGAATAACTTTTCCGAGCGGTCTGTTTTCCATCCTTTTCTCTTCAATATTGGATAATATTTTCTTTGGTTAGTGGTGTGAAAATATTTTCCAATGAAAAGAAGGCATAAAAATGGGGAGGAGTGGAGGATCATGTGATAATTTTCTTTTCCAATCTAGTAAACATGTAACACTGATCGCTAACTTTCTACCAAGCAATTATACCGCACTTTAACGGGTAATTGTAGTATAAAATAACGAGTATCGTATCCACGAGGACTATAATGCCGAGTTTCTAGTGAAAACCAAATTTATGCATCTTCCTACTATTCAAGCTTTGCAAACAACATGATTTGGGATTCATTCAAACACTTAATCATAAGATCAACGCTAATTAGGCAAGCAAATGACAAAATCATGCAAAACTCATTCAAAAAAACGATTAACAAATGATTAAAGGACAAATTTGAACAAAGGTTAGTTCTAGGGATTCAATCCGATTCTAGATAGCTTGATCAAGACTTTCTAATTCATGCAAACCATTTTAATCTTCTAATTAAGAAGCAATCCACCAAATTATTCACTAATCTCTCTCGACAATTAGCAAACGGGGATCATTCAATCGACTCTCTCGGCTAAGACTCAAGACGATCAAATAACTCCAAATAGCACAAGAATTATACACTTCCATGCATTAGATCATCACCTTCTAAGTCTCAAATCAATACAAGTTGTGCAATTTGAAATCCATGCAAGTAAAAACCTATCAAGAATTTCTACAAGCACTTGGCATGCAAGAAAGGTGATCAATAATTCCCACATGAAAAATAAGCACCAAATCCACAATTAATTAGAAGAAGGAAAGAGAAAGCAACAAGCTATGATCAATCTACCATCAAATCTTCATAAATCCCCAAAACCAACAAGAAATTTAGCTAGACATAAATGAAATCAACACAAAACAAAGGGAAATGATTGCAGAATTAAGAAACTAAGAACCCAATGATCAATTCTTCAACAAGTCTTCCAATCCAACCTTAATCCACTAATACAATAATTGAAATGTGTTTAGAACCCTAATTGAAAACTTTTTGAATAAGAATCTAAGCTAAGGGATGTAGAATACACGTTTTGGGGCTGTCACGAGGTATTTATAGGGAGGAAAAAATGCTAAATTGTCACATCCCGAAATCCGGTGTGTAGGAATGACCAGACTCCATTGGAGTGTGAAGGTGAAACCATCAAATAACAAACCACTTTTATCTCAACTCAGCTTAAACACTAACCCAAATGAATTAAAAATGTGAAACCAACAAATAAAACTCGACTCAACAATGAATCGATCTAGGGAAATAAGGTTTCAACATGACATGAATATAAACAGACTTTCATAACATGGCTCAACAATGAACGAGCTTAATAATTTACAAAGTTTCTCAAAAATAGGGTTAAGTTTCACGACATCATGTGGTTCAAAAGTAGGGTATGTAAACGAAACTCAACGCATTGTTTTGAGCACACAACTCATTGTTATCAGAGTTATCAAAATATTAACATATCAGAAGATTGTTAAGCAGCGGAGACATCACTAGCTCACAACAATTACATGTATGAAGACATGTAACTGTCGACTCAACATCCAAAAGGTTAACACACCACCAAGACCATACATACCATCCTCATCCGTAGCTAACCTGCACGTTTAGAAATACATGTAGGGCTGAGTACTTCGTACTCAGTGAACACATTGCCAGAAATAATTTTAAAAGTTTGCTCTTAGAGCTATATAATTGAACTTGCCTTGCCACTGCATCACAAGTGTTAGCATACTTGAAATCATTTTACTTGTGAATGCATAAAATCATTTTCCCTTTAAAGATGTGTGCACACAATTTTATATATAAGGTATGAATCATCTACCACATTAACATTGTGTCGAGAAGTAGGCTTCCTTCTCAAACACTGTGACCGGCTAAACCGAAGTAAAGCTCACAGTCACCATCATCAATTAATTAACCACACGTGGGTTCCTGTTTTCCACAGGATATATAATTCATGTAGATGATAAAGCATGCCAAACTCAGATAAATGGCAAGTCAATTAATTTTAAAAGCTCACATAATAGTAATCAGTAAGTAATAGCATTCATCGGAGTTTTAGTTTCAGAAAAGCCCACCTCGCTTCTGGTCTTTTGAAGTCGGGGTTGCTTACTGTACGCTTTTTCCAATTATTTCGCACTCGCGCTCGGCCCTTCAATAACAATATTGATTAAACTCGAACTTATCGACTCGAAAAACGTATAATATACTTAGGGTTCGGCTGATGGACTTCTACTTGAGTCGGGTTCTTCTTAACTTATCTAATAATAACTTTCTCGTTTTCTACTTGGAAAGCTCACATAATAACAATTTTCTCGTTTTCTCGTTCTGAAATCATCGTCTTTATTCGGTTTCTAATTACTTCTCGAATTTTGATTCTCGTTTCTAAAAAATCAATTTTCACGTAAATTGATAAGTTACTACTTAACTCGTCATAAACTTCTTATAATTTCAATTTACATGAACTCGGCAAATCATATCATCAAATCTCAACTATTTTCACCATATATAAATCATACGCAGTTAAGCACTTATTTCAATAATCGAATACTCACATCAGAGATCAAACATTCACATCGGAGATCAAACATTCACATTTTAATCACGTATTCACATCGACACTCAAACATCGTTATCATACTCAAGCATCAATATCAACATCTCAAACACTTATATTAAATAAGTAATTATCTTACTAGAGAGGTTAATCATACTGAATCATTTAATGATACTCAAACATCGAAGTTTATATAAATAACTCACGTCTTAACATAATCACACAGTCAAGTGTTAAACTTCCATAACTATCTTATATCTTAGACATAATCACTTAATAACTTAACTTAATTATATTTTCATCATAATGAGTTATTGCTCGGCTTTTAGTTTTTTTAAAACTCACAACTTCGACTCTTTAACGAAAATTATTTCGTTAAACTTGTCACAGCCCCAAATCCCGAGGGACGGCAGAAGCCGGGGTGCGACTGGGATTGGATTAAAGAGGCGGGGAAGAAAGGGGATGACTGAATAAACATACATAGAAGACAACAAAATTTTAATGAACAAGACTTTATAACAAAAGAAGGAGTTGATCTCGAAGGATCACTCGGACAAGATCTTAAAAGATTCTAAGTTATAAGTACAGAACTTACACCAAAAGTGAAGCTTGTATTTACACACGTGAGTTTAGAGTTTAGCAACGGAAAAGTGAACTATATACTAAAGTCTTCCCTAATGACAACTTTTAAATCAACCATCGCCGCTCTCGTCGCTTCAACCTGCACATTTAGAAAACATATGCAGGGCTAAGTACAAAAAGTACTTAGTGGGCACGTTGCCGAAAATATAATCATAAGTGTAGATAATTCAGGCATTTTCATTACAGTAGCACATCGGGGTTTTCTTCTAAAAGAGCCGTGTCTACTAAATATTTTCTTTCCTATTTTCATAAAATAGCTGATCAGCATTTTTCATAGATGTTACGTTCAAATCTTGACCAGTCATAATTCACCGTGGCTGGCTACCCCTCAACAGGATACCACATACACCAAAGGCTACAAGTGCACTAACTCTGGAAAGCCCTTTTTAACTAACTCAAAGCCGATCGTTAGTTAACCCCTTTTGATTAACTCATAAGGTACAAGAGAACTCACATAAAACACAAAACGGTTCATGCCATAATCATCACTTTGAAAACACGGATATCAAAACGATAAAGAAAAGATTTTCGAGCATTGCTCGTTTTGTTTCATATATATAAAAGCCCACCTTATAAGTTACAGAACTATTAAACGAGTTTTCTGTCGTCGATCTTTCGTCTTATCCCGAGTGCTAACTTCCTCCTTCATCGTAAATAATCATAACTTCGATAAGTCATCGATTCGATAAAAGAAAACGGAAATCGAAATCGAAATCGAATTAGTTCTCATATGTTCTTAAGCTTTTAGGCCTTTGCACGCTATTCTAGATTCTTTAAATTAAACGGGAACGAGAATCGAACATTTCTCATTTAGAACTCTTACTTGACGCTAAGGTCAGTAAATTATGATAGTCGATACTTGGAACGACTTAAAAGATCGAATGAAATTAAGTTGAGAAGAAATCAACTTAAGAAATTAAGTTTTTAAACTTCACTGCACAAGGCAGAGCTTCTGAGGACTGCCCAGAACAGAGTATCCCGAAACAGGGGAGTGTACCGAATGAAAGACAAAGAAGTCTAGTTTACTCTTCAATTTACGGATCTCAATTCCGATAAACGAGCTAAGAGATATGGCAGTTTCTGGAAAGGGTCGCAAAACTGCCGAAGTTAACCCTAAGGTTTGATAAAAAAAAAACGACGTGTGACTTCCTAGGTTCGTTTTATGTTCTCGTACCTAAATTCTCACGAAATTTTACCCTCAATGCAGTCAACACGTATTTCTATACGTGATGAAACCCTTTTTATTACTCGTCTATAAATACAACGATTAAAAACTTCGTCATTCAACCTAACCAATTACTAAACGAATTCAAGTTCCTAATTCAAAATCCAACTTCTCGGTTTCAATTATAACCTATCATTTCATAACTCGGATTAACACGTCGTCAACTACGAACTTGATCACTTAACGATAAGATTCATTAATATCCAATTATTTTCTTGGTTCGACTTTTCTATCGATACTTAGGCTCGTTACTTCGTTTCTTACCAAAATTTCAATGTTATTAGAATCCGATTAAATTCGACAACATTATTCAACATCTATCAAGACTCAATAGTATGTGATCCATATCCTTGACTCATTAACCAAACTCGGTTTATTTACGGATTTTCGTCTCTTATACTTTACTTAATATTTTTAGAATAATTCCAATAATTCATATAATTATCTAACATCAATTATAACACTAATCCATCATTATAACATCAATAGAAATCTACTACACAAAATCCCTAAATCTTTCATAAATTTCGGTCATAATATTTAAATTAGGAGAGGTGTTTTCTTCATCGATTCAAACCATTATATCACTCCTAAGTCCATTACAACATATAATATTCATTGATTAATCCTACAACATCTTTAATTGATATCCAATGTTGAAACCCTAACCCCTAAAATCAGTTTTCATCATTTAGTTAGGGGATTTCCATTATCTTTGCATCAATCCTCAATTAAACTACTCCTAAGCTCAATTATACAATCAATTAATGAATTAATTCATCCTATTAAAAGACCCTAATTTTCGGTCATAGTCTAGAATTAGGGTTCTTGATTTCTTTTAAATTTTAACCAAAGAAAATAAATTCTAACCATTTAATAACAAGAAATTAAAGCTTAAACATCCTATTACAACCTCTAGTAATTTTCGGTCATAAGAGAAAATGAAAGGAATAAAATTTTAATTGGATAGGAGTGTAGCTTATGAATTTACCTTGAATATTTATGAAGTTAGTGATGGAATTTGATGGAAGATGAAGAACTTGTGAACTTGGAGCTTGAAGAACTTGATGATGCTTCTATGGTGGAATGAAGAAGAAATGAGAGATAAATATATATGTGTGTATGCGTGAGTTGAGAGAGATGGAAGAGATAGATGACTAAGTTTAGGATATTTTAATTATGTCTTAGGTGTCCATTATAATATTATTAAGAACAATAGAACAAGTAAGTCATAAAGTTTATAAGAATATAAAATTGAAATATCCTATGTTATGTGTGTGTATAAGTCGGTCATGAGGGAATATCTTCCCAAAATTCGCGTTTTCCGGCTCGTTACGACGTTTATAAAAATCGGGAAAATAAAAACGTATTCGGCACGTTTTCGTCGAAATCCGATTCGACCATTAAATCCAATAAATTTAACTTACTCGGAAAATAATATTAAAATTTTAAATTCCAACAGAATCTCGGGACATCACAGTCCAGATTTCGTCCGAAAAAATAATAAAAATGATTTGTCCTAACTTACTCGTCTCGTGAAATAAGTGAATGTAAAGTTCGGCGGTTTGTCGAACCGAGTTTTCTAACGAGAAATTTATCGACCGCGAAAACCCTAATACAGTAGTCGTTTAGTTGACTTCCGTAATTTATTTTCGATAACGGATTTCACCGTTAGTCTTAGAATTCGATTTAATGAACTTAGGCGTGCAAAGCCGTAATTATTATTAACTTTAAATTTTTAACGCAGTAGAAATTTTCCGGGGTATTACATCCTACCCCCCTTACGAAAAATTTCGTCCCGAAATTTGCATATCTCCTTTAGACCGTTCGGGTACTTCTTCCTCAAATCTTCTTCGAGCTCTCACTTGGCTTCTTCTTGCTCGTGATGAACTTATAATATCTTTACTAATCGAATCGACTTGCTTACTTAAATTTTCGCGCTTTTCGATCCAAAAATCGATTATGGTTTTCTTCATAACTTAAGTCAGATTCAAGAACTACGCCTTGCTGACTAATTATAAGCTTAGGATTATAGACGTATTGTCTTAATTACGAAACGTAAAACTCGTTATGGATACTTTCTAGATTAGGCGGTAAAGCCAATCTATAAGCAACGTCCCATTTTCTCGAGAATCTTATAAGGTCCTGAGAACCTTGGTCATAATTTACCCTTAACGCCAAATCTAACGATTCCTTTGGAATGCGTAATTTTTTGAGGAAAAACTTTATCTCAAATTTCAAAATTTAAAATTCTCACAATGGTCGTCGGCATATGACATCTGTCGGCTTTGAGCTTCTTTCATTCGAACTTTAATTTGCCGAACGATCTCGATCATTTCATTGACCGCACCTATTCCTAAATTTTTTTTCTTTTCTTTAACTTATGACAATAAGGCAGTTATTTAAAGCTTTTTCTTAAACAAAACCTCGCAAGGCGCAAAAATTTATTGTAGCTCGATTACTATTGTTGTATGCGATTTAATTGGATGAAATTTTTTTCTAACTTGCGCTTGGATCTAATATTACCGTTCTTAGCACGCCGACGGGTATCTGAATGGTTTCCCTAGGATTATCGATCCGTCTGAGGGTGAAAAGCTATACTGAAGTTAAACTCAGTACCAAACTCCTTCCGCGTCGTGATCCAAAATCGCAAAGTAAATTCGGAATCTCTATCCGATGTTATTGTTTTTTTGTACTCCGTGCAGAAGTAAAATCTCACGGACATATAACTATGCTAACTTCTCCGACTCGAAGGTAATCTTAATCGGTAGAAAGTGAGCTGATTTTGTGAGTCCATCCATTACTACCTAGACGGCAGTGTTTCTTTTTCTGGACTTAGGCAAGCCTGTCACAAAATCCCTAGCTCTATCTTCCCATTTCCATTCTGGGACATCTAATGGCTGCAACAATCCATACGGTCATCAATGTAAAGCCTTAATTTATTGACAAGCCGAACATCTTTCCACAAATGAGGCAACGTCTCGCTTTAGTTCATTCCACCAGAAATCTCTTCTTAAATCTTGATATATTTTCGTACACTCTGGGTGCGCTGCATATGACATATCAGGAGTTTTACTGATGATATCGTATTACGTCGTTTCGTAAAAATCCTCTGGTACCTCCGTTCTCATCCTTAGTCGTAGCTCCTTGATCAACTCGTTCTTCTTCTGCCTCTTATGAATTCTTCCTCATAATTTGGTGTAGTTACCAGTGCCGCTGTTCGACCTGTGATCGTTGCTGACGTTTCGAGCACTTCTATATCCATCATCTCGGATTCTCGCACAAGCGTTTCTTCTTCAATGAAGAGATACCTAAACTTAGTTGGAGTCTTACGACTCAGCGTGTCTATTCTAACGCTTGGCTTTTCCTAGATGGTAATAATTTCACAATCATAAGTCTTATCTAATTCGAGCCATCTTCTTTGCCTTATGTTATTTCCTTTGCTCGAATAAGTACTCCAGACTTTCGTGATCTGTGAAGATCTCAACTCTTACACCATATAACTAGTGTGTCCAAATTTTCAGTGCATGCATAACGGTTGCGAGTTCTAGGTTGTAGGTTGGATACTCAACTTTATAAAATCGAAGTTGTCGTGACACATAGGCTATCGCTTCTCCATCCTTGCATTAGTTACATCGTAGGTCTGATATTCGTGGAAAATTGTTGCGCGTTCTTTCTCATTCTTGGAGTAAATGAGAATGTCATTGATGAGTACTATGATGAATCTACCTACGTACGGTGAAAAATCCTATTCATGGAATCCATGAAAATTGTCGGAGCGTAAGTCAAACCGAGTGGCATTGCTAGGAATTCGTATTGGCCATATTTGATTCGAAATGCGTTTGGGTACGTCCTCGGGTTTGATTTTTTTTTTTGCTGAGATACCTTGATCTTAAATCTATCTTCGGAAAGACTCCTGCACCCTTAAGCTGCTTCCGGCTCTAAGTCGATCATGAAATCTGTGTAACGATCTGGTGGCAATCCTGGCAAAACTTCTGGGAAAACATCGTCATATGCATTCACTACCTTCACGTCCTGAACGGTCTTCTTAGCTTCTGGTTCTCCGTCTAGGTACACAAGGTAGGTTGTGGTACCCTTCTTCCTTTTCAACTTCGTGGCTTGTAGCGCTGATATTATTGGTACTCCTCTACCCATTGAAAACCTGTGAAAGTCGGTCGGCTCTCTACCCGGCAGTTGAAAAGAGATTTTTCTCTCGTTGCAGAGAATCATGGCATAATTCTCTGACAATCAGTCCATCCTAGGATTATATCCATGTCGAACATTTATCACATTCCAATTGTTTACTATGACCTTAAAAAGACCCTAAGTAAATTTTACGTTCAAGCGCAACTAAGGAAAATAATTCTCTGAGATTATCGTCACTCCCTGTAGTGTAGTTGTTCTTATTTCACGATTAGCGCGTTCTAGTTCTACTCCTAAAGGTTAACAGGTACTAATAACAACCGAATATAAAGCTCTAAAATGAAGCAAAAATTATGACAGGGATATTTTTTTTTTTTTTTTTTAAGAAATTCGTCCAATACCTGCCACATTTCCTTTGCCTTCATTTCGCTTCTCCTGCCAAACCACGCATGCCCATTCATTTTGTTGTGGTGTCGGTTGTTGCTGTGATTGGGTCTGGATGGTTCCTAAGGGTTGGGGTTGACCATACTGGTTTGGTTCCACCGTTGGAAACAGTATTGGGCAATTCCTCTTCCTATGCCCCATCTGTCCACATTGAAAACAATTTCTCGTGCCGGCTAGACAAACACCGTAATGTTTCTTCTTACAGTTGAGACAATTACGAACATCCTGCTTCTGTTCCATTGCTTGCAGTTGTCCTGGATAATCCCTCTGAAAGTGCCCCTCCTGTCCACAGTTGAAGCAGACACCTAGGTTTGCCAGACAAACACCATAGTGTACACGATTGCACGTAGGACATACTGGAATAGCATTTTTTCTTTGGTTACGCCGATCATGCTGATTGGTTCCAATTGCTGGTAACGGTTTCGGGCAATTTCTTTTCACATATCCCTTCTGCCCACAGCTAAAGCATCCGTCAATGTTTACTGGACAATTTCCAAAGTGCATCCAATTGCACCTAAGACAAGTAGGTACCATGAGTTCTCCTTGGTTGTTCCCTCCCTGATTTTTGTGATGCTGATAGCAGTCACTGCTGCTTTCTCCTTCCCACTTCCTTTTTCCTTTACAGTCGTTATTGTTATTGGAAAGGTCTTGGGTTGAAATCTGGGTCGGTGTTGGTAGGAACGCTGGAATCTTTCTCTGACCCGGCATCACTGCCTCTATCTCTTGCATTCGTTCCAATAATTCTGTATAGCTTAGTCCTTCGTGGCTAGCTAATGCTATTTCCAGTTTAAGTTTGAGTTCTCCTTGAAATTCCTTTGATATTTCTTCTTCAGCAACCACTAGGTCGAAAACATACTTCCTATAAAATGCTTCCTTAAAGTCATTCCAGGTAAATTGAGTCGCTTGCCCCATCGGCATAGCTTCCTGTCTAGCCTTCCACCAGTAGTTAGCTGGTCTGGCTAGTTGAAACGCAACACACGCAAGGCGTTCCTCATCCGTACATCCTAGAAGCTCAAAAATTCCTTCGATTGATCGTACCCAAAGCTCAGCGTCGCTCGGGTTACTAGATCCCTTAAAAACCGGCGGATTTCTTCTGAAGAATAAATCCTCAATGTTACGTTATAGTGGGGGTGGCGGAAGAAATTGGTTTGCTTGATGATTTCGTTCTCCTATACTTTCTCGTTGTCCTTGACTCCTACCGTGCCCTCTAGGATTACCAAATCCTCTTTGGTTGTTACTTACTTTCGGCGGCATTTTGGTTCTATAAGAAACGAGAATTCTCATTAGCGCTTGCTCTTAAGTCTTTTATTTACTTACTAAATCCCTTTCCAAACTTAACAAGTTCACGTAAAAGAGAAATCAGTAATAATTTCGATATTAACCTTTGTAAACTTTTAACTTTCGAAGTTAAATTAAACTCTCGTTACGCGAGTTCTTTCAACGTTCTGGTTTTCATTAAACAATTTTAAGAGACTTCCTGGTGATCAAAACCCTTTCACGGGTCGTATATATATATATCTTCATCAAAAGAATATTTATTTTGCCTCCAACGAGGACTTATACAAAAACTAAACTACTACGAGTCTAAACTAGGCTGACTGCTTATCTGTACGGTACACCCTGTACCTACTAAAGGTATTAGGATGGGAATGAGTCATACAGTCTCGTATCTGTGGAAGTACTACAAGGAACTGGTTACTAATCCGATTATGCGCAAATGCAAGGAAAGCTACTAATAATACTATTACGCGTCTGGAATGCTCCGCTCATTTAACTGTGGTCGTGCCAAACACTGCCCTCTGTGGCCGGTAAACCCTCAGGGTCCTCATCCGAATCCTCCTCCGGATCCTTCTCAGACTCTGAACCGAAGATGAGCTGTAGTGCCTCGTCTATCCTCAAAATGGAACCGTCTAGAAGTGTAAGTGGGGGTGGTGAAGGTATCTCTGAACCAATCTTCTCGGCGTCTAAATCCAAACAATCGTCACCGATCACTACTGTATGCTTCTTCAAGGAAAGAAGGTGCTCAGGAATGGACCCGAACTCGTACTCGTCCCTGAAACGGACTCCTGACGGTCCTGCCTCAAACTGATCTCTAACTGTCGCCCATCTCGCACAAATCTCGTCTATTGGTGTCAAAGGTGGTGGTAGATGTAGCATGGCATCAATCTCCGCATCTAACTCCTGGTACCCTCGTTCAGTCTCAAACTGTCCTCGAACCCTCACACTAGGCTCGGGTAGTAAAGGAGTAGATAATCCTAACAAGGCAGCTGTCTCTGCGTCAATCTCAACTAATCCCGGTCCTGGAACTAACTCTTCAAGTGGTCTAGGTGGATGTGGTAATTGTGGTACAACTGCAATCTCCTCGTCTGTCTCTTAAAACTCTACCCCTGAATCCCACTCCTCGCTAGGTACAAAATCCATCGGGTTCTCAAATAAAGCGGCCATCTCTGGGTCTAAGTGTAATACCCCAGATATTTTCTTCCGGCGAGAAATAAAAATTTTTCTAATTAATTAAGGCTTTGCACGCCTAAGATCATGAAATTAAATTTTAAGATTTACGGTGAAATCCGTTTCCGAAAATAATTTCCAGAAATCGGACGAACGACTACTGTATTAGGGTTTTCGCGTCCGATAAAATTTTTGTCCGAAAACTCAGATCGAAAAACCATCAGATTTTACATTCACTTTTTCTTCGAGACAAGTTCACCGGAGAAAGTTAATTTTTATGATTTTCCGGACGAATTTTGGACTGTGACGTCCCGACTTTTTATCGGATTTTGAAAAACGAATTATGTTTTCCGAGTATGTGATTTATTTCTAATCTAACGATCGAATTAGATTTCGTCAATTTCGTAACTAACTAGGAAAGTATTTCTCGACTTTTAAAACAACGTTTAAGAGCCGGAAACGAGTTATTTCAATAATTTTTCCCTCGCCAAACATGACCCTAACGACTCACCTTACTTTGTTAGATATTTTCATCACTTTATGAATCACCATAGGTGAGTCATCACCTCCCCTTTATCTCCCCCATGTCCGCCACCTTCACCCTCCCCATTCTCTCTCATTTCTTCTTCAATCATCCTCCATTGAAGCACCTCTAAAGCTCCTTCCAAGATCAATACTCCTCCGTCTACCGATCAAATCCAAATCCGAATTCATAAGACGAAAGGTAAGAGCTTCACCTTCCTTTTGAACCGAACAAACCTTGTCTTCCCCATCTTTTATTTTTTCGAAAACTTTGGGGATTGAATAGCATGTGATTTCTTGATCGATACATGTTCTAGGATGTTTAGAATCAAGTTCTACGGATCAAATTATGAAGAAAAATCAAGAACCCTAACCTCTAGTCATTATCGAAATTTTTCAGATTTGGGGCTTTTGATTCGTGCTCGATTTCTTTGTCGATTGAATGTTAGATTAGTGTTTCTTATGTTGTTAATTGATCGTATGAATTGTTTTAGATTTTTCTAAAAATAAAATCCAAAACCTAAGAGACGAACAAGGCTCGATTTAGGTTAGTAAATGTTATGATATGCTCGATTGTTTAATGGAAATGAGATACACGATGCATGAGGATGAATATATATTAAATTGAGATTTTTCTAAAAATAAAACGAGAAATGTAAGAGACGAAGATGTGTTGATAAGTCGAGGCTCGATAATGTATTGAGAATATGATTTACATATTAGTAATGCTCGTTAGATGATAATCGTTGTCGTAAAAGTTGAATGAAAATGGAGAACGTAAAATTTTACGTAAGAGACGAACGACGGTCGATAAGTCGAGAACAGATGATGATATGAGGATATGAATTGCATATTTATGATTCTTGATAGTTGATGAATAATGTTGTAAAGTTTGAACGAATTCTAAAGATGTTCGATTTTTCGTAAGAGACGATCAAACGAGAATAAGTATTGATAGAAAAGACGATTAAGGATTTTAATTGGATATTGATGATTATTAATGATTAAGGAACGAGTTTGTAGTTGACGACATGTTCGTCCGAGTTATGAAAACATAAGTTGTAGTCATAATCGAGAAGTAGAAACAAGAAGTTAGGATTTTGATCGAGACTTGAATTGGTATTAGTAATTGTATAGTTGAACGACGAGGTTTTGATCGCCGTGTTTTTAATTGAGAAATGAAAAGGGGTCTATCACGTATAATGATACAAGTACACTGTTTTTAGTCAGTAAATTCGTGAGAGTTTAAGTTCGATAACATAGAACGAACCTAGATAACCGTGCGTCGATTTTATCGAGCATTAGGGTTCACTCGGCAGTTCTTGCGACCTTTCACGGAAACTGTCATAACTTCTAGCTCGCTTAACGAAATCGAGATCCGTAAATTGGAGAGTAAACTAGACATCCGTGGCTTTCTTTTGGTACAGAGCATGTCCCCTATTTCGAAATCCCCTGTTCTGGGTGAACCTACTGATCTGTACAGGATTTTCCAAAACTCATTTTCTTAAGTTGAATTCTTCTCAACTTAACTCCTTAAGACCTTTTAAGTCGTTATGAGTTATCGACTTCCGTTAATTACTGACCTCAGTGTCGATTAAGAAACCAAACGAGTTCTAAGCGAGAGATGTTCGAGTCTCGTTTCTTTAATCACAAAGAGATTAGTAAAGTACAAACGCCTAAAAATCTTAAACCGATTCCGGATTTCTGTTTTCTTTTATTGTCTCGACCTTTCACTAAAATGTGATTATTTACGTTCAAAGAAGGAGGACGTCGAGATTAGAAGACAGGACGGAAGATCAGAGACGGAAGCACGTGTTATAGTTATGTAATCGCCTTGAGGTGGGCTTTCTAAAACCAAAAACTCTGATGAATGCCATTACTTGTGAAGTAATATTATGTGAGCGTTACTCGAAAGTGTTTACGTATATTTGATAAATGTGTATTAAAGTATCTATCGAAGCATAAATGAATTGTTTATGCGAATTTTCTTATGCTTCTCTGAGTTAGCCCTCAGAGCGCTAACCAGAGTATTGGATTCTGAGTTAGCCCCCAGAGTGCTAACCAGATATTCCAACCAAACGATCAGATTCTGAGATAGCCCGCAGAGTGCTATCCAGAGGGATAGATTCTGAGTTAGCCCACAGAGTACTTTCCAGACGATCGGATGTGAGTTAAAACTCACAGTGTGTTATCCAGAATTAAATGAACAGCAGTATAAGTTATACAAGTGTTTATGAAAAGATGCATGATTAAATCTATACTCTTGTGAGTTGTTTTCGGCAATGTGCCCACTAAGTGCTTTATGTACTTAGCCCTGCATGTTTGTTTTTAAATGTGCAGCTTGAGTGACGAAGGCGGAGGAGGTTGAGTAAAGGTCGTATTCAAGAAGTAAAGTTCAGTTGAGCCTCGATATCACATTTGATATGTGATATCATTCTACGTTTTTCCGCTACGAACTAGTTTCAGTTAAAGTATAACTTTGGATCTAAGTTTCATTCTTTGAATTTAGTCTCTTTTAAGAACATCTATGTTGAGTAATCCTTCGTGATCGACTCTTTCTTTCATTAAATAAAGTCGGTTCTCTTATTGATGTAAATCCTTTCGGTTTAAGTTGTTCATACTTCAAACCTAGTTTTCTCTGATCACAGCTTTGTCGAGCGATCTTTTGTGATTGACTCTCTCTTTTATCCAATGAAGTCAAGTTCTTAGTAGTTTCAGTTATATTTGTCTATTTATTCATTCATACTCCTCTTCTTTCCCACTTCTTTAAACCAATCCCTAGTCGCACCCCGGCCTTGCCCTCCCTTGGGATTTGGGGCTGTGACACTAAGTCAAGGGGCTCTGGCTCAGTAATGACTGGAAAATGTCGGTAAGTAAAGTGTGGCTAAAGAGGAAGTGACATCATAAATCTACTATGGAAGAAGCGCCTATGGATAGCTAAGGCAAAATCTGGTAATCCCCCGTTGGCTCAATGTCATCGCCGAACAATCCTAGGCAATATCATGCGATGTCGTGTGCCTAACTATGTCACTCGTCTGGTAGCTGATAAATCAAATCGGACATGGCCTGGGTCGCTGAAATGAAATGTCGTGCTGCATAGTATACGGTCGAGAAGTTGCTCACTATCTGCCCGACATCCCCCTTAGCCGGGTCTGACATGTAATTATGTTACTTATCCTGTATCACATCTACTAAAGTACGCTGAGGTAAGGGCTGGCTCTTCCGAGTGGTAACCATCCACCCGGCCATCTTATATAAACACAGATCAGTAACGGTTAAGGTAATAACTTATCTTAAAGAAAATCTTAAATTACAATAGAATATTTTTTATTCAATTATAATATCATCGACGCTTAAAACAATAAACTTATCCTAGACACCTTTAGCAATTCCAAGAGAAATTGCTCGTAAACAATATATAGAAATAAAATTTCAAGATTTTATTTCCATCCTTTAGCTTATTATTCTTTTATTTTTATTTCTTTATTTCTTTCTTAAGGGAAATTTCTGAACGATTCTTATTATTTTTTTTTTAAACAAAGTATGATTCTACTTTGTTCATATCATTTAAGCATTTATGACATTCATTTATAAAAGACTTTGTCGACCTCGACACCTGATGATCGTACTCGTCATATTCTTCGTTCTAAAACGAAGTATGAATTAAATTTCATAAGAAAATGGAATTATAACCTAAGAAATAACTTGTAGAACGCAAGTTCGAGTCGTCGTCGAAATCTATCGATCGTTGAAATTTAATTAAGATTCGTACTCGATCTTAGTAAATAAAACAAAACTCCTTTTTGGAGTTATAACGGAGCGAACTCCAATTGGACGAAGACTTCGTTCGCGTTACTTGTACGGAAGTAACACTTGTTTCTTCTTTGATTCCCTTTATTCTGTCCTCTTCGTCTCGATCGTATCTTTCTTATTTCGAAGCCAACGCTTTCTCAAACGTCTATTCGTTTCTTTCGTTCACTTAATACAATTTACTTTATCAATATTTATTTTACTTCCTCGAAGGAAAATCTTATCGGCTCTTAAAATAAAGATCGACTTTGCCGAATCTTTGTTCATGTCACTATATGCACGTGACATTTGTCTGTAGAAATTCTTCCCGTTTTGTGGATCTCCTTTCGAAATCATTTTAACTAACGTTTCTTAAAACGTTTAAGTTTTCGAGGAGTCGGAAAAGACCTTAGGTTCAAAGTCTATGTTCTCAATGAGCCGGGAAAAATCCCTAGAATTCGTCTAGATTCTCGTACCAAAGATATTTTCAAACATAAGAAATTATTTCGCAAATAATGTCACATAAGGCTCATAACATAAACAAAGTATAATTAATATACTTTCAAAATAATTCTTTACTTGGCACTTTGATTTTATTCTTAACTTATTGAATGATTATTCAAAATTTTCTTAAAAAGAAATCACATTTCTTGAAACTCTTTCCTTTATTTCTTTCTTTCCTTCGTTGAGTCGACGTAGCTGGAGGTTGAGTTGTTGTCTTATATTCTTAATCTTATCTTATTGCTCTGACTTAACTTTACTTGAAAGAAGACTCAAGTATAAAGCTTATGCAAATGCTCTATCACACTACTTGAAGAAAGACTTGAAAGAAGACTTAGAGGTAGAGCATAAACAAATGCTCTATCGTACTACCGAAAGAAGACTTGTATGCAGAGCAGAAACGATTGCTCTGTCTTACTACTGGATGAAACTCGTATACAGAGCAGAAACAATGGCTCTGATACCACTCTGTCACAGCCCCAAATCCCGAGGGACGGCAGAAGTCGGGGTGCCACTGGGATTGGATTAAAGAGGCGGGGAAGAAAGAGGATGACTGAATAAACATACATAGAAGACAACAAAATTTTAATGAACAGGACTTTATAACAAAAGAAGGAGTTGATCTCGAAGGATCACTCGGACAAGATCTTAAAAGATTCTAAGTTATAAGTACAGAACTTAAACCAAAAGTGAAGCTTGTATTTACACACGTGAGTTTAGAGTTTAGCAGCGGAAAAGTGAACTATAAACTAAAGTCTTCCCTAATGACAACTTTTAAATCAACCATCGCCGCTCTCGTCGCTTCAACCTGCATATTTAGAAAACATATGCAGGGCTAAGTACAAAAAGTACTTAGTGGGCATGTTGCCGAAAATATAATCATAAGTATAGATAATTCAGGCATTTTCATTACAGTAGCACATCGGGGTTTTCTTCTAAAAGGCCCGTGTCTACTAAACATTTTCTTTCCTCATTTTCATAAAATAGCTGATCAGCATTTTTCATAGATGTTACGTTCAAATCTTGACCAATCACAGTTCACCGTGGCTGGCTACCCCTCAACAGGATACCACATACACCACAGGCTACAAGTGCACTAACTCTGGAAAGCCCCTTTTGACTAACTCAAAGCCGATCGTTAGTTAACCCCTTTTGATTAACTCATAAGGTACAAGAGAACTCACATAAAACACAAAACAGTTCATGCCATAATCATCACTTAGAAAACACGGATATCAAAGCGATAAAGAAAAGGTTTTCGAGCATTGCTCGTTTTGTTTCATATATATAAAAGCCTACCTTATAAGTTACAGAACTATTAAACGAGTTTTCTGTCGTCGATCCTTCGTCTTATCCTGAGTGCTGACTTCCTCCTTCATCGTAAATAATCATAACTTCGATAATTCATCGAGTCAATAAAAGAAAATGGAAATCGAAATCGAAATCGAATTAGTTCTCATATGTTCTTAAGCTTTTAGGCCTTTGCACGCTATTCTGGATTCTTTAATTAAACGGGAACGAGAATCGAACATTTCTCATTTAGAACTCTTACTTGACGCTAAGGTCAGTAAATTATGATAGTCGATACTTGGAACGACTTAAAAGATCCAATGAAATTAAGTTGAGAAGAAATCAACTTAAGAAATTAAGTTTTGAAACTTCACTTCACAAGGCAGAGCTTCTGAGGACTGCCCAGAACAGAGTATCCAGAAACAGGGGAGATGCTCTGTACTTAATCAAAGCCAAGGAAGTCTAGTTTACTCTTCAATTTACGGATCTCAATTCCGATAAACGAGCTAAGAGATATGACAGTTTCCGGAAAGGGTCGCAAAACTGCCGAAGTTAACCCTAAGGTTTGATAAAAAAAAACGTGTGACTTCCTAGCTTCGTTTTATGTTCTCGTACCTAAATTCTCACGAAATTTTACCCTCAATGCAGTCAACACGTATTTCCATACGTGATGAAACCCTTTTTATTACTCGTCTATAAATGCAACGATCAAAAACTTCGTCGTTCAATCTAACCAATTACTAAACCAATTCAAGTTCCTAATTCAAAATCCAACTTCTCGGTTTCAATTATAACCTATCATTTCATAACTCGGATTAACACGTCGTCAACTACGAACTTGATCACTTAACGATAAGATTCATTAATATCCAATTATTTTCTTGGTTCGACTTTTCTATCGATACTTAGGCTCGTTGCTTCGTTTCTTACCAAAATTTCAACGTTATTAGAATCCGATTAAATTCTACAACATTATTCAACATCTATCAAGACTCATTAGTATGTGATCCATATCCTTGACTCATTAACCAAACTCGGTTTATTTACGGATTTTCGTCTCTTATACTTTACTTAATATTTTTAGAATAATTCCAATAATTCATATAATTATCTAACATCAATTATAACACTAATCCATCATTATAACATCAATAGAAATCTACTACACAAAATCCCTAAATCTTTCATAAATTTCGGTCATAATATTTAAATTAGGAGAGGTGTTTTCTTCATCGATTCAAACAATTATATCACTCCTAAGTACATTACAACATATAATATTCATTGATTAATCCTACAACATCTTTAATTGAATTCCAATGTTGAAACCCTAACCCCTAAAATCGGTTTTCATCATTTAGTTAGGGGATTTCCATTATCTTTGCATCAATCCTCAATTAAACTACTCCTAAGCTCAATTATACAATCAATTAATGAATTAATTCATCCTATTAAAAGACCCTAATTTTCGGTCATAGTCTAGAATTAGGGTTCTTGATTTCTTTTAAATTTTAACCAAAGAAAATAAATTCTAACCATTTAATAACAAGAAATTAAAGCTTAAACATCCTATTACAACCTCTAGTAATTTTCGGTCATAAGAGAAAATGAAAGGAATAAAATTTTAATTGGATAGGAGTGTAGCTTATGAATTTACCTTGAATATTTATGAAGTTAGTGATGGAATTTGATGGAAGATGAAGAACTTGTGAACTTGGAGCTTGAAGAACTTGATGATGCTTCTATGGTGGAATGAAGAAGAAATGAGAGATAAATATATATGTGTGTATGCGTGAGTTGAGAGAGATGGAAGAGATAGATGACTAAGTTTAGGATATTTTAATTATGTCTTAGGTGTCCATTATAATATTATTAAGAACAATAGAACAAGTAAGTCATAAAGTTTATAAGAATATAAAATTGAAATATCCTATGTTATGTGTGTGTATAAGTCGGTCATGAGGGAATATCTTCCCAAAATTCGCGTTTTCCGGCTCGTTACGACGTTTATAAAAATCGGGAAAATAAAAACGTATTCGGCACGTTTTCGTCGAAATCCGATTCGACCATTAAATCCAATATATTTAACTTACTCGGAAAATAATTTTAAAATTCTAAATTCCGACTGAATCTTGGGACATCACAGTCCAGATTTTGTCCGGAAAAATAATAAAAACGGTTTTTCCTAACTTACTCGTCTCGCGAAATAAGTGAATGTAAAGTTCGACGGTTTGTCGAACCGAGTTTTCTAACGAGAAATTTATCGACCGCGAAAACCCTAATACAGTAGTCGTTTAGTTGACTTACGTAATTTATTTTCGATAACGGATTTCACCGTTAGTCTTAGAATTCGATTTAATGAACTTATGCGTGCAAAGCCGTAATTATTATTAACTTTAAATTTTTAACACAGTAGAAATTTTCCGGGGTATTACAAAACTCATAAAATAATAATCATTTTTTAATTCAAATAATCAAACTTATACTACGTATTTCTTGACTTAAAAATACGTCATTATTATTTTCTCAAAATACGTATTCATATACGTTATCATTTTCTTCAAAATACGTACTCAATAATCAACTAAATATTTAGAATAAAATAATTATTATCTTATCTTTTTCTTTATTTAAAGCTCAATTTTCGTTTTTATTTAATAAAAATTCGGTTTTTCTTGTAAAAACTTTACTGCTCGATAACTTCTACATCTTAACTCCTTTTTAAGCGATTCAAAAAGCAAACTTGTTGAATTCTACTCAATTATCATCATGGAATCACTTAACACATCATATGACATCAATTACTCATCATAAAAATATTTTAAATCTTGAAAATATTATTTCTCATATAATATAGTTATTTTTCTCGTTTTCAACTTCTACTACTTTTCTTACTCGATTAACATTCCGTCACATCAATTAAGCATTCAAAGCACACTTTAAGAACATAAACAATCATCTTATAACTCACATTATTCAAACATTTCATTTCTAATAAAAATATTCCATTTAAATCAAATATTCTATTATTATTATTATTACTTCTTCATTAATAATAATTCTTTTAGCTTCTCGTTTGAAATAACGAATTCAAATATGAACATCTTATCTTTTAATCTCATACTCATGTCTTCTATCTCATATTACCTTATAGAAATTTCATTTTTTTTTATTCTATTTTTGTAATACCCCAAAAATTCCTTACGATCTCAAAAATTTAAAGTTAATAAAATAATGGCTTTGCATGCCTAAGTTTACGATTTTGAATTCTAAGACTAACGGTCGAATCCGTTTCCGAAAATAAATTACGGAAGTCAGCTAGACGACTATTGTATTTAGGTTTAGCGCGTACGAAAAATTTTTAGTTCGGGAACTCAGAACGGAAAACCGTCTGATTTTTACATTCACGAAATCGCGGTACGAACTCGCCTGAGAAAGTTCGTTTTTATGATTTTCCGGATAAAACTCGAACTGTGTCGTCCCGAGTTTTTTTCGGAATAAATTTTATAAATTCTATTTTCCGATTAAGTTTTATACGTTAGAATTTTTGGACGAAACGGAATTTGACGATTTTGTGCCGAGCTTCATTTTTCGTCGTTCAATTTCCGTAACGTCGTATCGCGTCGGAAAAGCTCGTATTTTCCTTCTTTTCTCTCTTATAGCCGACCTCACCTCTCTCACATTAGCTAGATATTTGACTTTTATATAGTATTTATCTCATGACTCACCATTAGGATATTTACTTACTTTACACCTATTTAACCTAAAGTGTTATAACTTTATAACACATTTTAGCCATCTCATCTCCTCTCTCCCTCCCCAAACTCGGCTGCACTCCTCACTCTCCCTCCCATATTTCATTTTTCCTCCATTGTTGAAGACATCAAGATCAAGAGAAAAAGTTTTCACACAAGTTCTTCATCCTCCATCAAAACCTAAGTCTTCTTTCATTAATTATCAAGGTAATCCTCTCTTCTATGTTTCTATCCATCCAAAATCCTTTTCTTTTTAATTTCTTCCTTGGATCGAAATTGAGGAATGTTGGAACTAGATGGTTGATCTTGGATTAGTAAAATTAGATGTGTTAGATGTGATAATTAGGGATTAAAATGGATTGAAATCAAAAACCCTAACCACTTTGTCATTACCGAAATTTTAGGGGTTTATGGTGGGATGTTTGAATCTCTCAATTGATGTTATAATCATGCTTAGGAGGTGTTCGATTAGAGATTAAAACAAAAAAAAAATCGAAAGCCCTTTGATTGATGAAAACTGATCTAGGGTTTAGGGTTTGGAATTGGGGGTTTTGCTTTTTAATGTGTAATTGGACTTCATTTGATCAATGGATGATATAATAGTGTGATTAAGAGATAAATGGTTTTAATTGATGAAGAAAATCACCCTCTTAATCCATGTGTTAATACCGAAATTAAGTAGAAAATTAGGGGTTTTCATGTAGTTGATTTAGATGATGTTTTGTTGATGAAATAATGTTGTAATTGGTATTAATTGTTGATAGGATTTATTTAGATTTTTCTAAAAATATTTTGTGGAATGTAAGAAACGAAGAACTCGATTTAAGTTGACAAATAGTAATGATATGAAATGATGATATTCATGAAAATGAATCTCGTTAGATGTTGTTTGATGACGTAAAAATTGAACGAAATCCGATAACTTTTAAAATCGCGTAAGAGACGAACAATTAGTCGTAATTAATAACCGAGAAGTCGAATAAGAATTCTAACTTGATAATATTGTTTATGATGGACTAAGGTATAACTTTGTAGTTGACGTCATGAGCTTTCGAGCTATTATAATATGATGAGTTATAGTGATAGTCGAGAACTAGAACGAGAATTTGTTAACTTGATTTTTGGTTTAGTACTTGTTAGTTGAAGGCCGATGTTTAGAACGTCGTGCTATTAGACGAATTTTGAAAAAGAGTTCATCACGTACGGGGGTACGTGTTGACTGCCTTGAGAGTCAAGTTTCATGAGAAATCGAATACGAGAACTTAGAACGAACTTACGAAGTTATACGTCGATTCTATCGAGCAACTAGGGTTAGCGCGGCAGTTTTGCGACCCTTGCCGGAAACTGTAATAACTTCTAGCTCGTTTATCGGATTTGCGATCCGTAAATTGGAGCATAAACTAGACTTCCCGATCTTTCTAGTGGTACAGGACTCATCCCTTGTTTCCAGTTCCCCTGTTCTATGCAGTCCCCAGAGTTACTGCCTTGCGCAGTGAATTTTCAGAATTCATTCTTCTAAGTTGTTTCGTTCGCAACTTAGTTTCTTTCGATCGTTTAAGCCTTAATAACTTGCTGACTATCTTCCTACTGACCCCAGTGTCAAGAAAGGAGCCTTGAATGCTAAACGAGACGAGATCTCATCTCGTATCCGTTAAAGTAAAGAAATTTAGTTAAGCGAGAAATTGTCTAAATCGTCTAAGGAACTAAAACTTAATTTCCTAAGTTGATTTCTTTTCCAACTTAGTTCCTTTTGATCTTTTAAGTCGTATTGAGCTATCGACTACCCCCTCTACTGACCTAAGAGTCGAGTATGAGACCTTTCGAGTTCCATAAGAGATTTGTTCAAGTCTCGTTTCCCGTTTAACTAAAATGAATCTAGTAAGCGTGCAAATGCCTAAAGGAAATGAAACGACTAAAACCTATTCGAATTTCTATGATCGATTATCTTTTACGACCCGGTTTTAAGTGTTATTATTTTACGATGAAGGAGGAAGCCAGCAGTAAGGAAAGGACGGAAGATCAGGAGACCGGAAGCTAGTGCTTAGTAGTTCTGTATCACAAAGGTGGGCTTTTATATATATGAAATAAAACGAGCAATGCTCTAAAACCTTTCTTTATCGCTTTGATATCTGTGTTTTCAAGTGATAATCATGGCATAAACTGTTTAGATATTTTATGTGAGTTCTCTTGTACCTATCTGAGTTAACCTTTGTGTTTTTCAGATTTATTAGTTAACGATCGGCTTTGAGTTAGCTATTAAGTGCTCTCCAGAGTTAGTGCACTTTGTAACCTGTGGTGTATGTGGTATCCTGTTGAGGGGTAACCAGCAATGGTGAATGAGAATTGGTCAAGATCTGAACGTAACATACCAGAAAAATGCTTGTACAAGCTAATTTATATAAATGAGTCAGAAAATGTTTAGTAGACACGGGTTATTTTCAATAAAACCCCGATGTGCTACGATTATGAGATGCCTGATTATTTTTACTTATGATTATGTTTTCGGCAACGTGCCCACTAAGTACTTTTGTACTTAGCCCTGCATATGTTTTCTAAATGTGCAGGTTGAAGCGATGGAAGTGGCGAAGGTTGAATAAAGTTGTCATAGGAGAACTATAGTTAGTATGAATCACATTTCCGCTAAATAAACTCTAGTATTTTGATGAACATATATGTAATCACTGTAGACTAAGATCTGTCTTATAACTTAGTTTATCTACCGTGTATTTTCAGTCGTGTAATCCTTTGAATTTAACTCTTCCTTTATGTAAATAAAGCTTTGTTCATAGTTTGTATGATGTCTCTTATGTATGTTTAGTTCAGTCAGTCCCCTTCTTCCCCGCTTCTTAAATCCAATCCCAGTCGCACCCCGACTTCTGCCGTCCCTCGGGATTTGGGGCTGTGACAGAGTGGTATCAGAGCAGAGGTTCGTTTCTGCTCTGGATACGAGTCTTCCTTCGAGTAGTAGTATAGAGTATTCGTTCGTACTCTATATCGAGTCGTCTTTCGAGTCGTAAGATAGAGTAAATTGTATGTAATCCAGATCAGAGTCTTCTCTCAAGTAAAGTTAAGAGTTAAGTTATAACATTAGAATTTAGAATGTAGACGACAACTCAACCTCCCGCTACGTCGACTCAACGAGGAAAAGAAT
The DNA here is from genome assembly GCA_029490685.1 of Schizonepeta tenuifolia. NCBI lineage: Eukaryota > Viridiplantae > Streptophyta > Magnoliopsida > Lamiales > Lamiaceae > Schizonepeta > Schizonepeta tenuifolia. The sequence goes on from CM055955.1 coordinate 58,389,774, forward strand.
TTTAATGATGTGATTTCTTTTAAATAAGAAATTTGAATAAGTATTCATTGAGTGAAAAGTGATAATGGTGCCAAGATACCCTTCAATTATGAAAGTATAATAAAATATACTATGATTTGTTTATGTGATTATGTGATAGTACAAGTACTATCTTACGTGAAATTAATTGCGCGATAATTTCTATTATTTTACCATGGCACGAGAACCTAGAAGGAATCTAGGGATTTTCCCGGGTATTGAGAATGTAGACGAAAAACTTAAGATCTTTCCGATTCTCCGAGAACTTAGACGTTCTTAAGAAACACTATTTCAAATAATTTCGAAAAAAGATCCACAACATGAGAAGAATTTCTGTTGATGAATGTCACGTGTGTATAGTGACATGAATAAAGACTCGGCGAAGTCGATCTTTGTTTTAAAACCGATAAGAATTTCCTTCGAGGGAAATGAAATAAATATTGATAAAATAAGGTAAATATGTACGAAGTGAACGAAAGAAACAAATAGACGTGTGAGAAAAACGTGACTCCAAATTATTCGAGAAAAGGTTGAAACAAGGAGGATAAATTGAAATAAACGAAAGAGCCGAATGTTACCTTAGTTGTAAGGGGCATGAACAAAGTCTCTTGGAGATGACTTTGTTTTACTCATCAGGAACACTTATATGCACATAAATCACATGAAAATTATGATAAGCATATATAATCATCATATCATCAAATAAACATCAAAACTCATCAGGAACTCATTTTTCCTAATTTTCTCATTTTAATCGATTTAGGGCTTTTAACCTATCTTAGGTTCTTTCATCTTTCTAATTCCTAAATCATGTTTTAAAACTAATCTTGATCATCATCTCATCATCATAACCCTAAGGTTTGGCTATGCATAAAGTAAACATGCATCTTTTTCTTATTTTCTTGGTTTACATTTACATAAATACAACTTATGAATGAAATGAAATCATACTTAAATAAATAACTTAAGCTCTTCTTTGGCTTGGATTTTGGCTTGCTTGGAGGATGAAAGATGATGGATTTTAACTCCTTTCCTTGCATGAAAAAGGTATGTAAGATATCAAGATCATGGTTTCGAAAAATAAGATCAAACCCTTATTTTCTTTTCAAGAAAATCGATGGAATAGGGTTGGAGATCTAGCTTGTTTCAAGCTTTGAAATGAATGAAAAATGATAGAACTTACTTCTTAAATGATCTTGAAAGTGAAAGAGATGATATACATCATAGAATCCTCAAGCTCAAAGCATGATTTCATCAAAGAAACTAGGTTTGTGCATGAAAATGTCGAAAATTGCTGCTACTGTCCAACGATGAAGAACACGGCTTGCAGCTGGTTTTTCTTCGATTTTATGGCTTTGGATGATGATGAATATGTAGTAGATGATCTCTAGAGTTTTAGGATGAAGTTTATGAAGGTGATGAAGGTGAAAAACATGGAGAATAGAGCTGAAATGTGCAACCTTGCTGCTGCTACTCTTTCTCGGCAAGGGAGAGTTTTCTTGAGAGAGAAAAATTTGAGCTTTGCTTGTTTCTTGTGTTGATGGAGAGAGATGTGAGGTGATAGATAGAAGGATGGAGTGTAAGATAGAAATAACAAGTAGATGCATTTAACATGTGGGAATCTTGCAAGATTTAGAAATATTAGAGAGAGAAGAGAGAAATCGAATGAAGAGATTTGAGAGAGAAGAGGAGTACAAGTTGTGGATGAATGAGAGGGAGAGTGGAGTACACTCTCTCTTTAGTGAGAGTGGTGGAAGATATTAGTAACTATTTTAGATAGGTATGAGATTTTTATCTGTTAATTATACCCGGAAATAGAAGTTTTCCGGTAGAAAATATCCTTGTCATTTTATTTTATTCCCTCAAACTTTTAATAATCCTTCTCGTCTCTTTCTCGTCGTCTAAATTCTCTCTAATTCTTCTAATATCTCTCAAAATAATTTTAGGAATCCAATGATCTAATTTTTTATGCCAAGATTCATTCTAACGAATAAGTTCGTAAAAACTGCTCGACTAAACGAGTCGTCAAACAATTTATTTTTAAACCTCATTCAAATGATCTCGGAAAATTCTCCGACTTATCTCAAAGATCTTAAAATAAATTCTAGATTCCAATGAAATTAATTAGACTAAATTCGGAGTCAGTCGATGAATAGGGATTTCTCTATTTACGTTACTATTTATCTAAAATAAAAGGTCTCAGAAAATTCCGAAATTCATTACTCAAGCTTAAACTCGTATTAATAAGCTCAAACAATTCATCACAGTACTCAATTCGAATAATCGAAATGAGAAAAATCACTATTAGAGCACATAAGAGCATTTTCGTCATTTCACAGAAAAATTTATTTTCGTGAAAATTTTTAGCACTCAAAGCTCATCATATATGCATACTATTCAAGTTAATACGCACATAAGAACTTAGAAAAATTTGGGGTATTACATCCTCACCCCCTTAAAAAAAATTTCGTCCCGAAATTTGCTAACCTTTAGAGAATAGCTCGGGATACTTTGTTCTCATCTTTTCCTCAGTTTCCTCCGTAGCTTCTTCAAGATCATGGTGTTGCCATTTGATCTTAACGAGGGGAATCGATTTCGTTCTAAGCTGCTGAATCTTACGATCCAAATTCGCTCGGGTTTCTCCTCGTAACTTAAGTCTGGCTTTAGAGCTACGTCTTCTTGCCGGATTCACGTGCTTTGGATCGAAAACATACTTATGCAATTGCGATACATGAAACACGTTATGCGAGTTCCCAAAACTGGGAGGCAAAGCTAATCTATACGAGATAGGCGCCAATCCTTTCTAGGATTTCGAACGGTCCTTATAAAACGCGGCTTTAGCTTTCCTCGCACACCGAAGCGATGTATCCCTCTTGACGGGGACACTTTTAGAAAGACTTTACTTCCTACTTCAAACTCTAACTCGGTCCTACGATTATCGACATACGACTTCTGCCGACTTTGAGCTTCCTTAATCTTCTCACGAATCTGACGAACAGATTCTATCATCTCTTCTATCGCTTCTTGCCCTATAACTTTTCTCTCGCCTACTTTGTCCCAGTAGAGCGGAGATCTACACTTTCTTTCCATAAAGAGCTTCATAAGGGGACCATTCCCTATCGTATTCTGATAACTGTTGTTGTAGGCAAATTCGACAAGAGGTAAAATTTTCTCCCAATTGTCTCCTTTGTCTAACAACACGGCTCTCAACATATCCTCAAGAATTTGAATCGTTCTTTCCCATTGACCATCGGTTTGAGGATGATAGGCGGTACTGAACTGAAGCTGCGTTCCTAATTCTTTCTGGAAACTTTCCCAAAACCGGGCGGTAAATTTCGAATCTCGATCGGAAGTGATCATTTTTGGTACACCATGCAGACGTATGATTTCCTTAACATAGATCTGTGCCAATTTGTCAGATCCATAAGTGTGTGGAATAAGGTATAAAATGAGCAGACTTTGTTAATCTATCCAACTACCCATACAGATGTATTGCCTTTTCTCGTCCTTGGCAAAGCCGTCACAAAATCCATAGTGACATCGTCCCATTTCCACTCAGGAATTAGTAACGGTTGCAAAGATCCAAAAGGTCTTTGATGTAAGGACTTCACTTGCTGACAAGCTAAGCATCTCTCGACGAACATGGCCACATCTTTCTTCATTCCTTCCCACCAAAATTGTTGCTTCAAATCCTGGTACATCTTTGTACTACCGGGGTGAGCGGTATAAGGGGTCTCATGAGCTTCACTCATTATCTTGTTCCTTAGCTTCTCATCATTTGGCACACAAATTCTTTCTTGATACAACAAAGCGTTGTCACTCGACTCCTTGAAATTCTCAGCTTCTTCTTTTCTGACCTTCATTCTTACTTCTTCCAATTTCTTATCTTTCCTTTGGCCCTCTATGATATGAGATCATAAATCTGGTATCACCACTAATGAAGCAATCACTTGTTCTACCGTTGAGGGAGGCAGAACTACTTCGATTCTCAATCTTCCAAATTGCTCAATCAACTTTTCTTCATCTGATAGAAGAAAACTTAACTCCAGTCTTTCAGAGTTCTTCACTCTTTCCTTCCTACTCAACGCATCAGCTACTACGTTCGCTTTTCCAGGATGATAGGAAGTTTTGCAATCGTAGTCTTTCACTAACTCAAGCCATTAGTCTTTGTCTCATGTTCAACTCCTTCTGCTCGAAGAAATATTTCAGACTCTTGTGATTTGAAAAGATTTCACACTTGTACACCATAAAGATAGTGTCTCCAAATCTTCAGAGCATGTACGACGTCTGCTAACTCAAGATCATGCGTTGGGTACTTCTCTTCATGCGGTTTAAGTTGTCTTGAAGCATACAGCAATCACCTTTCCATTTTGCATTAGCACACATTCCTAAACCTTTGGATGATGCATCAGGTATAGATTGTATAGCCCTTTTCTACTTCAGGGAGGACTAACACTGGGGCTGTAGTCAATCTGACTTACAGCTCTTGGAAACTTTTCTCACATTCTTCCGTCCACTTAAATTTCGATTCTTTCTTCAACAAAGTTGTCATTCGGCTTTGCGATCTTGGAAAATCCTTCTATGAATCTCCGATAGTAACCTGCTAAACCGAGGAAAACTATGGATTTCATGTACTGATGTAGGTGATTTCCAATCTTGAACAACTTTAACCTTCTCAGGATCAACTTAAATTCCATCGGACGAAACAACATGTCCGAGGAAATTCACCTCTTTTAGCCAAAATTCGCACTTACTGAATTTGGCATACAACTTTTCTAATCTCAACTTCCCTAACACGATTCGCAGATGCTTCTCGTGTTCTTCTTTATTCCTTGAATACACCAGGATATCGTCTATGAAAACTATCACAAACTTATCCAAGTATTCATGAAAAATTCTGTTCATCAAGTCCATGAAGACGGCTGGAGCATTAGTCAATCCAAATGGCATTACCACAAATTCGTAATGTCCTATATCTCGTTCTGAATGCAGTCTTTGGGACATCTTCTTGTCTGATCTTCACTTGATGATATCCCGATCTTAAATCAATCTTGGAAAAAACACCAGCTCCCTTCAATTGATCGAACAGATCGTCTATCCTTGGCAAAGGATACTTGTTCTTGAGTGTAATCTTATTAAGCTCTCTATAGTCTATACTCATTCTCAGACTACCGTCTTTCTTTTCACAAATAGAATTGGAGCTCCCCAGGGGAAAACAGTTGGTCGAATGAAACCTAAATCCAACAACTCTTGCAGCTGGATCTTCAACTCTTGAAGTTCCTTTGGAGCCATCCTATACGGAGCTTTTGAAATTGGGGCTAATCCAGGCTCCAGATTATCGTAAACTCTAATTGCCTATCTGGAGGCAAACCCGGTAAGACTTCTGGAAAACATTCTTTAAATTCTCTCACAACAGCTACGTCTTCAATATTTAGCTCTTGTCCATCGTCTTTATTCAAATAAACAAGATACGCCTTGGTATCTTTTCTTCTCATCAACTTCTTTGCTTTCATGGCCGAGATAATCGGCACACTCCTCTTTACTCTTCACTCTACTCCAAAGACTACGGTCGGCTCTTTTCCAGGGGATTGAAACAAAATTTGTCTCTGATCGCATCGAATCGTCTCAAAATTCTCGGTTAACCAATCCATTCCTAGGATTATATCCACATCCCATATCTGGATTAGATTTAGGGACCTTGCGGATAACTTATAGGTTTCCGAATTCGAATTCTAGGTTCGAACACACTCGTGACACTTAACGAAGATTTTCCTAAAGGGGTTGTACACTCTAAGCACCTGGTTCGATTCTTCTACATCCAATTCTAGATTTTCTATGCAAGCACTAGATATAAACGAATGTGAGGCACCAGTATCTAACAAAACAATAATAGGCACATCTCTCAACTTTCCCATACCTGCTGAGATTTCCTTGATCTTTAGCTCCAGGCTTTTGCTCAATCGCAAAGACTCGCTAGTAGTGCTGCTTGTTCCTGCTGGGGTAGATTGCTTGCTTTGGCAGCTGCGCCTTACGCTGGTTCTGGGGAAATTTCTGCTTGCGGAGCTGCTTCTAATTACTCTCATCTGAGAGGACTGATATGGATTAGAGCTTCCACCTATTGCTCCTTGTTGTTTACTTGGGCACTGGTTAAGAAATGACCAGGTTGACCACAAGTAAAGCAAACATTGCTTCCAGCTTTACAGATGCCTTGATGCATCTTGCCGCATTTTGAACATGGAGGTAGTCCTTGGGGTCCGGTTGGTACGTTACTGCGATTAGGATGTTGAACCTTCACTTTCTGAGATTGTTGTGATTGTTGTTGCCCTTGCTTTTTCCACGGCTTTTTATTTGGGTAGGGATCCACCACTCCTATTTTCCTTTTCTCTTTTGCAAAATGGCCTTGTTGGAACAGATAGGAGGACAGGCAGCTGTTGTCTACTGATTTTAAAATTGAGGATTCGCTGAGGATTGCGATCCTTTCTCTGACTGCATTGTCAATTCCATATCCAAGGCTTGGTTAAGGGCTTCAGCATAAGTCAGACCACTCTGACTTAGCAAGTACCATACGAATATCTTAGTCTCAGGACCTGCTCGGAAGAGCTCACGCATCTTCTCATCGGTATCCCTTGTCAGGTGCAAATCGGGCTAACTCATAGAACTCACGATCATATTCCGCTACTGACTTCTTTCCTTGTTTCAAATTCGCAAATTCAGTTGCTTTCTGCTTATGATAGCTTCGCGGCACATACTTCTCATACAGAGCTTCCTTAAACTGTTCCCACGTCAAACTCTCACGTTCTTCAGGCGTATACGTCCTTTGTCGAGCTTCCCACCAATAATCGGCGGTTCACTTAAGTTGATACGTCACGCACTCAAGACGTTCTTAATCACTACATCGAAGGAAATGAAAAATTCGCTCCAGAGAACGAATCCAGTCTTCGGCTTCTGCCGGACTGCATTTGCCATCAAAAGTCGGGGGATTTTATCGAAGAAAAAGTTCTTCAACGCGTATCTCATTTTAGGGAGGAGGAGGAGGAGTAGGGTCTCGACGTTCTTCTTCCTCATTTCTCTCACCTCTCACGTTTCTTTGTCTTGGCGGCATTCTAAAAGAAACGCTAGAATTTGGATAACTCGGAATATCTTCCGCAAGACGGATTAGCTCACTCGGAGTTTTTCTCAACTCTTGAAAATATTTCCTTCTAAGAGGAATTTGATTCTCAATCGGTACTTATCATAATAAGAAAAATTCGTATAAAATAATCATTTCAGATATAACATTCATCTCATCATTTCTTATCTCAAGCATTCAATCATTTATTGACATGCACTCAAAATTTCACATATGCTCAAATCAAATAATTCTTGTCATACAAGACAATGAAATACTCAAATATTGTCAATCATGACATATACTCATTTCTCAAATTATACTCAGTCATTCATTATATAAATATGACACATCTTTCATTATTCACATATCAACTGCATAAAATCATTCTAGATGAAACAACTCATTTAATTTTCTCAATTCTTACTTTTCCTTTTACGCTTGACTCAAAGATAATTGCTATCTCGGATACCCCAAATACTATTGTCATTTAATGAGACTCAAAGTTGATTTTAATAGCCTAATGGCTCCATCATATTATCATCTGAATCGATAGCCTCATTGTGAGGACTTTACCGAAGATTAGGGATTTATACTTTACATTGGAAATTTACCCTAACTTCACCACACATACTACTCTTACTATCGTCCTACTCAATAAATATGCATCAAGTTTATAATTTACATCACTGCAGTAAATAAAAGAGTTGGTTTTTCAGCATAAAATAAAAATTGTTCGAATATTTCACAAGCTTCCTTGAACTGACTATTAGGTTCGCGATCCTCCGTCACTAACATTATTTCCTCCATCATGTTCTTCCTCAAGATCTTCTTCTGGATCCTCATCATCATCATTTCCGCTTTCTTGGCCTTCTGCGGCGGCCAACTCCTTGTAGTAGCCATTGTAGGTATGCCCTAAGACATCCCACTGGCTCGTCACTTCTTGAATTTGATCGTTTACTAAGTGGTTATTAACATTTGCAAACTCGGATTCATCCCATTGAGGATGTTCCTGATCGTACTCATGACGAAGATAAGATCCTACGATATTATCGACCACTCGCTCTCTCTCTCTTGGTGGATTTTGGCCAACAAAGATTCTGGATCTTCATAGGGAGAAACGTAGTTACCATTTGGAACAGATTGAAGATATCTTCGAGCTATTTCGGCTTCACTGGCTACAGATCTTGGCCTTCGGTTTGGCCTGTTCCTCATGCGTCTCGTCCTAGACGATTTTGCTGACGGTGGAGCAGGAGAAGAAAATTGACCACGACGTATAGACGTATCAGGTTGATCAAATCGATAAGATAGAACATCGGTAGGGTCATAAACTCCATCTGGTTGGGTCGCAAATGAGCCAAAAGAAGGAAAAGGTATCAAGTGGTTGAACAAGAAACACATTTTCCAAGTATGGATCTTGCCAAAGAGGAGCTCTCGACTCAAAATGAGGCGAAGAAAGAACTCGGGGAGGAAGTGGCTCAATATGAGGCTGAGGTTGATTAGAAGCAAGGTCATTTGGTATTGATGGTAAATTAACTTCGTATGGTCCCGGAGGAGGAGCACCATACTTAATGAATTGACCGGATATTTTCGCAATAAGACCATTGCAACTACCATAGAGATAATCGCCCATATACTGAACTCCAACATATTTTGGCATCAACGACGCTGCCCAATCGCGCCACTCACGAGGTAATGCCCTAATTAAATGAATCATTTCATGTACAACATCAACGTTCATGTACTGAACTACTAGCCAAATTTTGTGAAATCGGGCTAAAAATTCTGCGATTGTCTCATCGTAAGCTTTCCTAATATGCAAGTATTCTAGCATCATGGCCTGGTATGCTTCCTCATCCATCCTATATAATTTATTAATGAATTAGACATATTGAATCATATATTTATACCACAATTGAACTTCCAACCACTACCTACTCGTTTTTGCGTTTCAAAGAGGTTTTATTGCCTGAACTACTGGGCAATTCCATTTCCTTAAATCGTTTGCACAATCGATCCATCCCCTTTTTTCATTTTTCCACATCAAAGCGCATAAATTAGAGACAACATTCTAGAGAATATCTAGATTGCCTTATTTCTGTACGAGCACAGATATCATACAGAATAACTTTAAAATCAACTGCAACTTCAAAACTTTAGGAAAATACACGTACCTGGTAGCTGGATGAGATGGGGATGATTGGTGTGTTATTGACTCAGACAAGTCTAGAGAACAAATCTAGACTCAACTATCAATGAGAGTTCATACTTCAGAGCAGTCAAACAAATAGACAAATAGACTGACAGACAGACCTCAGAGCAGACAAATCTCAAAGCAGACAGACCTCAGAGCAGACAGACCTGCTCTGATACCACTTTGTCACAGTCCGAAATCTGGTGTGTAAGAAGGACCAGACTCCATTGGAGTGTGAAGGTGAAACTATCAAATAACAAACCACTTTTATCTCAACTCAACTTAAACACTAACCCGAATGAATTAAAAATGTGAAACCAACAAATAAAACTCGACTCAACAATGAATCAATCTAGGGAAATAAGGTTTCAACATGACATGAATATAAACAGACTTTCATAACATGGCTCAACAATGAACGAACTTAATAATTTACAAAGTTTCTCAAAAATAGGGTTAAGTTTAACGACATCATGTGGTTCAAAAGTAGGGTATGTAAACGAAATTCAACGCATAGTTTTGCGCACACAACTCATTGTTATCAGAGTTATCAAAATATTAACATATCAAAAGATTGTTAAGCAGCGGAGACATCACTTGCTTACAATAATTACATGTATGAAGATATGTAACTGTCGACTCAACATCCAAAAGGTTAACACACCACCAAGACCATCCATATCATCCTCATTCGTAGCTAACCTGCACGTTCAGAAATACATGCAGGGCTGAGTACTTCGTACTCAGTGAACACATTGCCAAAAATAATTTTAAAAGCTTGCTCTTATAGCTATATAATTGAACTTGCCTTGCCACTGCATCACAAGTGTAAGCATACTTGAAATCATTTTACTTGTGAATGCATAAAATAATTTTCCCTTTAAAGATGTGTGCACACAATTTTATATATAAGTTATGAATCATCTACCACATTAACATTGTGTCGAGAAGTAGGTCTCCTTCTCAAACACTGCGACCGGCTAAACCGAAGTAAAGCTCACAGTCACCATCATCAATTAATTAACCACACGTGGGCTCCTGTTTTTCACTGGGTATATAATTCATGTAGATGATAAAACATACCAAACTCAGATAAATGGCAAGTCAATTAATTTTAAAAGCTCACATAATAATAATCAGTAAGTAATAGCATTCATCGGAGTTTTAGTTTCAGAAAAGCCCACCTTGCTTCTGGTCTTTTGAAGTCGGGGTTGCTTACTTTACGCTTTTTCCAATTATTTCGCACTCCCGCTCGGCCTTCAATAACAATATCGATTAAACTCGAACTTATCGACTCGAAAAACGCATAATAGACTTAGGGTTCGGCTGATGGACTTCTACTTGAGTCGGGTTCTTCTTAACTTATCTAATGATAACTTTCTCGTTTTCTACTTGGAAAGCTCACATAATAATAACTTTCTCGTTTTCTCGTTCTGAAATCATCGTCTTTACTCGGTTTCTAATTACTTCTCGAATTCTGATTCTCGTTTCTAATATATCAATTTTCACGTAAATTGATAAGTTACTACTTAACTCGTCTTAAACTTCTCATAATTTCAATTTACATGAACTCGGCAAATCATATCATCAAATCTCAACTATTTTCACCATATATAAATCATACGCAGTTAAGCACTTATTTCTATAATCGAATACTCACATCAGAGATCAAACATTCACATCGGAGATCAAACATTCACATTTTAATCACGTATTCACATCGACACTCAAACATCGTTATCATACTCAAGCATCAATATCAACATCTCAAACACTTATATTAAATAAGTAATTATCTTACTAGAGAGGTTAATCATACTGAATCATTTAATCATACTCAAACATCGAAGTTTATATAAACAACTCACGTTTTAACATAATCACACAATCAAGTGTTAAAGTTCCATAACTATTTTATATCTTAGACATAATCACTTAATAACTTATAACTTAATCATATTTTCATCATAATGAGTTATTGCTCGGCTTTTAGTTTTTTTAAAACTCACAACTTCGACTCTTTAACGAAAATTATTTCGTTAAACTCATATAATAATAATCATTTTTGAATTCAAATAATCAAACTTATACTACGTATTTCTTGACTTAAAAATACGTCATTATTATTTTCTCAAAATACGTATTCATATACGTCATCATTTTCTTCAAAATACGTACTTAATAATCAACTAAATATTTAGGATAATATAATTATTATCTTATCTTTTTCTTTATTTAAAGCTCAATTTTCGTTTTTATTTAATAAAAATTCGGTTTTTCTTGTAAAAACTTTATTGCTCGATAACTTCTACATCTTAACTCCTTTTTAAGCGATTCAAAAAGCAAACTTGCTGAATTCTACTCAATTATCATCATGGAATCACTTAACACATCATATGACATCAATTACTCATCATAAAAATATTTTAAATCTTGAAAATATTATTTCTCTTATAATATAGTTATTTTTCTCGTTTTTCAACTTCTACTACTTTTCTTACTCGATTAACATTCCGTCACATCAATTAAGCATTCAAAGCACACTTTAAGAACATAAACAATCATCTTATAACTCACATTATTCAAACATTTCATTTCTAATGAAAATATTCCATTTAAATCAAATATTCTATTATTATTATTACTTCTTCATTAATAATAATTCTTTTAACTTCTCGTTTGAAATAACGAATTCAAATATGAACATCTTATCTTTTAATCTCATACTCATGTCTTCTATCTCATATTACCTTATAGAAATTTCATTTTTTTTATTCTATTTTTCTTTTTATCCTCAAATATTAATATTATTTTTCTTTCAACACTAATATCCAATTTCACATCATATTTTCATTTGTCATCATTCCAACATCATCATCAATCAAAGAAATATTTTTCTTTATACTCATAGTTTTATTGACCTCTTTTTCTAATCATTCCCTTTTTTATTATATATATATATATATATATATATATATATATATATATATATATATATTTCAAAATTCATACAAAATTTGTAAGACTTTATTTTCTACTCAATTCATTCAAAATAAACTTAACATCTCATTTATTCCTCAATTTTATTTTTATTTAATGAAATTCCTCATTATATATATATACTCATTTTTCGAAATATATATAAAAATAACTATTTTTCTAATTAATTTATAACATCTTCAAATCTTCAATTTTTTCTTATGAATATGAAGAACACATCTTCAAAAATTCATTTTAATATCAAGAACATCACATCTTATTTTTAAACCTATTTCTTTTATTTTTCTTCAAATTTACTCATATAAATTCCATAGAAATACTAAAAATCATATTTCTCAATTTTCATGCTCAAAATTCACTCATAAATTTTCTAACACATCTTAACATCATAATCATCATCATTATCATCATATTTCATCAAAAATCATCATAAATCATTTTTTTCTCATAATATCACATATTCCAATTTTTATATAAAAATTCATAAAATTCATATCATGATATAAAAAAACATCTAAATCATATTTTTACATACCAACATGCTCATAAACATCATATATTTCATAAAATTCATAAATCATAATTTATCCATATTTTCTCTATTTTTTACCAATTAAATTCAATAAAAAATCAATAAATTCACCAAAAATTATCATCAACACTTATATGCACAAAAATCACATGAAAAATCATGATAAGCATATATAATCATCACATCATCAAATAAACATCAAAAATCATCAAGAACTCATTTTTCCTAATTTTCTCATTTTAATCGATTTAGGGCTTTTAACCTATGTTAGGTTCTTTCATCTTTTTAATTCCTAAATCATGTTTTAAAACTCATCTTGATCATAATCTCATCATCATAACCCTAAGGTTTGCCTATGCATAAAGTAAACATGCATCTTTTTCTTATTTTCTTGGTTTACGTTTACATATATACAACTTATGAATGAAATGAAATCATACTTAAATAAATAACTTAAGCTCTTCTTTGGCTTGGATTTTGGCTTGCTTGGAGGATGAAAGATGATGGATTGTAACTCCTTTCCTTGCATGAAAAAGGTATGCAAGATATCAAGATCATGGTTTTGAAAAATAAGATCAAACCCTTATTTTCTTTTCAAGAAAATCGATGGAATAGGGTTGGAGATCTAGCTTGTTTCAAGCTTTGAAATGAATGAAAAAGGATAGAACTTACTTCTTAAATGATCTTGAAAGTTAAAGAGATGATATACATCATAGAATCCTCAAGCTCAAAGCATGATTTCATCAAAGAAACTAGGTTTGTGCATGAAAAATGTCGAAAATTGCTGCTACTGTCCGACGATGAAGAACACGGCTTGCAACTGGTTTTTCTTCGATTTTATGGCTTTGGATGATGATGAATATGTAGTAGATGATCTCTAGGGTGTTAGGATGAAGTTTATGAAGATGAAAAACATGGAGAATAGAGCTGAAATGTGCAGCCTTGCTGCTGCTACTCTTTCTCGACAAGGGAGAGTTTTCTTGAGAGAGAAAAATTTGAGCTTTGCTTGTTGCTTGTGTTGATGGAGAGAGATGTGAGGTGATAGATAGAAGGATGGAGTGTAAGATAGAAATAACAAGTAGATGCATTTAACTTGTGGGAATCTTGCAAAATTTAGAAAGATTAGAGAGAGAAGAGAGAAATCGAATGAAGAGATTTGAGAGAGAGGAGGAGTACAAGTTGTGGATGAATGAGAGGGAGAGTGGAGCACACTCTCTCTTTAGTGAGAGTGGTGGAGGATATTAGTAACTATTTTAGATAGGTATGAGATTTTTATCTGTTAATTATACCCGAAAATAGAAGTTTTCCGGTAGAAAATATCCTCGTCATTTTATTTTATTTCCTCAAACTTTTAATAATCCTTCTCGTCTCTTTCTTGTCGTCTAAATTCTCTCTAATTCTTCTTATATATCTCAAAATAATTTTAGGAATCCAATGATCTAATTTTTATGCCAAGATTCCTTCTAACGAATAAGTTCGTAAAAACTGCTCGACTAAACGAGTCGTCAAACAATTTATTTTAAACCTCACTCAAATGATCTCGGAAAATTCTCCGACTTATCTTAAAGATCTTAAAATAAATTCTAAATTCCAATAAAACTGATTGGACTAAATTCGGAGTCAGTCGATGAATAAGGATTTCTCGGTTTACGTTACTATTCATCTAAAAATAAAAGTTCTCAGAAAATTCCGAAATTCATACTCAAGCTTAAACTCATATTAATAAGCTCAAACAATTCATCACATACTCAATTCGAATAATCGAAATGAGAAAAATCACATTAGAGCACATAAGAACATTTTCGTCATTTCACAGAAAAATTTATTTTCGCGAAAATTTTTAGCACTCAAAACTCATCATATAGGCATATTATTCAAGTTAATACGCACATAAGAACTTAGAAAAATTTGGGGTATTACATAAATGAAGTTAAAATCGCGTCAGGGGCAAAATCATCCAATTTTGGACAAAACAGTGAAAATCGGCGGTCGGAGAGCCAAAATCGGTGGTCCAGGCCCGAAAATCGGCGGTTCAGGCCCGAACCGCCGAGTGGACCGCCGATTTCAATTTTATTCTTGACTTTCATTCTAGTGATTTCCGGCGGTTTGACCGATGGTTCACCCCTGAACGCCGGCTTTTGGCTCCAAACCGCCGAAAACTCATGCTGAAGCGCCGGTTTTTTATTTCTTCTCCTCTTCGCTCGGTTTTCCACTTATCCGTCCCGTTTCTTCATCTCCGCTCTTCAACAGCCCTTCCATTTCGACTTAGCATCCCATGCTTGGCCTACACACATGAACAAACTCCACCAAAACGTGAAAACAATCCAAAATAGTGAAAACCATCCAAAACAAGTCACGATTGGCGAAAAAATAAGGCGATTAGTGCTATGAAACGTGATCAACATTTTGGATCTCGATCAGATACAATTGAAGCAGGCACTCTGTGTAATCTCACAACATTATCCACATACAATCGCGTGAGTCGATCCATCGAAAATGTCATTCTCACGGGCAGAAAATGTGCTGATTTAGTAAGCTAATCCACAATTACCCAAATGGTATCATGACCTTTCACATTTCTCGGAAGTCCGACGATAAAATCCATTGTAACCCTTTGCCATTTCTACACAGGGATCGTGAATGGAACTAGCAATCCTGCAGGCCGTTGGTGTTCCGCTTTAACCTTTTGGCACGTCAAGCATCTCCTAACATATTCGGCTATAGTTCTCTTCATTCCTCTCCACCAAAATGTCCTTCGAAGATCTTGGTACATCTCGGTACTACCAGGATGCGCGGTGTATGGAGTACGATGCGCCTCATCCAATATCTCTCTTATCAAATCTTTATCCTTGGGCACACATATTCTATTTGCAAACAATAGTGTCCCATCTTCCGAGATTGACAAATCTGTCAACTCCCCATTCATTCTCCGACCCTTGATCTTTTGCAAGAAATCATTGGTCTCTTGGGCTTTTTTGATTCGATCTCTCAATTAGAGCATCCATTATAGCCTTTCTAACGGTTGTGGTCGCCACATCAATACTTAACCTTTCAAATTCTCTTGTAAGAACTTCTTCTTTGGTGATCATCGCATTGAGACGTCCTTCACCCTTTCTACTGAGGGCGTCAGCCACCACATTGGCCTTTCCGGGGTGATAATGGATTGTACAATCGTAGTCCTTCACCATCTCCAATCATCTACTTTGTCTCATATTTAGTTCCTTTTGAGTGAAGAAGTACTTCAAACTTTTGTGATCGGTGTATATCTCACATTTACCACCATACAAGTAGTGCCTCCAAATCTTAAGTGCGTGTACCACCGCTGCTAACTCCAAATCATGAGTGGGATACGCAAGCTCATGCTTCTTCAATTTTCTCGAGGCATATGCAATAACCTTACCATTTTGCATCAATACACATCCAAAGCCTTGTAACGATGCATCGGTGTAGATGACAAAGTTTCCAGAACCATCGGGGATAGTCAAAACCGGAGCAGTGGTTAACTTACGCTTCAACTCTTGAAAGCTTTGTTCAGACCTTTCAGTCTAAACAAACTTCGTCTCCTTCTTTGTCAAGTTAGTCACTGGTCCCGCTATTTTTGAAAATCCCTCGATGAATCTTCGATAATAGCTCGCGAGTCCAAGAAAACTTCTAATTTCGCCCATGTTAGTAGGTGCCTTCTAATTACTAACGGCCTCCACCTTGCTCGGGTCTACCTCAATTCCTTTAGCCGTTACTACATGTCCGAGAAAAACTACTCGATCCAACCAAAACTCACACTTCTTATAATTTCTCCTTTCTCAAGGTCTCTAGGACAATTCTGAGGTGCTCATTATGTTGCTCTTCATCCTTAGAGCAAATCAAAATATCATCAATAAATACTATGACAAACTTATCCAAGTACGGGTGAAAAACTCGATTCATCAAATCCATAAATACGGCTGGAGCGTTTGTCAACCCAAAAGGCATCACTATAAACTCATAATGGCCGTATCTCGTACGGAAAGCCGTCTTAGGTATATCACACTCTCTCGCCTTAAATTAGTGATATCCAGACCTCAAATCGATCTTTGAAAATACACCAGCTCCTCTCAGCTGGTCAAACAAATCTTCTATCCTTGGCAGAGGGTATCGATTTTTTTATCGTGAGACGGTTCAATTCTCGATAACCAATGCACATACGCATTGATCCATCCTTTTTCTTTACAAAAAGAACGGGCGCTCCCCATGGAGATACACTTGGTCGTATGTATCCTTGGTCCAAGAGCTCTTGTATTTGCACCTTCATCTCTTGCAATTCCTTTGGTGCCATTCTATACGGTGCTTTTAACACAGGTGTCGTGCCTGACATAAGGTCGATCGTGAATTCCACTTGCCTATTTGGAGGTAATCCCGACAACTCTTCGGGGAAGATATCTTCATAGTCTCGCACAACTGGAACCTTTTCAATCGACGGTCCATCTTCTTCTATGCCAACTATACTGACCAAATAACCTTGACATTTACCTTTCTTTAACATCTTCATAGCCTTCATATCTGATATTATAATCGGTGCTCGTCCAATTCTTGCTCCATAGAAGGTGAACTTCTTTTCATTTGGTATCTCAAACACCACCTCTCTCTCTCGACACTTAATCGTTGCATAGTTTCGACTTAACCAATCCATACCAAGAATTACGTCGAAATCTTGCATGTCTATGCAGTACAGATCGGCTCCTAATTCTCTACTCCCAAAATCCAACTTAAGATCTCGAACAATTCGATCGGTACTTAGACTATCGCTTGAAGGGATACTTATATTCAAAGCTAGGTTCTCTACTTCGCAGGCAATATTCTTTATACGACTCAACTTGGATGAGATAAAAGAATGAGAAGCTCCAGAATCAAACAAAACTACAACTGAAGTTCCAAGAATAGACAACATACCAGTCATCGTGTCACTGTCCTTGTCCGCCTCTTGTTGAGCTAAGGCAAATAAACGAGTATTCCCTTTTCTCTCAGGTCCCTTGCTTCCTCCATTTCTTGGCCCATTATCTTGCCTCTTCGGACAGTTGTGGTAGTTGTGTCCCTTCTTGTAACAGTAATAGCAAGCTCCCATGACCATTAAACACTCTCCATTATGTCGTTTTTCTCACATCAAGGACACAAGGGCTTCCGGGTGCTCCAGTGTTTGGTGCAGCTCTAGAACTTGAACCAGTTCGAGCATTGCGCACATATCCAAACCTTCCCTTCTTATTTTGGAACCCACTCTTCCCTTGGTTTCAATTGTCCCAGGTCCGCTTTGCAGGATTGTCCATCTGTTTTGGTGGAACCTCAACTTCAAGTGCCAACTCCACTTCTTCAGCACGTTTCACCAATTTCCCAAAATCAGTTATCTCATGGGCAGCCAAAATCCCCTTGATATCAGTTCTCAGTCCCTTCTTGAACTTGGCTATTCTATTTTTCTCAGTACTTACCACATGAGGTGCATACCCAGCCAACTGATTAAATTTCCTTTCATACTCCTCTATAGTCGAATTTCCTTGCTTAAGTTCATAAAATTCCCTCTCTTTCTTCTGAAGAAAAGAGCTAGAGCAATACTTGTCCATGACAATTTTCTGAAATGCAGTCCAAGTTAGTAGTGGAAGGTCCTCTTCACTTAAAGTGCCATAGAAATGCTTCAACCATCGACCAGCATCCTCAGTGAATTGGAAGATAGCACAATCAACCTTTTGCTTGTCATTGCAGTCAATGTGAGTGAAAATGCGATCCAACTCGCTCAACCATTCCTCAGCAGCTAACGGTCCATCACGTCCATTGAAACGAGGAGGGTTGTATCTACGAAACTATTCCACCACTCGGTTTATGGTATTCGGTGCCGGTGCATGATTGGGTTGTGGTTGCGCATTCAGGTGTGTCTGAGTCTGCTGCTGCACAAATCCTCGTATAGCATTCAGAAATTCGCCCATTAGATTTTCTCCAGAGTTTTCAGTTCGCGGAGTTGCACGAGGGCACCCCATGATTCTACAACAGCAATACTAACGATTACTACCAGCGACAACTTACAGAAATACGAGAGGAGAGAAATAAAATGATCAAAACACCAAAAAGACATTAATTTCATTCAAGTCCCACAAATCCCTCCAAAACTTAAATGAATTAACTTGCACAAAAGACAACAACGAGATCAAGAGTAAAATAAAGATCACTCCTAAAAAAATAAATATAATGTTAAAAAAAAAATGAATATATTTTTTTTCTTGAATAAAGAATAATAATTAATTTAGTTGAAAGAAAACGCAATATTTTATTTAACCAAAAGATGGCGAAAATCCCAAACAAATCACATGCAACAAGTACGGAAAGAAATAAAGTAAATGCAGAATATAGAATTCTAATGTCTTAGGAAATAAAATAAATTCCTATCTATTTTGACTCGTCATTCGACACGTCCACGCCTCCGACTTCAATTACGTGAAAAGTTTAAGTTTGGGGATAAGTATACGCGAATATACTTAGTGTGGACAGTTATACCAAATATTGTCCAATTTAATAAAACAGATGCACTCAGTGAAAATTAAAGTCAAGTAATACGCAACAAGGAGTGAGAGCAACTTAATGGACAACTCAACACGATCCACTCAACACTAAATGTCAACGTACAAGGTGTCAATAAGTAAGAGCAAAGTCAATGGACAACTCAATAGGTCCTGCTCAACTAATGATATCAAAAGTATTGAACGCAAGTGAAAGCAAGTCAATGGACAACTTAACACGGTCCGCTCAACACTTAAAGTCAAATAATCACATACGACAAATCACATTGTATTAAAAAGGACAAAATAAATCAACGATATAAAGTTAAGTAAGATCCCAGACCTCAAATTTGAGCACAAACGATCCAACAAATCAAGAAGCAGACGAGGTCCTAGTTGCACCGCACCAAATAAAATTACATAATTTACTCAGTATAACTCTACAAAGGAACATGCGTAAAATTTCCACCGTAATACCTCTTCACTTAACGGCTAAACTTAACCATTTATATACATATTATATATATACATGCATATATACTTACGAGTATTAACAGTAAAACCAAAACAGATTATAACTACTAATTACTATTAAAACAAAAAGAAATTGTTTAAACTCCTATACGCCAACACACACGCACAAATTGTATACGTATCCTAATCTTTTAAAACATTAATGAAATCCATTTACAAGTCTTCCTCCCCAGATTTATTACGCCACATACTGTATCACCCTAAACCTATTCATTTATTAATATATCAAATGCGGAAAATATAAAATATAGACAACCTGTTTATTCATTTATTTTGAAATAACATGCAGTATTATATTCGTAATTCATAGAATAGCGGATGAATGTTAAATTTAGAATCTGAGAAAGGTGAATAACTTCGTAAACTAAAACCATGATAATAAAATTCATGATCACTAGTATAATACATTCCAAAAAAATATGTAGCTACAAGTCAAAGTTTCAAGTATAGCCAAAATACTATTACAGCTCCAAGTACTATATATTGACATAAGATATTTCAAAAACATATCATATATATATATATATATATATATATATATATATATATATATATATATATATATATATATATATGTATATATAGCTGGCACCGTCATTCAACCTTCTACACATCTCCAACGTCAAGTACCTGAAAATATTTGTGGGGTGAGTATACAAGGTACACTCAGTGTGAGATATATGCGACGTTGTCCAAGTTAATAAAACAATAAACACATATGGTTAACATAAATCTTCACTTTAGATCGCACGGTGGCCAACCAAGGACTTTTACGTCCTGGACCCATTCAGCGGATCCCTGGCGATATTCATTTGTGCACAAACAAGTGAGAGCATTTTTAAGGACAACTTTTCCGGTGACGGTCCCGCTACTCACCAAAATCATAACTTTATAACACATACGACCATCATAATATTAAAATGGACAAACATTTATCATCGGCATAAAATAAATCACCACATCTTAACCTTGCACTTGAAAATGAGTCGAGCAATTTCAAAGTAAATCAACGTCTTAGCCATGCCTCACCTAGCCACATGAATATAACACTCTGTAAGGGCCTAACTATACTTTAAAATAACTAACTTGGATATAAATATCACTTTGTGAAATTACTTATATTCATCTAATAATCTGAAAAACATAAAAGATTCATTTATTAATACTGATAATAGATTACATACAGATTCGATCACTAAGCTTAACTAAGAAAATTGATCCTGTAAGTCTTAGTTTAGTTATAAAGGTTATCCTTGATAAAACAAAAGAATTGAAAGCTACACTACGTAAAGCCTATCAAATTAATTTAAATAAAATAAGATGTTTAGTAACCATAATTCATTAGATAAAAGTCTAGCATTGAAAATTCATCTCAATTAATTTCATCCACTATATTCCCAACTTTCGTCCCTCTCCAAATTCTTATTTCTCTCACCCTTCCTCTCGTCTACAGCCACACACCAAACTCACTTCATTTCAAATCGGCCAATTAATACAAGAACAGAATGAAAATCCTTCTCCCTTCTTCTCAAATACTGTAAATTATCAAGTACAAAAACTATGAATTATTAGAAGATTTGCTGCAGATTCCAACCAGGAGTTCTAATTTAATTTGACCCACAAGAATTCTATTGGAATTTAATCATAGACTAATGAGCTCGAATTGAAATCGGGAATCAAGATATTTACCTTGAAACGGTGGTTGCTGAAAGGGGTTGGAAGTTCACTGATGCAAGAATTTTAGAGAGAAATGAAGTCTGACAAATTTTGAGAGAGTTGTGACGGGAATAAAATTTAGAAGAAACTAAGGGAATAGATGAGATTTATCAAAGGATGAAACATAGAGGTGAAGCAAGTGAAACGTGTAGATGAAATTAAGGGATGAAAAGTGAGACGTGGAGAAAAAATGGTTGGTCTCAGACAATCATTAGATTTAAATTATTATTATTATTATTATTATTATTATTATTATTATTATTATTATTATTTATTATATATATATATATATATATATATAAACTTAAATTATTCTATCATACAAATGAGCTTAATTAATTCCAATTTATTAATTCAATCTATTTTGATTAAATTCTTTTCAATACTATTTTAAAATGTAAATAGATTCTAAGGTCCAATTATTAATTAACATTATTTTTCGGGCTAGGGGCGCGACCTCGACTATAATATGATGCTCGACAATTTAAACTTCACAATATTTCACGAGTTGAACTTTAAACAAATTTAAAGAACCATAAATATAGTAAAGGGATTTGGGTTGTTACAACCCTACCCACTAAAAAGAATTTCGTCCTCGAAATTTTACTTACTTGGTGCTAAATGGGGATAACGAGCAAGAATTTCTTCTTCTCGTTCCCAAGTTACTTCATCAGGTTCGTGCCTAGTCCACTGGATCTTGACTAACGGTTTTTCTCGTCCTCTTAAAACATGCACTTTTCTATCTAAGATAACATTAGACACCTCTTCGTATGTCAAATCCTTATTGAGTTGAAGATTTTCATGACGAACAATGTGACTGAGATCGTGTAAATATTTTCGTAACATAGAAACATGAAACACGTAGTGAACGGTGGATAGCTCAGGCGTCAAAGCTAGACGATACACAGTATCTCCTATACGTTCTAAAATTTGAAACGGTCCGATAAATCGATGTCTTAGCTTTTCTTTCTTTCCAAATCTCAAGACTCCTTTCATTGGTGCGACTTTGAGAAACACTTTCTCGCCAACTTCGAAACTTAGCTCTCCCTTCTTCGATCATCGTACACCTTTTGTCGATCTTGAGCCGTCTTGATCCTGTCTTTAACCTTTTCAATGACCTCGACCGTCTCCTTGACAATTTCTGGACCTAAGATCTTTCTTTCTCCTACCTCATCCCAATATAATGGTAATCTATATTTTCTCCCATATAATGCTTCATATGGAGCCATACCAAGTGTAACTTGATAGCTGTTATTGTAAGCAAATTCGATTAACGGAAGATGAGCTTCCCAATTTCCTCCACTATCCATTACACAACTTCGCATCATATCCTCCCAAATTTGAATAGTTCTTTCTGATTGTCCGTCTGTTTGAAGATGATATGCTGTTAAAAATTTTAACTTAGTTCCCAAAGCTACTTGGAAACTTTTCCAAAATCGAGATGTGAATCTCGGGTCTCGATCAGATACAATAGATACGGCCACACCATGCAATCTCACAATCTCTTTAACGTACAATCGTGCAAGTTGATCCATTGAATAAGTCATTTTCACAGGTAGAAAATGAGTCGACTTAGTCAATCGATCCGCAATTATCCAAATTTCATCATGTCCACTCACGGTCCTGGGAAGACCCACGACAAAATCCATCGTAATATGCTCCCATTTCCATTCAGGAATTTCCAATGGATTCAACAATCCTCCTGGTCGTTGATGTTCCGCTTTAACTTGCTCTTTGAAGTCACCACCTCAATGTTCACTCTTTCAAATTCCTTTAATAAGGTCTCCTCCTCTGTTATCATTGAAGCAAGTTGCCCTTCCCTTTTTCTACTTAGCGCATCGGCCACTACATTAGCCTTTCCCGGATGATATTGAATAGTGCAATCATAGTCTTTCACAAGTTCTAACCACCTTATTTGTCTCATGTTAAGCTCTTTTTGAGTGAAGAAATATTTCAAACTCTTATGGTCAGTAAAAATCTCACACTTCGATCCATACAGGTAATGCCTCCAAATCTTTAGCGCGTAAACCACAGCAGCGAATTCCAAATCATGTGTGGGGTACTCATGCTCATGTTTCTTCAATTGTCTTGAAGCATAAGCCACAACTTTTCCGTTTTGCATCAGGACACATCCCAACCCTTGCTTCGATGCATCAGTGTAGATAACAAAATTGTCGGATCCATCGGGTATGGTTAGGACATGTGCAGTTGTTAGCCTTCGTTTCAACTCTTCAAAGCTCTGCTCACACTTATCAGTCCACTTGAACTCGACATTTTTCCTTGTCAATTGTGTCATTGGACCAGATATTTTCGAGAATCTTTCAATGAATCTTCTATAATAGCCTGCAAGTCCTAAAAAACTTCGTACTTCTTTAGCATTCTTAGGTGCTTTCCAATTGCTTACGGCTTCCACTTTAGCTGGATCCACTTCTATTTCTTTAGCCACCACCACGTGACTAAGGAATACTACTCGATCTAGCCAAAATTTGCATTTCTTGAATTTGGCATAAAGCTTTTTGCTTCTCAATGTCTCCAAAACAATACGAAGATGTTTTTCGTGTTGTGCTTCATCCTTAGAGTATTTTAGAATATCATCGATAAAGACTATTACGAACTTATCTAAATATGGATGAAAAACATGATTCATTAAATCCATAAACACAGCAGGAGCATTGGTTAAGAGAACACTTTTCCTCCTTTCAATTGATCAAACAAATCTTCTATCCTTGGCAAAGGATACTTATTTTTTTTTTGTGAGTCAGTTAAACTCTCGATAATCAATGCACATTCTCATTGTATCGTCTTTCTTCTTAACAAATAAGACTGGTGCTCCCCAATGCGACACACTTGGTCGGATAAAACCTTGGTCTAGAAGTTCTTGTAATTGCATCTTTATCTCTTTCAATTTTTTCGGTGCCATTCTATATGGTGCTTTAGATACAGGTGCTGCTCCAGGTATTAATTCAATTGTGAACTCCACTTGTCGATCTGGTGGTATTCCTGGTAAATTTTCAGGGAAAACATCAGCATATTCACGCACTACAGGTACATCCTTGAGGGTTAATTCTTCTTTTTCTTTCCCGATTATGCTTACCAGGTAAGCTTGGCCTTCACCTTTCTTTAATATCTTCATTACCTTCATTGCAGATATCAGCATGGGTGATTTTTTCATCTTGCTTGCATGAAACGAAAACATTTCTTCTGTTGGTGTTTGAAATTCGACTTCTCTTTCATGACACTTGATCATTGCGTGATTTTGACTCCTCCAATGTCTGAACGGTTCTTTCGGATTGACCGTCTGTTTGAGGGTGGTACGCAGTAGAGAAATCCAATTTGGTTCCCATTGCCACGTGCAAACTCCTCCAAAATTTGGATGTAAATCTTAGATCTCGATCAGATATAATTGAAGTAGGCACTCTGTGTAATCTCACAACATTATCCACATACAATCACGCTAGTTGATCCATCGAAAATGTCATTCTCACGGGCAGAAAATGTGCTGATTAAGTAAGCCAATCCACAATCACCCAAATGGCATCATGACCTTTCACATTTCTCGGAAGTCCCATGACGAAATCCATTGTAATCCTTTGCCATTTCCACCCGGGGATCGTTAACGGAACTAGCAATCCTGCAGGTCATTGGTGTTCCGCTTTAACCTTTTGGCACGTCAAACATCTCCCAACATATTCGGCTATAGTTCTCCTCATTCCTCTCCACCAAAATGTCCTTCGAAGATCTTGGTATATCTTGGTACCACCAGGATGGGCGGTGTATGGAGTACGATGCGCCTCATCCAATATCTCTCTTATCAAATCTTTATCCTTGGGCACACATATTCTATTTGCAAAGAGTAGTGTCCCATCTTCCGAGATTGAGAAATCTGTCAACTCCTCATTCATTCTTCGACCCTTGATCTTTTGCAAGAATTCATCGGTCTTTTGGGCTTTCTTGATTCTATCTCTCAAAGTAGGTTGAACAATTAAAGCAGCCATTATAGCCTTTCTAGCGGTCGGGGTCACCACTTCGATACTCAACCTTTTAAATTCTCTTGTAAGAGCTTCTTCTTAGGTAATCATCGCATTGAGACGTCCTTCACCCTTTCTACCGAGGGCGTCGGCCACCACATTGGCCTTTTCTGGGGTGGTACAATATGGTACAATCGTAGTCCTTCACCAACTCCAACCATCTTCTCTGTCTTATATTGAGTTCCTTTTGAGTAAAGAAGTACTTCAAACTCTTGTGATCGGTCTCTACTGCGTACCACCCTCAAACAGACGGTCAATCCGAAAGAACCATTCAGACATTGGAGGATATGTTGCGAACTTGCGTGATCGACATTGGAGGCGACTGGGAGACTCACTTACCTTTAATTGAGTTCGCTTATAATAACAACTATCAACAAACTCTTGGTATGGCTCCCTTTGAAGCACTCTATGGAAGAAAGTGTAGGTCGCCGTTATATTGGGACGAAGTTGGAGAAAGAAAAGTGTTGGGCCCCAAAATTGTCGAGAAAACTGTGAAGGTTGTTGAAAAGATTAAAGAGAGAATTAAGGCGGCAAAAGTCTTATGCCGACAAAAGAAGAAGAGAGTTGTATTTTGATGTTGGTGAGAAAGTGTTCCTCAAGGTGGCACCAATGAAGGGAGTTCTAAGATTTGGAAAGAAGAGGAAGTTGAGGCCTCGTTTTATTGGACCATTTGAAATTTTGGAGCGAGTAGGGGACGTAGCTTATCGGTTAGCCTTACCCCCTGAACTTTCTGTCGTCCATAACGTGTTTCACATGTCAATGCTCCGAAAGTACTTGCATGACCCTAGTCACGTGGTTCACCATGAAGATCTCCAAATTAGCAAAGACTTGACATACGAGGAAGGACCAAGTGTTATACTTGATCGAAAAATCCATGTTCTTAGAGGCCGGCAAATACCCTTAGTCAAAGTTCAATGGTCTAGACATGGACCCCAAGAAGCTACTTGGGAGCGTGAAGAAGAAATCTTAGCTCGTTATCCTAACCTAAAACCAAGTAAGATTTAATTTCGAGGACAAAATTTTTTTTTAGAGGATAGGGTTGTAACACCCTGCATTTGAATAAGCTTAATTTATTTTATAAGGCTTGTTATTTCTTCAATAATATGAATGATTAAATTATTCGAATTTGCTCGAATTTGCTCGAATTTATTTGTTGTGGACTTGAGGTAGTCTGTAGTTGCGCCATAGTTAAAGGACAAATCTTTAGATTATAATGGTGGCCTTAATGTATATTTCATATTGAAGAACTTTAATTATTTTACGTCTCAAACTAAATATTTCGTATCTTTGTTTATTATCCATTAAGATACTTAATTGAAAAAAAAAGAAAAAAAGAAAAAAAAAAAAGAGAAGGACGTACAAGTTGTGGGTTAAGGAATTAAGGAGTTAGAAATTATTTGTTTCAAAATTTATTTTAGTTATTTTATTTATAATTATCTGATCCTATACAAATTAAGAGATTTATTTGTTTGGGAGTCTCTCTCCTTTAAATAGAGTCATAACCCTAGTCTTCTGGGATTGGACTGCCATACTTTAAAATTCTAGCTTCCAAAGTTTCGAAAATTCTTCGAGAGTGCAGCCTTTCAGAATTTTTGTCAGCTTTTGTTCGGTAAGACTTTTAACATTGGAACTTTTTGGGTATGTAAAATATATAGAAAAAGGGATGTTATTTCTTTCGATCGGATAGATGGGTTTGAGGGTGTGAGAGAGAAAATGATGATAGTTAATAAGGTGTACGGTAGGCAGACGAGAGAGAGAGTGTCTTTTCGTTGAAAGGGAATTTGAAGGACAAATATATGATATAATAATCATAATGCCTATATATGCGTGAATTTGTTTATAGTTGTAGCAGAACTTTTCTAATAAGCTAATTAGTTAATTATTATTTAATTTGATTAATAAATACACTTGCTAATGATATATATATATATATATATATATATATATATGTTTTTATCACGTAGCGGAGGTTATGGAGAGAGTATATGTGTATACTTTCGACGAGAATTGAAAGGAAACTAGTTTGATAATTTAATATTATAATATAGTAGTTATAATAATCTGTTTCTAATGGAGTTATATATATTTTTTTGATTAAGGATTTAAGTACTAGTATAATTATACATGCTCAAATTTTATTATATTATGTTTATATAGGTGCAGCGTAACTAGGACCCTCCCTCGTCTGCTACTTGATCTGTTTGGATCGTTTGTGCTTAAATATAAGGTGTGGGATCTTACTTAACTTTATACCGTTGACTTATTTTGTCATTTTTAATATGATGTGATTTGCCGTATGTGATTATATGACTTTAAGTGTTGAGCGGACCGTGTTAAGTTGTCCATTGACTTGCTCTCACTTGCGTTCAATACATTTTATATCATTTGTCGAGCAGGACCTGTTGAGTTGTCCATTGACTTTGCTCTTACTTATTGACACCTTGTACATTGACATTTAGTGTTGAGTGGACCGTATTGAGTTGTCCATTAAGTTGCTCTCACTCCTTGTTGCGTATTACTTGACTTTAATTTTCACTACGTGCATCTGTTTTATTAAATTGAACAATATCTGGTATAACTGCCCACACTAAGTATATTCGCGCATACTTATCCCCAAACTTAAACTTTTCAGGTAATTGAAGTCGGAGGCGTGGATGTGTCGAATGACGAGTTAAAATAAATAGAAAATTTATTTTGGTTCCTAAGACTTTAAAATTCTACATTTTGGTTTTACCTTATTTCCTCCCGTACTTGTTGAATATGTTATCTTTGAAAATTTTGACATTTATTATTTAATCTATTGATGTTTTTCTTTAAGCAAAATTTAATATTATTCTTTATTCTACTAGGAAAAAAAATATATATTCATATTTCCACTGTAAATATTCTTTAAAAATATTATTTTAATGTCTTAATTAGATTAGGGTGTTACAAAACCTGAGATAAGAAAATATGAAAATGTTAATATTTTTAAACTATTTCTTATCCATTATTTTTGAATGGAAATTTTTTCATCAATGTAAACACGTAACGGTAAAAAATAAAAACGTACGCAAAATCAGCGCCGACCCAACAAAATATAAAATAAAATGAATAAAAATAATAATCCGAACCAAATAATACATTACCCAATTTCGGAAGCGGTTCGCGAATCCGAATCGTGATCTGTACAAATTTCGGACAAACCCTAGAAATCGATTCGACCTCAAGTTTGTTGCATTAACTCATTTATCTCAACTCCTTATTTGCTCCACGATTTTTTTCCTCATTTATGAAATTTCTTTTTTTTTTTTAGATCGGTGGATTTGGAGACCATTACTTTATTTTGATTGAATGCCAACTTTGTTTTGCTCTCAGATTCAATGCCATTGCATTTGTTTCTGCATTTCGTAGTTTGATTCCCAGAGCCTAAGGCTCCACTATAGCTGTTTAATTGTTGCATTGTGTGCGTAGTTGGCAACATTGTGGTGTGCATTTGTTTGAGAGAGAGAGAGAGAGAGAGAGAGAGAGAAGGATAAGATATACTAACATATAAGCTGCTGCGTCGTGCAATTTTTTTTTGTTGGGATTGATTGAATGGTGGATAGTTGGGAAAGTGAGATGAAAGGTGATGGTTGAAGAAGAATGAGTACAGGATCATTAGCATTGGGCCTGCGATCAACGGGAAGTTATGGCTCACTGCAGCAACTTCAGAACAACTCATCACCGTTGCTTGTTCATTCTACACCGCCATTATCATCCATAAAACCTCCGAAAATGCACAAGGACAGGGATAGATTATTCCACTGGATCTGCAAGTTCGCCCCTCGCAACAAGGTTGGAATGCTCCTTCTCTGTCTTGTTTCAGCTGCCGTTTTCGGATGGGTCTTATTTGTTGCCAAAGGTTCCTATTCTCATCTCTGTTTCACCCCTTTTTTTAACTAATTAAAATTAAAGATACCATCGATTAATATTCCTGGCTTTGATTACTTGCAGGAGAAGATGCTCGGGACTCCATCGATGGAAACATTAGTATTCAGTCGGGGCCAACAATTTCCATTGAGAAGAATATTAGTGGATTTTTATCTTCTCAACTTATTGCTGTCACGCCATACTTTCATGGTAAACTATGGTGCTGCATATGATTCATTATAAGTGCATGGTGGAACATGCTACAATTTAAGGAATATGGTTCTGAGGTTTGCTCGTGCTCTGGCAGGTCCCGAAGCTGCTACTGCATCGGCTTTTTCCTAATGCTAGGTATTCACTGTGGGTTGATGCAAAACTTGAACTGGTTGTGGATCCAATTCTAATTCTTGAAAGGTACATATACTGAGCTAACACAGCTGGGCTGTGGTGACTTTAATTCTTAGATATTCTCTCACAGTTTTTGTGATGCTGACATATTTGTTAATGCGGTACTTATTGATATGGTTATGCGTAGTATTTGTCCCCTACTCGGAATCAGATCTTGGATATGCTCTGTAGATGAACGTTTGGTTTTAATGCAGGTTCTTATGGAGGAAAAATGCTAGTTTTGCCATATCAAGGCATTATAAGCGTTTTGACGTATTTGAAGAAGCAGAAGCTAATAAGGCAGCTGGGAAATATGACAATGCTTCTATAGATTTCCAGATTCAATCTATACTTATATAAAAAAGAGTCTTGTTTTACAATATTTGAATCGCCTAAAATATACTTACTGTAAAGCAAAATTAAAGCCAATAGTGTAATACAATAATATTAATATTTTAATATATTATTAGTTGCAAGAATACCAATTTACCTTAGTTATAATTTATTATTTACCTTATATTTAAAATATATTAGTTTAGTGAAAATTAAAATTACCTTATTAATATTTATATGATATATCTATTTTGCGATTTACCTTATTATACCAACATGGTTATAAGTTCATATGCGAATTTTTTCACGTATATTGTGTTTTTTTCTCTATTTTTTCAACTCAAAGCTGTCTTCTCTTCCAAGAGATTCCTCTTAAAATTCTTAAATATTTTTTAAATTCAACCATGTTCAACTAATTTAATCTTTTTTAGGAAATTTTTATCCTTCCCGCCTTACTTTTTAAATAATAAATATAGAATTTATTAGGAATTAAATAGTCTATTTAGTATTTAATTAATTAATTTTCATATACTTTTGAATTCTTATTGTTGATAATAATTTCAACTGTATATTAGATCTCGATTTTAAAGAAATGGGTATAATTAAGTCGAATTAAGCTAGACACCATAAACTTCGAGCATAACTCATTTATTATCTCGGGTTATTTACAATGGTTTGATTAAAATTAATACTTTGATTGTTAATTTTATGCATAAATATTTTTTAAGTTATTAAACTAGATAAATAGTTTCTGCCATCCACAAACATAAACTTAGTAAGAATACTAAAAGTGTATCAAAATTTTGAAGATGGTACATTTTTAAAAGAATAAAATAAATAGTACGTATAGTTTTTCAAGTTGACATTTTTACTTAAAATAGTTAGTATAAATATTCATATAATTTATCTTATAGATGAAAAATTCCTATTGAAATTAAACTATTGATATTTTAATTTTCAACTTTTCAAGATATTACACAAAAATTATATTCACTCATTTCATATAAATGAGAATTTATTAGCACTGTTATAATGACATTAAAAGAATAATTGAATTAAAATGTAAATAATATTTATTATATTTGGGCATATATAGAACTTTATCACTTATAATATTTCTGCAATTCGTGGAAAGTTAATAATATAAGAAATAGAGAGAGTGTTCTTTACAATAAAATATTATTGTTCTTTATTTTTTTTCTTCATTAGTGATCAAATATTAAATTTTAAGAAATTGCAAGACATTCACTACAAAATAAACTAAACTATATATTAACTTGTTAGTGTTTATTTAGTAGAATCATTTCGCACGTTACTTACACTAGTATTATAAAAGGAGGGAGGGTTTAACACCGTATTCTGCCTGGAAATTGCCCATTACAAGTGGTATGCAGTGTTTATTCGTTTCTTTTCCTTTAATTATTTTATTTTTAAATTTGTGTCGGGCCTACCATATGATTCATGCTGTAGATTTTTGTAGCTACCAGATGTTCCTGAGGGTTGTGTAATAGTCAAGGAGCACATTCCAATCTCCAATGTCTTTACCTGCCTTTGGTTTAATGAGGTGGACCGTTTTACTTCCAGAGATCAGATAAGTTTTTCTACTGTGAGGGACAAGATCTGGTCAAAGACTAGTTACAGTATTAATATGTTCTTGTACTGTGAAAGACGCAATTTTGTTGTTTTTTTCTGTTACCTCGTGACTACTATCCTACTATTTACTGAGAGAGAATCGAATTCAAAGCTGTTTCATCCTAACCTATCATGCTTCTTAAAAAAATACCAATGTGTGAGGTTACCTGTATGATGCTACGTATATAATTTATTAACAAACACGATTCCTTAGTGGATCTTGTGAGTTTTAGGGACTAGGAAGTGATGTGTGGCCTAAAAGCAACCAGGAAAACCATCTCAGAATGTTTGCTTCGTAGTTTATGTTTGTATCCGAGCACTTTCAACTGACCCCATCTAAAAAGCTCCAATTAGCTTCTCAGGTAATTCCATATAGCCCGTGATAGATAAACCAGCCTTATTAGGTATTAACTTTTTGGTGATTCTTGAAAACAGATTAAACTTAGGGGGCGTTTACTAATTAGGATAGGATTGACTAATCTTATCTCATAATTCATTCAATCCCATATGTTTAGTTCCAAATATGAACAATGATCATGTGATATGAGATATCCTTAAATCTAATCTCTAAAAGTAAACGCTTAATTAGCTTATTTTATTTTTATTTATCCGGCTTATCCCGCTTAGTAAATGTCCCGTTATAGTTTGGCTTGCCTTCGCCGTATGCCTAGTTTGTTTAAGTGGAAAGATAAAGCTCGTGCATGCTTCTGGAGAAGCCAGGCTGACACATTAACAATTTAGGTAACTAGTTAAGTAGATTTTGTGGGCAGCAGAGTTAAGAAAATATTTTGGCTTGTTCTGTTCTAATCTCTCTCTCTCTCTTTGATGTTAGACTTAGGGGTTGTATTGGATTGTAGAGTTAGGGGGATTTTAATGGAGTTGGATGAAATTTATGAGATTTGAGTGGGGAGTTTGGAGGAATTCGGCGTGGATTTTTAAGGAGTTGGGTCGACTTCAACTCCACATCCCCGCGATCGTGGGTAATGCTCGGTGGCGGATGACCTCCCCTCCCCGCGATCGGGGGACATAAATAATTGCGGGTACCAATTTGGGGATCGGGAGTTAAATCCACACCCCAACCCTAATTGCAGACACTCATCCCACATTCATCACACCCTAACCTCTCCTTAATTGCCGCCCCTCCACCTCCGCCTCCTCCATCGCCGCCACAGCTCCACCTCCCGCGACAGTTCGACGTCGGTCTCCTTCCCCGTGGTCGCGGCATCCCCGTTGTCGCTGGTTCCCTCCGTTTCACGCAATCGCGTGCTCATTTTCCTCACTGGCAAATGGCTCCTCGTACCAAGATGCCCGACATTGCTGCTCCATCAGACCCCCCTATAGACTACACAAAGAGGTACGAGTGTCCAGTTTACTTGAAATCTGATTTGGAGGGTCAAATTTATGTTAAGTTTTGTGAGAATCATGTTATCCGTCCGAGATATATTGATTGGGCTTTGATTAGAGACCTTCGGATTACAGCAAAAGTGGTGAAATATTTGAAGGTTTTGGGTTTGGAAACTTTTGCTAGAGATGGAGACAATGTTTGTACTTATGATAAATTGTGCATTGAGTTTTTAACTTCACTAAATATCACTCCTAATAAAAGCAAGATTTATGTTAGAATGAAAAATACGAAGTATATGATTAGTTTACATAGAATGAAAACTGTATTTGATTTTTCAACTAGTGGGGAACCTTAAAAACTTAGAGGTTTTAATCCCAATTTAGAATGAAAAGAATTGTTTGGATATGATAATTAGAATCCCGCCAGTATGTCCAACGGGTATCTTGACGACCCGACTGTGATAATTGTGCACAAGTTTATTGCCTACAACATTTCTGGGAAGGTGGAGGCAAACAAGGTGAATTCCACTGAACTATATTTGGTGTCTTGTTCCAAGAAGCGCATTGATGTCTGTATTTCCAGCTTCATTTTTACTGCTATGCATCAAACACAAACTCGCCCTGGTAGTCATGCTTCATTTGGTGCAATTATTACGGGCTTGGCTCATTTCAATGGAGTTCTCTCTTCCAAAACGGGCCCCCAAGAAGGTTATGAAGAAATTGAGCCTTACTTCATTGATTTCGTTGAGCTGACTCGGTCTAACATCATTAAAAGATCGACACAGTTTTGTACCTCCGGCAAAAAGACAATGTGTTCGAAATTCCTTGCCCAAAAGGATGAAGCTTCAATATCCATTGTTGGTAATGAAGATGAAGCTAGAGAGAAAGAGAAAGAGAGAGAAAGAGCAAGAGGAGAGAGAGGAAGAGGAGGAGTAGGAACCGAGACAGGATGTGCCACTGGCCCCACCCGAGCCTCGTGGTTATAGGAGTTTCCAGACTGATTTTTAGTCCTTTCGAGATCATTTTGACTCCACTTTTGCGTCATTCAGGCAAGATGTGAATCAGCAATTTGCATATATTAGACAGGATGTGAATCAAAGATTGGATGCTCATGATCAGCAATTTGGGGCATTTAGTCATGATGTCTACTCCAGATTCGACACTTAGCACAAGGAGATGACAGCGTTACAAGCAATGCTTGGAGCGCTTTCTATCCGCCACCACAACCGCCACATCAACCTGATGAGTAGTGAGTTTTACTTGTATTTTGTCACAGCCCGAAATCTGATGTGTAGGAACAACCAGACTCCATTGGAGTGTGAAGGTGAAACCATCAAATAAACATCTCACTTTTGTCACAACTCACTCGAATTGCGACCAATACTATTTCTGAATGAATTAAGAATGTGAAACTAACAAATAAAACTTAACTCCTCAATGAACCAATTATGGAAAT
This sequence comes from Schizonepeta tenuifolia, assembly GCA_029490685.1. Taxonomy (NCBI): domain Eukaryota; kingdom Viridiplantae; phylum Streptophyta; class Magnoliopsida; order Lamiales; family Lamiaceae; genus Schizonepeta; species Schizonepeta tenuifolia. The sequence continues at coordinate 58,424,459 of CM055955.1, forward strand.
AAGGTATGAAAGCAACAACGAGTAAGAACTTGCTTTCAACTAATCCCAACAAGAAACAGGCATATCTAATTTATAACGGTTTCTCAAAAATAGTGTTAAGTATTTTGACTTTACGTCATTCAGAGTATAAAGCAAACGAATCCAAAAGTACTGTTTCGACTCGGGCAAACTGCTCATTGTATCAACATAATAGAGTATTTCAAAAATTATAGACACAATCCAGCGGAAGACATCACTGCTCTCGACAATTACATGTATGAAGACATGTAATTACCGACTCAAAAACATCCAACAGACTAAGACACCACCAAGACCATCCGCATCATCCTCATCCACAGCTAACCTGCACGTTTAGAAATACATGCAAGGCTGAGTACTTCGTACTCAGTGAACACAATGCCAAAAACATTTGAAACTTTGCTCATTAGAGCTATATGATTGAAAACTTGCCTCTTTTGCTGCATCACAAGGGTTAATTATATATTCGTCTAAAAATAATGTACCACTTGTGATAGCCATAAAAACATTTTCATTTTTCTGAAATCGACTGCAGTCATTTTTATACTCAAGTATGAATCAATCTACAACTGATCTTTCTGTTGTGTCAAGAAGTAGGCCTACTTCTCAAATACCGTAACAGGCTAAGCCGAAGTAAAGCTCACAATTACATCAATTCAATGCATGCATCGGTCCCGCATTAACAGGACTTTTATCCCATGCATCCACATGATTTTTTATAAGTAACATGTAGATGATTGCATACCAAAACATTTAGAACATTTAGGCAAGTCAATCAATTTGAAAAACGCACATAATACATAAATAGTAAGCGCATTCATCATTTGGTTTTAGTTCAGAAAAACCCACCTTGCTTCGGGTATATTGAAGTCGAGGTTGCTTACTTTACGCTTTCCCGACTATTTCGGGGTCCCGCTCGGCCCTTCAATAATAACATCGATTAAAATCGAACTTATCTTACTCGAAAAAGTATGATAGACTTAGGGCTCGACTGAAGGACTTCTACTTGACTCGAGTTTTCCCTAACTTATCTAAACTTCTCTACATCGATATCTTTATCGATTTCTCATTTTCAAATCATCGTCTTTACTTGGTTTCTAATAACTTCTCAAATTCATATTCTCGTTTCTAATATGACTTCTCAAACTTCACGTAAATTGATAAGTTACCATTTAGCTCGTCTTGACTTCTCATAACTCAAGTTATATGATTTCTGCAATCATAACGTCAAATCTCAACTAATATCATCATACGTCATTCATTCACAATTGAACACTGATTTCAATAATCAACAATCAAAAATTTACATCGAAGAACAAACATTCACTTCAATGTTCGCATCATAAACACATATTCACATTAATACTCAAACATCGTCATCATACTCAAGCATCAATGTCAATACTCAACACTTATATCAAATAAACGATTTACTTTTCTCAAATAATTAGGTTATTAGCATCATACTTAATCACATAATCACAATCAACTATCGAGATTTCAGAAATACGTCATATCTTAAATACAATTCATATATTAATGAATTATTATTCGACTTTTAACTTCCATAATCTCATAACTTCAAATTTTAATGAAAATCATTTCATTAAACTCATATTATAATAATCATTTTTGAATTAAATATTCAAACTTTTATTTTGTATTTCTTGACTAAAAAATACGTCATTCTTTTCTCAAAATACGTATTCATGTACGTCATTATTTTCTTCAAAATACGTACTTATATACGTATATAATCTCAACTAAATACTTAATAAAATAATTATTATTTTATCTTTTTCTTTATTTAATACTCAATTTTCATTTTTATTTAAATAAAACTCGATTTTCATTTGAAAACTTCGCTGCTCGATAAGTTCTACGTCTTAACTCCTTTTTAAGTGATTTAAAAAGCAAACTTGCTATTTCTACTCAAATAACATCATCAAATCACTTAACACATCATATATCATCAATAACTCATCATCAAAATATTTTAAACTTCATAATATCATTTTCTCACATAACTTCTTTATTTTCTCGTTTTCTAAATTTCTATCACTTTTCTTACTCGATTAATACTTCGTCACATCCATCAAACATTCATAACACACTTAAGATCATACACATCACTTAAAATTCACATCACTCAAGCATATTCATTTTTAATGAAAATATTCCATTAAATCAATTATTCTAGTATTTTATTATTATTTCTTTAATCATAATTCTTTTAGCTTCTCGTTTGAAACAACGAACTCAAATACGGACATCTTAACTCTTAATCTCATACTCATGACTTCTAACTCGTTATTTCATTTTCTTTTAGTTTATTTCTCTTTTCATTCTCAAATATTAATATTACTATTAATATTATATTTCTCTTTTTAATGCTAACATCAAATTCACATTACATCCTCATGTATCATCATTCTAACATCATCATCAATCAAAGAAATATTTTTCTTTAGACTCATACTTTCATTTATTTCTTTTTCTCATTATTTCCTTTTTATTATATATATTTATATATTTGTTTTTATCTCAAAATTCATAGAAAATTCATAAAACTTTATTTTCTACTCAATTCATTCAAAATAGACTTAACATCTCATTTATTTCTCAATTTCATTTTTATCTAATGAAATTCCTCATTTTATATATGTGTTTACTCATTTTTCGAATTAAAATAATTAAAAATAATTATTTTTCTAATTAATTTATAACATCATCAAATCTTCAAGTTTTTCTTATGAATATGAAGAACACATCCTCAAAAACTCATATTAACCTCAAGAACATCATATTTATTTTTAACCTCATTTCTTTCGATCTATCTTCCATATATTCCATAAATATCAATAAAAATTATATCTTCATATTTTCTCAATTTTCATGCTAATAAACTCATTCAAAAAAAATAATCTAACACATATTAACATCATCATTATCATCAATATCATTATATCTCATCAAAATCATCAAGAATTCATTTTCTTCAAAATTATGCATAATTCGAATTTTCCTCAAAAATCATAAAATTCATATTTCATCTCAAAAACACATCTAGATAATATTTTCATACATCATCTTGCTCATAAACATCGTATAACTCATAAAATTCATAAATCATCATTTAATCATATTTTCTCTATTTTTAATCAATTAAATTCATTAAAAATCCAATAAATTCACCAAAAATTATCATCAACATATATATGCATATAAATCACATGAAAAATCATAATAAGTATATATCATCATCATATCATCAAATAAGCATCAAATCTCATCAAGAAATTATTTTTTCCTAATTTTTCTTCTTAGCCGATATTTAGGGTTCTTGGCTTTTTTAGATTCTTTTATCTTTTTAACTCCTAAATCATGCTTATATCTTCATTTTGATCATCATATCATCATCATAACCCTAAGGTTTGCCTATGCATAAAGTAAATCATGCATTCTTCCCTTATTTTCTTACTTACATATACATATATACATCTTAAGAATGAAATGAAATCATACTTAAAAATAAATAACTTAAGCTCTTCTTTGGCTTGGATTTTGGCTTGCTTGGAGAATGAAAGATGGTGGATTTGTGTCTCCTTTCCTTGCATGAAAAAATATGCAAGATATCTGATGGTCCCGATACGAGTTCTGGTGTATGGGGGGGGGGGGAATACACCAGATAAAGCTTTTTAAAAACAACCCCCTAAAAATAACACAACCGAGTAATGCAACTCAGTTGGAATCACAACCGAGTAAGAAACACTCAGCTGGAAGTGAAGTGCTGTGCGGAATGTGGTGGAAATTAACTCGTATAAAAATCAACTCACGCTTAAAGGCAAGGTTGGTCAATAACCAAGACAATTGATATGAAAGAATGCAGTTTGTATGCAGGTTAGTTGGTCAGTTGAATATGTAATAAGATAACTGAAAAATAAACACAACACACAAAGATTTACGTGGTTCGGAGATAACTCCTACGTCCACGGGGAGTTGTGAGTCCACACAACTCAATCCAAGTTCTTCTGGACAAACCACAAAGCTTACGCGGGCTTTGCAACCGTTGAGATAAGTTTACGGGTACTTATCAACCTTACAGATTAGTTTACGGGTACTAATCAACCTATCTACTCAGTTACGGGAAGAGTAGGGTCCTAATAAACTTTTCAGGTGTAAGAAAGGGTGGGGTTCCAACTAATAGCTCGAACAAGAAATGAGCTACGATCTAACACTCTACGAACTATCAACAAGTGAAGTTCTCAAGGTTGAATCAAAAGACACTAAGACAGAATCTATTACTCTAGAACTCTCAACTAATGATGTTCTAAGAGATTGAATGCAGCTCAACTCGTGTGAAGTATTTGGTTCTTTCTTTCGCTCTTTGATCTCTTCTTGCTCTTGTTTGTCTTCTATTTCTGTTGAATGAATGAAGACCTCTATATATAGGCGGAGAGAATCAACTAGCCGTTGGAAGAGCTGTTGATCTCTGTTCTTTGAAAGCGATGGCTTGTCTCTCGTCTCTGCAGACTTTCCGGATTTGGCAACTGCATGCTTCTACTTTCCATATGAGACAGCCTTGTGTTGGGCCAAATGGGATAATGACAGAGAGTCAAACCTTCACGTGACTTCCTTGTTTGAAATTCAAATCTTAACCTTTGACCTCCAACATTTGACAGTCAGTTGAGTCGTTTGATCTTCATCTGATTGGTCTTCAGCTGATGTTCTATCTGAATGCTTCTGTCTGAGTAGGAACATGTGAACTCTCAGCTGACTTTGAACTTCAAGCTGTTGATCTAACTGATTTAGTCCTACAACTGATGTTCCATCTTGAACGCTCAGTGGTCCTTCTTGTATCTGACTCTGATCAGTTGGCTTCGAACGCTCAGTCGTCGTTCTTACAACTGATGTTCTCTTGTATCTTCCCCCTTTGAACTTAGCTGATGTTCTGAAACTTGAACGCTCAGTTGGCTCGAACGCTTAGATAACTTTCTTCTTCCCTTTTGAATTGCTCAACTGATGTTCTATCTTGTGAACATAACTTCCCCCTTTTTAAACACTCAGTTGTCTTTAATTACATCTGATGTTCTTACCGAGTGATGCCTTGTTGTCGTCTTCAGCTGGAGACCTGTAAAGATAAAATCTCAACAATGCTCAAACAGCGAGCCTAACTATTAACAAAAGGATCTGACAACATCTACTCGGTTGGGGTCAGTTGTTTTTGGAATCAATCAAAACTTTAATAAATTTCCTAACAATTTCCCCCTTTTTGATGATGCCAAAACCCCTTATAAAGTTCTTACAAATCAAACTGATCTAAATCCTACTGACCTATCCAAAATCTCAGCTGAAATTCTAGACAGTCTATAAGATTAAAACATCAAAGGGTTAGTACAGTTATAACATGGTATTGAGATAACTTTGCGATTCAGAGCTTGGACAATGACAGATTGTACGTCAAGTTGAATCGTATAACTGAATAGTTTTTATTACAACTGATGGTTACAAAGATAAGCACAAAAGACAAAAGTTACATCAGTTGCTCAAAAACTAACTGAGCTAATACTTAAGCCCATACTTGCTAAAAATTCTAACAAAAATCTCTCTCTTTGCTTCTGACTCCTTTGCTATGTCTACCCCGTGCTCTTTGCAGACTTGCGTCGCCTCAGCTGCAATCTTCTAACGGTTGGGGTTACGAGAATCTGGGAGGAAGGGAGGCTGATAAGTGACCCTCTTAGGGACCGGAACTGTGTTCATGTCCAGTTTTGCTTCTATCATGGCACGCCTGAACTGGCTGAACATGCCCGGGTCCCCTGAGTGCAACTCGGTCAGGGCTTCCTTGAAGGCTTTTCTTGGATCGTCAGTTGAGAAGACCTTTCTGTAATAGAAGTCATTCACGAACTCTTGCTTGAATGACTCCCATTCTTCATTCCACTCAACAGGAATCCACTTGTCCACGTGCTTGAACCGACTTTGGACCTTGACCTTCCCTGGCAACCTCTGTTGTCTCAGCCGAGCTTCAGCCTTAACCTGATGTTTGTCAATGCGGCGACGGTTGCGGGAGACGATGTTCCGGTCCAAGTTCTTTGTTATCTTTGTCAGCTCCTCTTCAAATTGGTTTACTCTTCTAGCCTGGCTGGCAGCAAACTTCTTGATCCAACTCGGATTCATATAATCTTTCTCAGCAACATCCATAGCCTTGGCAGCTGCAATACACTCTTCGGTTGTGATACCGTCGAGTTCCGAATCAAGTTATGGAGTTGTAAGAAACTCCAAACTGCTCCGCCTGCTCCAAGTCTTTTTCCATTTCAGCTCCGCCGACTTCGGTTGACTTGGGAGCAGACTTCTTCTTCTGAGTCTTCTTCTTCAGCTGGGATTTTGCAGCAGCTGGCATTTCTTCCTCAGCCTAGGTCTCTTCTTCCCCCTGCATCTCAACATCCGCCTTTTTATCTTCCCCCTTTTTGGCATCAGCAACAAGGTTGGCTACTGATCCATCCAGAGAGGTGAGCTGTTGTTCGGCTTGTCGAATACGGTTGAAGAGTTCATCGACCGCGCACTCTATTCCCACCTTCTTTGCCAGTTCAGAGTCATGGTGCTCTTGTTCGGCTTTCCTCATTCCAGCGAATGTTTCAGTTACCTCGGTCTGGAAAGCATCGAACTCAGCCCATCTTGACTCGAACCGAGACTCCCATTCTTCATCCTGAGTCTGTTGGGATTTAGCGAGGTTGGAATCAGACAAGGATTGGAAGACGTTCAGCTCAGACTTGATCCCAAGGATGGTCGTTTTCAGTTCAGAAATGTCTTGGCTGGTGGAGGAGGAGAATTCATCCAGCTTTGTCTTTAGTGAAACATTCTCCTCCACCAGCTACTTGTTCTTCTCCTCTTGTGCTTCCAACATCCTCAGCTGATCTTCTTTCTTTTGCTGGAAGTTGGCAAGCATCTCCATCCTCAGCTGGTTCGCCCTCTCAGCTATCAGCTCGCAAATGTCTTCAGTTGAGGGCGCTGGCTGATCAGCTGGAGCTTGGTGTTCAATCAGAGCTGGCTGCTCAACTGTAACCATGGCTTGACGGTTGGCCATGTACAGTTGAAGCTCTTCTTCTTCATTCTTTGCTGCGGCGACGGTTGCGTCCAGATCATTGAGGAAGTCAGCTGACTTGATTAGCATGTTGTTGAGGAATTCAATGCAATCTTGTCCAGCTGTTTCCCTGGTATCAGTGCCTTCTGCCTTGCTGAGGTCCAGACGACATGTCAGCAGTGCCACCTTGTTGTTGTAGGTGACTTCCAGGTTGGCATAGTTGAAGTAGTCTCGGATGCGAGACTCGTCCGCCTTTAGCCGGTCCCAGCTGTGTACCCTGATTGTATCTTCCTTCACATACCAGTGACTGAAGATCATGTTGAACTGGTACAGCAGCTCGGTTCCAAGAGTAGCGAAGATTGGCATGTCTCGAGCTTCTGGGAACATCCCTATCAGCTTCTGGAAGCAGTAGGCCACCTTGCCTTCATGCTCCAGCGCGACGGCCTGAAGGTCAGCTTCGTCATCTATGGGGGAAGGAGATAGATTCTCATAAGGCAATGGTTCAAGGGTTTCATCAATGTTGGCCAAAGAAGTGGTCTCAACATTGGCATCGAGCTGGGAGCTCGGAATATCAGATTCTGTGGGGAGGGGGGTATCAATAGGTTCCTCAACATTGGCCGAAGAAACGGTCTCAATGTTGGCATCGAGCATTGAGCTCGGAACATTTGGCTGTGATTCGGTTGAGAGAGCAAGAGGCTCTTGGGGCGGTACGGCATCAACTCTTGCCATGGGGGAGGTTGGAACGTCTTCAATTTCCTCTGAGGAGGAAGAAGCATCCGATGTCACGTCCGTCTCCATTCCTTCCGCCTCATCAGTTCCAGCAACGCAAGGGACGATCTTGAAGACAATTGCCTCAACTGAGTGGCTCGACACGGATGGCTCCTCGGCTGGTGTCGTTGTCACGCCCCGACTCCCGGGGTGCGACTTACGAACAACAACAAACCTAAACAACTAACCCAAACAAAGGGAACATGCTCGGGGAAAACAAAGGCGGAATATAAGGCAATCGAATTTGGTTTTCAAAAGCATAAAGAATAATAACCGAGCATCTCAACTTCACTTTGAACGGGAATTCAAACAAGAAAATCATACTGATGGGAAGGGAATTCCAACAAAAAGGGGAATCATACGAATATATACATCAAGATAAGGAAACATGTTCAACAACAAGTCAAGTTACGAGCCCATCGCTCGGGATTACAAGATGAAGGGGTTACGAATTCAATAAGCATTCAAAGTCTTCGAGCACAACGCTCGGAATCAAGAACATGAGGATAAAAGTGTTAACTTCAACAGACATTAGATCAAAAAGATTGCAGCGGAAATTAGCATCAACTCCCAACACTTGCACGTATGAAGACGTACAAATGCCAGTCTGAAATTCAACTAAACTTAACCAACAAAACCAAACCACACCACCAAGTATCCACGCCATCGCCATCCAGTCAAACTGCATGTTTAGAAACACACGCAGGGCTGAGTACTTCGTACTCAGTGAACACAAGCCAAAACATTTGAATAAAGATGCTTCTTAAAGCTATATTAATTGAACTTGCCTTGCCAAACATCACAAGTATATAAGCAGTTTTAAAAACGATTTTACTTGTGCATGCCAAAACATTTTTATTTAAAACGGACTGCGCAGTCAAATATCATATAATATAATAGCATGTATCATCTATCACAAATAACTTCATGTGCCGAGAAGTAGGCCTCCTTCTCAAGCACTGTGACCGGCCTAACCGAAGCAAGGCTCACAGTCACCTCAACATCTACCACACGTGGGTTCCTGCTTTCACAGGATAATCACATCTTCAAAATAGATGATAACACATACTAACTTCAATAAAATGGCAAGTCAATCACATTTGAAAAACATATCATAATATTTAATAGCATACTAATTTTCATCGATAGATTTTGGTTCAGAAAAGCCCACCTGACTTCCGAAGAACTAGCTAGGTGGTCTAGGGTTATTTGTCCTCGCTTAACGATCCGTCCGGCTCGATCCTTCATAGTTCGACATCGATAGATAAGATATATGAAAGACGGACACAAAGGCGTTGGACTTAAACTGACGGACTTCTATTTGAGTCGTCGCTCTCTTCGTTCTAACTTTTCTAAAAGATCTCACGTTCTCGTCTTTATTTCATTAACTCTATTCGAAAAGGTTAACTCTACTACTTAACATTGTATACTTTTCTCGTTCTAGTTAATAACTTCATTGATACAAATTATTACTCGAGCTTTCTTTCAAAGACTTTAGTTCATTCTCAATTTAACAAACAATAATTCAATCATTCAATTATTTTCACAACATAATACTATCATGCATTTAAATATTAATTCAAACATATAAAAAAAATTGAAATAAATCAAACACTTCAAGACACATTAACATGCATTCAATTTAGATCTTAAATTCTAACTTGATTATGCATTTCCTTTTATAGAGGCTTAAACTATTAATTCTATCTTTCTTATTTATATAGACAACGCTTCGTTCTACATCCGCTATCTTATAAGGTATTTTATAACTCTTATTTATTTAACAAAAATTCTCTTAGTTTTTAATAAACTCTTTTGAAATTATAAATTCTTGTTCAATTCTAACTTGATTCTCATTTTTTAACTCGAATATTATTCTTTTAATTATTATCTCGGTTTATCTTTTCTTCGCTTAATTGGAAATAACGTACTCAATTTATTATTTAATTAATCTTCTTTCAACTTATTATTCGATATCTTATTTTATTCTCATTTTCTCGATCAACTTATACGAGTATCTATCTTAATTCGTCTAGCATCTTTTCTTTATTCAATTTAACTTCCTTTTTATTTCTTATCGATTAATTCTTCTTAACTCGGTTTTGTTTATTTCTTTAATAATTTCTTCTTTATTTGTTTTAAACCTTTAAGCTATTTCTTACTTAATGATTTCTTTATCTTTTGATTAACATTTTTATGAATTTCCTCACTTTATTATAAAAGATCTTTTGTTATATTTTTAGTAAAAATTTCAAGTCTTTAAAATTTTAATACAAGGTATTTAATTAAGAAATCTTTTTCATACATCTTTTATTTAATTAAAAGCTTTTCAATTTTTTTAAGTCTTTTATCAAAACTTCTATTTTTATTCCATATTCAACTATCATTCATACATACATTGAAATACTTAAACATCCAATTATTTTTATTATTTCTACACTTAATTTCTTTCAAAAATTTAACATGCAATCTCATTTCCTTCACTTAAACACATGTATGATAATATCAACACAACATACAATCATTTCATAGATCAAAACATCACTCAATTCATCAACAAAATCAACAAAATAATTTCTCCATTTTTTTTCAAAAACACACGGCATTTATGCCTATTTTTATGCAATTTGTTTCTCAATTTTTCATGCATATAATCTCATTACTAACATGATAAAAATAACAATTCAAGCATCAAAATAACAATAACTCAAAGATTTCATATTTTTCTTATTTTTACTATATTTTTCGGCATTCATCATTTTTTTAGGGTTTTTGTTTCTTTTTCTTCTCTTAATTCATCGATTAATATCTAGTGCTCGATTCTCCTAACGAATTCTTCTCACTCGATTAGCGCATGCATATCCTAAGTTTGCCTAAACATAAATTAAATAACATGCATGTATAGATCTTTCCTTTAGAACTTATAGACATACATTTTACAACTAATCAAATGAAATCATACTTAAATAAATGGGAATTCTTCTCTTGGCTCTTGGGATTGAAATGGATGGAAATGGTAGCTTCAAAGCTTGGATCTTGAAAAGAAGAATGTCTTCTTGAATCCTCAAAGAAAAAGAAAGAATATAGGATTAATCATCCATAGGTTTTAGGAATCAAAATAAAGAAAAGTGTTGGAAAATTCTTGAATTCAACTTCAAGAACTTGGAAATTTGTACTTTTCTTTGAAAAATATGGATGGAATGGATGGAGGATGGTGTTCTTTACTTCATTTCCATGGATGATAAGCTTGAATCCATGGTTGCATGTGAAGAAAAATCAAAGGAGCTGTGTAGAGAGGGAGTGCCGAGAGTTAGAGAGTTTGAGAGAGGTTTGGAGAGTTTTTCTTGTTGTTTTGAGAGAGAGAGATATCGAATGGAGAGAGAGATGGATAATGAATTGTGGTCTCTTTACTTGTCTTGGATGAATAGGATTCAAAATTTAACAAAGTGAAAAAAAGAAATAAACTTTTTGGAAATTGTAAAAGACAAGATTTGATATTTGATTTGAAGTTAACTTGTATGCATAATTTAAGCAACCATGTACAAGACACCACTATGTCTTGTTGGTCTTGGAAATTGAGGGGTGATGGGAGAGGGTTGTGAGGTGGCGAGAGAGGGAGAGAGGTGGATGACACGTGTCGTCGTCGTGTCGTTACGGGTATTAATTATCCGGTCGTAAAGGTTTTCCGGGTAAAACGATTCGTATTAATTCCGTTTTGTTCTATTAACGGGTCTAACCTCTTCTCGTTTCACTTTTGACACTAACTCGTCCCAATCCTATGTCACGTCTCAAATTAAAAGATTAAAGGCTTCGATCATTTTAGTCCTTTAATTCTTAAAAAAATTTAATCGGCTTATTAATTCGTTTATTAATCCTTTTCAAGACTAATGCCTCATTTCTCTTCTCAATTCTCGGATAAGTTCTTACCCTATCTCAGTGATCTTAAAAGAAATTCTAAGTTCGAAGGTTCTAATTTAATTCTATTCTAAGTTCATCGGCGTAAACATATTTCTCGGCGATTAATGTTATGTTATCTTAACTAAACAAATTTCTCGGGATTTTTCCGGAATTTAATCTCATACTCATTTTCTTATAAACGACTCAACAAACATATCACATCATCATCATCTCAGATAATTAGAACAGATAAATTCACACAAGATTCACAAGGCAATTTAAACGTTTTATTCAAAACTCATCGATTGGAAAAGAAAAATTTTACTCCTAAATTCTCATCTTTTAACTACTCGGTTAATTAGACGCTCTCTTAAAGGGATAAAAACTCGGGGTATCACAGCCGTCTCAAGTGGCACCTCCTCCTCAGTTGGTGCATCAACAGCTGGTTCCTCAGCTGGCTCCTCAGCTGGCACCTCAGCTGGCTTCTCAGCTGGCTCTTCAGCTGGCTCCTCGGCATGCTTTTCAGCCGGCATGTCCTCAGCTGGCACAGCAATCGACTTCTTGAACCTCACCCTCAGCTTCTTCTGGACATGCTCCTCCGCCTTCTCTTTCTCCGACTCAGCTCTGCGTCGGCGTGCAGCTTTCGATTCGGAGGGGTGAGTGACAGCTAGTGCCTCCTCAGCTGTGTCCTTGGGTTCAGTTGTCTTCCCAGCATCCTTCTTTTCCTTAGGAGTATAGACACTCCTAATCACCTCTTGTGCCTTCTTTGCTATTGGGAACAACATCAATTTCTTCAAAGGGGTCTCCTCGCAGTCCTCCCATACCATGTTCTGACCCTTGGTTGCGAGCAGGATTAGAGCAAATATTTTGCAACCGAAATTTAAAGTCCCCTTGACACTCAACAATCTCTCCCCTGAGTCGGTTGTGGTCTCGGAGATCTTCTGCTTCTCCAGGGTCAGCTGGTTCAGAAAATATTGGAACCAATTGATCTCGTGTTTGTGCTCCAATGCCAGCATTGTTTAAGTTTCGATCGGCTGATGTCTCTGAATGCTCCGCTGTAGCCGAACACGACCTTGGAGACAACATCGAACATGAGTTGATGTTCTGGCTTTAATTTGGTCCTCTGCATATTGCTCTTTAACCTTTCCGGAGTGACCAGAGCATTCTCCAGAAACTCATTGGCTTGCTCATCAGTTATGTTTTCAACGAAGTCCGTGGCATTGTAGTTTACAGGTATGATGTGGCGAAGAACGTCGGACACTGCAATGGGGACAGAAACACGGCGAATGGTTCTGGCCGAAACATCGCGTTGCCGACAAGAGATCTCTATTGTGACTCCATCTCAGCTGTCGATGGACGACTGCAGATTCACATAGAATTCTCCGACATGGCGCTTGAACAGGTGAGAGGGGAAGAGCTTTGCCCATTCCAGTAGGCCGTTCTCCCTGAGTATATTTGCAAGGGGAGCTAACACCGACGACTCCAATTCATCGTCGGATAGGATCTGCTCGAAGTGAATCTTCGAAACCAGCAGGTCGAACGATTCTTCATACGAGGTGGGGACTAGATAGGGTCCGGAAGAAGCCATTTTCTTTCCTTTGGGTGCCATTTAATATCACTGAGAAGATATATATAAGAAGGAAGGAAAATCTTGCAGAAAAAGGTTAGACAAAATCTGAGAAGATGATGAATAGTAACTGCAGATAAACACGAATGAGGAAGGTAAGGGATCACTTCCTGATTTTCCGTCTTTTATAGGTTTTTGACTCGGTTGAAATCGACGGCTAGGGTTGAATGGCACGAATCCATCAACGGCTGAGATCACGCTACTGTTGACTAGCTTTGACTTGACGTCATGAACCGAGTTCCAACCAGCGCGTGAGAAGGTGTACAGTTTTTCATGTCAGCCCAGTCGCACTATAAAGTAGGCTATTGATGTTCAGCCGTACTTTACATTAAATGCGACATGATGGCTATTTTAATGTAACTGACATGTTCAAACATTCTCATTTAAGATCATAACACCTTCAGCCATAAATGTTATCTGCCAGCTGATGTCGGAATCAGCTGTGTTCACCTGTCAGCTGATGTTGGAATCAGCTGTGTTTCAATGTTGCGGCATACCATCAGCTGACTCGAGCTCGTCTGTTCAGCTGACGTCTGATCCTACGTTGCAGCATACCATCAGCTGACTCGAGTTCGTCTGTTCAGCTGACGTTTGATGTCTTCGGTTGGCAATCCGCATCTGAGATTCCCCCTTTATCTGAGCTTCCCCCTCAGATGGATATCTATCTCTTCACCTCAGCTAGTTCCTCATCTGATGGATCCAACAATCCAAGTAAATCACATAACATCTTGAACCGTGCTTCGGCTAGAGGTTTGGTGAAGATATCTGCTCTCTGAATCTCAGTTGGAATCTTCTCCATGGATACGTCCTTCTTCTCAATATGGTCTCGGATGAAATGATGTCGGATGTCAATATGCTTCGTCCGATAGTGATGAACGGGATTCAAAGAGATAGCAATGGCACTTGAGCTATCACAATGAATGGGAACCTGTCCAGTTGCAACTTCATAGTCTCTCAGCTGTTGCTTGAGCCACAACACTTGCATGCAGCAGCTACCGGCAGCCATATACTTTGACTCGGTTGTAGAAGTGGCAACACATGCTTGTTTCTTGGAGAACCACGAAACTAGCTTGCTTCCCATGAACTGACAGTGTCCAGATGTGGACTTCCTGTCCAACCGATCTCCGGCTAGATCTGCATCTGAGTATCCGGTCAGTTGGATGTTGTCGTCGGTTGGATACCACAACCCAACATTTACAGTTCCCTTCAGATACTTGATGATGTTCTTTGCTGCCAACATGTGAGCTTCCCTCGGTTGAACTTGGAATCGAGCACACACTCCAACCGCGTAAGATATGTCTGGCCGACTGGTTGTTAGATATAGCAAAGAACCGATGATCCCTCTATACTTACTGGAATCCACGAGCTTTCCCTCAGTTCCAGGTTCAATCTTCCAGTTAGTATTCATCGGGATCCTTGTGGTCTTACTTGTCTGCAATCCGAACTTGGTGATGAGCTCCTTTATATACTTGGACTGATTGATAAAAATTCCTTTTGATGATTGCTTCACCTGAAGTCCAAGAAAATAATTCATCTCGCCCATCATCGACATCTCGAACTTCTCCTTCATGAGATTTGAGAATTTTTCACACAGCTCCTCCGACTTGGAACCGAATATGATGTCGTCGACATAGATTTGCACAACAAGTATATCTTCTCCAACTTTGATGGTGAACAGTGTTTTGTCAACTGACCCTCGTTTGAAACCCGAGTTCAGAAGAAAACCACAAAGAGTGTCATACCAAGCCCTGGGTGCTTGTTTTAATCCATAGATTGCTTTCTTCAATTTATACACTCTTCCATCTCCAGTTTCAAAATCGGGAGGCTGTTCAACATATACATCTTCCTTGATGTCATCGTTGAGGAAGGCACACTTCACATCCATCTGATAGACCTTGAACTTGTGAAATGCAGCATAGGCTAGAAAGATTCGGATGGCTTCCAGCCTTGCAACTGGTGCGAAGGAGTCCTCAAAATCGATTCCTTCTTGTTGGCAATATCCCTGAGCTACCAACCTTGCTTTATTCCTCACGATGAATCTAATGGCGTCTCTCTTGTTCTTGAAAATCCATTTTAATCCAATGACTTTGACACCATTTGGAATCTTTAGAACTGGTGATTGATCAGCTGTTGAGTCTGGATCCTCAACATTGACAATATTTTGAACCGGGCTTGGATGGGCTTCGGATTCTGATGCAGTTGGAGTGACATCAGCTGGAGTTCCCCCTTGAGATGAGCTGGGGTCCTCACATTCATCTTCAGAGGAGTATGGATCATCATCCTCGGTTGCCCACACCAATGGTTCAGCTAGATTCTTTTCTCTTAGTGCTTGCGATCTGGTGAGAACAGGTGGAACATGTGGATCAGCCTGTTGTCCTTTAGCTTGTTCCCTACGCTCAAAAGTAGATTCATCAAAACTAACATGAGGTGTTATCTCCACAACACGAGAGCTATTGTTGAAAACTCTATAAGCCTTGATTCGAGCGGCATATCCGAGAAATATGCCTTTGGAAGCCTTGGCATCAAAAGTTTTCAACTGAGTCTTCCTATTGTTGTGAATATAACACTTAGAACCAAAAACGCGAAAATATGAAATATCAGGCTTCCTGCGTCTCCATAGCTCGTATGGAGTCTTTCCCAACCGCTTGGTTAGAAGAGACCGGTTCTGGGTGTAGCAGGCTGTGTTGATGGCCTCAGCCCAAAATCTCTTTGGCTGCATCCTTCAGCATTCGGTTCCTTCGCTCGGCTACTCCATTCTGTTGCGGAGTACACGCAGCTGAAGTTTGATGAGTAATTCCATGCATCTCGTAGTACTCGATGATGGTTTCATTTAGAAACTCGGTTCCACGATCTGATCGGATGGAAATGATTTTCATCTCTTGTTGGTTTGATATTCGATCCATCAACTTGGGTAGCTCATCTCGGGTTTCACTCTTGAGACGCATGAAAATGGTCCACGTGTATCTGGAATAGTCATCAGTTACAACAAGTGTATTGTCACGCCCCGACTCTCGAGGTGCGACTTACAAACAACAACAAACCTAAACAACTAACAACTATCTCAAATAAAGAGAACATGCTCGGGGAAAACAAAGATGAAATATAAGGCAAATTGAAAACAAAGGTGGAAAACAATCGAATCTGGTTTTCCAAAAACGTAATGAAATAACTACCGAGCATATTAACTTCACCTACAACAGGAATTTAAACAAGTAATCCATGCTGATGGGAAGGGAATTCCAACAAAAAGAGAGAGAATACGAACATATATCAAATTAAAGGATCATGTTCAACAACAATTCAAGTTACGAGCCCATCGCTCGGAATTACAAGTTAGAGAGTTACGAATTCAACAAGCATTCAAAGTCTTCGAGCACAACGCTCGGGATCAAAAAACATAAGTATTAAAGTATTAACATCAATAGACATTAGTTCAAAAGGATTGCAGCGGAAACTTGCATCAATACCCAACACTTGCACATATGAAGAGGTACAAATGCCAGTCCGAAATTCAACTAAACTCAACCAACAAAACCAAACCACACCACCAAGTATCCACGCCATCGCCATCCAGTCAACCTGCATGTTTAGAAATACACGCAGGGCTGAGTACTTCGTACTCAGTGAACACAAGCCAAAACATTTGAATAAAGATGCTTCTTAAAGCTATAATAATTGAACTTGCCTTGCCGAACATCACAAGTATATAAGCGGTTTTAAAAACAGTTTACTTGTGCATGTCAAAACGTTTTTCTTTTAAAACAGACTGCGCAGTCAAATATCATATAATATAACAGTATGTATCATCTATCACAAACAATCTCACTGTGCCGAGAAGTAGGCCTCCTTCTCAAACACTGTGACCGGCCTAACCGAAGCAAGACTCACAGTCACCTCAACATATACCACACGTGGGTTCCTGCTTTTCACAGGATAACAACATCTCCATATAAATAGATGATAACACATACTAACTTCAATAAAATGGCAAGTCAATCACATTTGAAAATCATATCATAAAATTTAATAACATAACTAAATCTCGTCGATAGTTTTGGTTCAGAAAAGCCCACCTGACTTCTGAAGAACTAGCTAGGTGGTTTAGGGCTATTTGTCCTCGCTTAATGATCCGTCCGGCTCGATCCTTCACAGTTCGACATCGATAGGAAAATAAGATACGCAACATGACGGACATAAAGGCGTTGGACTTTTACTGAAGGACTTCTATTTGAGTCGTCTCTCTCTTCGCTCTAACTTTTCTAAAAGATCTCGCGTTCTCGTCTTTAAATTATTAACTCTATTCGAATTGATTAACTTTACTACTCAACATCATATACTTTTCTCGTTCTAATTAATAATGTCATCGTCTATATTCTATTACTCGAGCTTTCTTTCAAAGGCTTTAATCAAATCTTGGTTTACAATTAATAACTCAATCATTCAATTATTTTTCACAACATAACTAACATCATGCATTTAAACACTTATTCAATCATATAATGAATTCACATAAATCAAGCATACTTCAAGACACATTAACATTCATTTAATTTAGATCTTAAAATCTAACTCGATTATGCATTTCCTTTTATGGAGGCTTAAACTATTAATTCTATCTTTCCTATTTATATAGACAACGCTTCGTTCTACATCCGCTATCTTATAAGGTATTTTATAACCTTTATTCTATTAACAAAAATTTCTCTTTAATAATTTCTTCTTTACTTGTTTTAAACCTTTAAGCTATTTCTTACTTAATAATTTCTTTATCTTTTGATACACATTTTTATGAATTAGCTCACTTTATTAGTTAAGTTATAAACGATCTTTTTGTTGTAGTTTTAGTAAAAATTTCAAGTCTTTAAATTTTGATACAAAGACATTTAATTGATATATCTTTTCATACATCTTTCATCTTTTATTTAATTAAAAGCTTTTCAACTTTAAATCTTTTTATCAAAACTTCTATCTTCATTCTATATTTAACTAACATTAATATACTTAAACATCCAATCTTTTTATTATCTTTACAATTAATTTCTTTCAAAACTTCAACATGCAAACTTATTTTCTTAATTTAAACACATGTATGATTATATCAATATAACATATAATCATTCCATTAATCAAAACATCACTCAATTCATCAACAAAATCATCAAAATAAATTCTCCATTTTTCTCTAAAACACACGGCATTCATGCCTATTTTTATGCAATTTGTTTCTCAATTTTTCATGCATATAATCTCATTCCTAACATGATAAAAATAACAAATCAAGCATCAAAATAATGATAACTCAAAGAATTCATATTTCTCTTATTTTTACTATATTTTTCGCATTTATCAATTCTTTAGGGTTTTAGTTTATTTTTCTTCTCTTAATTCACCGATTAATATCTAATGCTCGATTCTCCTAACGAATTCTTCTCACTCGATTATCACATGCATATCCTAAGTTTGCCTAAACATAATTTAAATAACATGCATGCATAGTTCTTTCTTTTAGGACTTAGAGACATACATATTTACAACTAATCAAATGAATTTCATACTTAATTTAAATGGAAATCCTTCTCTTGGCTCCTGGAATTGAAATGGATGGAAATGGTAGCTTCAAAGCTTGGACTTGAAAGAGAAGAAAGATGTCTTCTTGAATCCTCAAAGAAAAAGAAGAACATGGAATTAATCATCCATAGGATTTAAGAATCAAAATAAAGAAAAGTGTTGGATGATTCTTGAATTTAACTTCAAGAACTTGGAAGATTCTTACCTTTTCTTGAGAATATGGATGAAATGAATGGAGATTGATACTTTCTACTTCATTTTCATGGATGGAGAGCTTGAATACATGGTTGCATGTAGAGAAAAATCAAGAGGGGTATGAGAGAGAGAGATGGGAGGGTTTGAGAGTTTGTTTTTCTTTCTTGCTTGGAGAGATGGAGAGATCGAATGAGAGAGAGAGGTGAAGTGAATGAATGTAGTCTTCTTCCTTGTCTTAGGTGAGTGAATTTGAAATCCAACAAAGGGAATAAAGTGTACTTGTTGGAAATTGCATTAAGACATGACTTGATAGGTGATGTGATGTTAATTTGCATGCATAGTTTAGTTCACAATTTACTAAGTATGTTGGCCATTCCTAGAGTGTAGGCATGATGACATCTAAGTATAGGTTATAGGTAGTGTGAGGTGGCGTGAGAGAGTGAGAGGTGGATGACACGTGTCGTCGTCGTGTCGTTACGGGTGTTAATTACCCGGTCGTAAAGGTTTTTCGGATAAAACGATTCGTATTAATTCCTTTTTGTGCTATTAACGGGTCTAACCTCTTCTCGTCTCACTTCCAACACTAAGCATTTCAACTCTATTTCACGTCTCAATTTAAAAGATTAAAGGTTTCGATCATTTTAGTCCTTTAAATTTTAAAAGAATTTAATCGGCTTGTCAATCCGTTTATTAATCCTTTTAAAGATTAACTCCTCACTTCTCTTTTCAATTCTCGGATAAGTTCTTACCCTATCTCAGTGATCTTAAAAGAAATTCTATGTTCGAAGGTTCTAATTCAATTCTATTCTAGGTTCATCGGCGTAGACATATTTCTTGGCGATTAACGTTATGTTATCTCAATTAAAAAAACTTCTCAGGATTTTTCCGGAATTTAATCTCATACTCATTTTCACATAAACAACTCAACAAGCATATCACATCATCATCATCTCAGATAAATAGAACAGATAAATTCACACAAGATTCACAAGGCAATTTAAACGCTTTATTCAATTCTCTTCGATTAGAAAAGAAAAATTTTACTCCTAAATTCTCATCTTTTAACTCACTCGGTTAATTAGACGCTCTCTAAAGGTATAAAAACTCGGGGTATCACATGTATACTCGTTACCATTCATGCTTTTTGGTGTAACTGGCTCGAAGAGATCCATGTGGATCAGGTGTAACACTCGGTCGGTTGAGGGAGTTGTCTTCAACCGAAAGGAGGATCTAGCGAGCTTTCCCAACTGGCATGCACTGCAGATATGTGTTGTTGAAAACACTCGGTTTGGTATGCCTTTTGCATGTTCTTGTCTGGCAAGTCGGTTCATAGTCTTGAAGTTCAAATGGTTGAGCCTTTTGTGCCACAGCCAGCTCACATCTGAACTGCTCTTTGATAACAGGCAGGTGTCCTGAGGACTACTGTTTCAGTCAGCATAGTAGACATTCCCGGTTGGGGATCGATTTTCCAACAATATGACCTGCTTTGATCCGACATTTTTAACCCTGCAACCCTGTGCATCAAACTTGACCGAGAAACCATTATCACAGAATTGACTGATGGAGAGCAAGTTATTCTTCAATCCATCAACATACAAAACATTAGAAATCGACACGTGATTGGTTTCAAGGGTACCGTAGCCTCTGGTGTGACCTTTTGAGTTGTCACCAAAGGTAACTGAAGGTCCTTTTTTCTCCACGAAACTCCCAAGCAAATCCTTCAGATTTGTCATGTGTTTCGAACATCCACTATCCATCACCTATATGGTTCGTGATGCTTTATTCTTCCTCAGCTGTTTCTCTTGTATCTGCAAGGAGAAACTCGCTTAGGTCCCCAATTTCAGTTGGGTCCTAGAGGGTTAGAACCAGTTCCCCCTTGAACTGTGATTCGTTTTTCCCTGTATACTCGGATAGATTTATCATTCCAGATCACTTTTCCTTCATCATCAATTATAACAACACCTCGGTTATCCTTAGGCTTGTTGTTAGTAGTGATGTTCTGTTTCTTAGGAGGAGATGGATTTCTCCCATTGTGAGCTTTCGAAGGAGAGGCTTTCCCCCTGTTTTGATGGCGCTTTTTATCATATTTGATTTGTCTATGAGGTTGGACGCCATGTTGGAATCTTTGTGGCTGATTCGGATTCCAACTCCCTGAATGTTGTCTAAAGCTATTCATGCCCTGTTGGTGGTTCATGTTGTGGCATGAATATCTCCAGCTGTTCGACCTGTTCCTTATCGGTTGACTCGGATGGAACCTCTGGTTGAACTGATGATGGAACCGCTGTTGATTCAGATGGTTGGATCCTTGTCGGTTCTGCGGTTGGTTCGATTCTTTGTGAGTAATGCAACTCAGTTGGAATCACAACCGAGTAAGAAATACTCAGCTGGAAGTGAAGTGCTGTGCGGAATGTGGTGGAAATTAACTCGTATAAAAATCAACTCACACTTAAAGGCAAGGTTGGTCAATAACCAAGACAATTGATATGGAAGAATGCAGTTTGTATGCAGGTTAGTTGGTCAGTTGAATATGCAATAAGATAACTGAAAAATAAACACAACACACAAAGATTTACATGGTTCGGAGATAACTCCTACGTCCACGGGGAGTTGTGAGTCCACACAACTCAGTCCAAGTTCTTCTGGACAAACCACAAAGCTTACGCGGGCTTTGCAACCATTGAGATAAGTTTACGGGTACTTATCAACCTTACAGATTATTTTACGGGTACTAATCAACCTATCTACTCAGTTACGGGAAGACTAGGGTCCTAATAACCTTTTCAGATGTAAGAAAGGGTGCGGTTCCAACTAATAGCTCGAACAAGAAGTGAGCTATGATCTAACACTCTACGAACTATCAACAAGTGAAGTTCTCAAGGTTGGATCAAAAGACACTAAGACAGAATCTATTACTCTAGAACTCTCAACTAATGATGTTCTAAGAGATTTCAACTCGTGTGAAGTATTTGGTTCTTTCTTTCGCTCTTTGATCTCTTCTTGCTCTTGTCTGTCTTCTATTTCTGTTGAATGAATGAAGACCTCTATATATAGGCGGAGAGAATCAACTAGCCGTTGGAAGAGCTATTGTTCTCTATTCTTTGAAAGCGATGGCTTGTCTCTCTTCTCTGCAAACTTTCCGGATTTAGCAACTGCATGCTTCTGCTTTCCATCTGAGACAGCCTTGTATTGGGCCAAATGAGGTAATGACAGAGAGTCAAACCTTCACGTGACTTCCTTGTTTGAAATTCAAATCTTAACCTTTGACCTCCAACATTTGATAGTCGGTTGAGTCATTTGATCTTCATCTGATTGGTCTTCAGTTGATGTTCTATCTGAATGCTTCTGTCTGAGTAGGAACATGTGAACTCTCAGCTGACTTTGAACTTCAAGCTGTTGATCTAACTGATTTAGTCCTACAACTGATGTTCCATCTTGAACGCTCAGTGGTCCTTCTTGTATCTGACTCTTATCAGTTGGCTTCAAACGCTCAGTCATCGTTCTTACAACTGATGTTCTCTTGTATCTTCCCCCTTTGAACTTAGCTGATGTTCTGAAACTTGAACGCTCAGTTGGCTCGAACGCTTAGATAACTTTCTTCTTCCCTTTTGAATTGCTCAACTGATGTTCTATCTTGTGAACGTGACTTCTCCCTTTTTAAACACTCAGTTGTCTTTAATTACATCTGATGTTCTCTCCGAGTGATGCCTTGTTGTCGTCTTCAGCTGGAGATCTGTAAAGATAAAATCTCAACAATGCTCAAACAGCGAGCCTAACTACTAACAAAAGGATCTGGCAACATTTACTCGGTTGGGGTTAGTTAGTTTTGGAATCAATCAAAACTTTAATAATTTTCCCAACAATTTCCCCCTTTTTGATGATGCCAAAACCCCTTATAAAGTTCTTACAAATCAAACTGATCTAAATCCCACTGACCTATCCAAAATCTCAGCTGAAATTCTAGACAGTCTATAAGATTAAAACATCAAAGGGTTAGTACAGTTATAACATGGTATTGAGATAACTTTGCGATTCAGAGCTTGGACAATGAGAGATTGTACGTCAAGTTGAATCGTATAACTGAATAGTTTTTATTACAACTGATGGTTACAAAGATAAGCACAAAAGACAAAAGTTACATCAGTTGCTCAAAAACTAACTGAGCTAATACTTAAGCCCATACTTGCTAAAAATTCTAACAAAAATCTCTCTCTTTGCTTCTGACTCCTTTCTTAGGGACCGGAACTGTGTTCATGTCCAGTTTTGCTTCTATCATGGCACGCCTAAACTGGCTGAACATGCCCGGGTCCCCTGAGTGCAACTCGGTCAGGGCTTCCTTGAAGGCTTTTCTTGGATCGTCAGTTGAGAAGACCTTTCTGTAATAGAAGTCATTCACGAACTCGTGCTTGAATGACTCTCATTCTTCATTCCACTGAACTGGCATCCACTTGTCCACGTGCCTGAACCGACTTTGGACCTTGACCTTCCCTGGCAACCTCTGTTGTCTCAGCCGAGCTTCAGCCTTAACCTGATGTTTGTCAATGCGGCGACGGCTCCGGAAGGCGATGTTCCGGTCCAAGTTCTTTGTTATCTTTGTCAGCTCCTCTTCAAATTGGTTTACTCTTCTAGCCTGGCTGGCAGCAAACTTCTTGATCCAACTCGGATTCATATAATCTTTCTCAGCAACATCCATAGCCTTGGCAGCTGCAATACACTCTTCGGTTGTGATACCGTCGAGTTCTGAATCAAGTTCGGTTGCGATCTCGGCTATAGAGTTGTAAGAAACTCCAAACTGCTCTACCTGCTCCAAGTCTTTTTCCATTTCAGCTCCGCCGACTTCGGTTGACTTGGGAGCGGACTTCTTCTTCTGAGTCTTCTTCTTCAGCTGGGATTTTGCAGCAGCTGGCATTTCTTCCTCAGCCTAGGTCTCTTCTTCCCCCTGCATCTCAACATCCGCCTCTTTATATTCCCCCTTTTTGGCATCAGCAACAAGGTTGGCTACTGATCCATCCAGAGAGGTGAGTTGTTGTTCGGCTTGTTGAATACGGTTGAAGACTTCATCAACCGCGCACTCTATTCCCACCTTCTTCGCCAGTTCAGAGTCATGGCGCTCTTGTTCGGCTTTCCTCATTCCAGCGAATGTTTCAGTTACCTCAGTCTGGAAAGCATCGAACTCAGCCCATCTTGACCCGAACCGAGACTCTCATTCTTCATCCTGAGTCTGTTGGGATTTAGCGAGGTTGGAATCAGACAAGGATTGGAAGACGTTCAGCTCAGACTTGATCCCAAGGATGGTCGTCTTCAGTTCAGAAATGTCTTGGCTGGTGGAGGAGGAGAATTCATCCAGCTTTGTCTTTAGTGAAACATTCTCCTCCACTAGCTACTTGTTCTTCTCCTCTTGTGCTTCCAACATCCTCAGCTGATCTTCTTTATTTTGCTGGAAGTTGGCAAGCATCTCCATCCTCAGTTGGTTCGCCCTCTCAGCTATCAGCTCGCAAATGTCTTCAGTTGAGGGCGCTGGCTGATCAGCTGGAGCTTGGTGTTCAATCAGAGCTGGCTGCTCAACTGTAACCATGGCTTGACGGTTGGCCATGTACAGTTGAAGCTCTTCTTCTTCATTCTTTGCTGCGGCGGCGGCTGCGTCCAGATCATTGAGGAAGTCAGCTGACTTGATTAGCATGTTGTCGAGGAATTCAATGCAATCTTGTCCAGCTGTTTCCCTGGTATCAGTGCCTTCTGCCTTGCTGAGGTCCAGACGACGTGTCAGCAGTGCCACCTTGTTGTTGTAGGCGACTTCCAGGTTGGCATAGTTGAAGTAGTCTCGGATGCGAGACTCGTCCGCCTTCAGCCGGTCCCAGCTGTGTACCCTGATTGTATCTTCCTTCACATACCAGTGACTGAAGATCAGGTTGAACTGGTACAGCAGCTCGGTTCCAAGAGTAGCGAAGATTGGCATGTCGCGAGCTTCTGGGAACATCCCTATCAGCTTCTGGAAGCAGTAGGCCACCTTGCCTTCATGCTCCAGCGCGACGGCCTGAAGGTCAGCTTCGTCATCTATGGGGGAGGGAGATAGATTCTCATAAGGCAATGGTTCAAGGGTTTCATCAATGTTGGCCAAAGAAGTGGTCTCAACATTGGCATCGAGCTGGGAGCTCGGAATATCAGATTCTGTGGGGAGGGGGGTATTAATAGGTTCCTCAACATTGGCCGAAGAAACGGTCTCAATGTTGGCATCGAGCAATGAGCTCGGAACATTTGGCTGTGATTCGGTTGAGAGAGCAAGAGGCTCTTGGGGCGGTACGGCATCAACTCCTGCCATGGGGGAGGTTGGAACGTCTTCAATTTCCTCTGAGGAGGAAGAAGCATCCGATGTCACGTCCGTCTTCATTCCTTCCGCCTCATCAGTTCCAGCCGCGAGGGACGATCTTGAAGACAGCTGCCTCAGCTGAGTGGCCCGACTCGGATGGCTCCTCGGCTGGTGCCGTCTCAACTAGCGCCTCCTCCTCAATTGGTGCATCAATAGCTGGTTCCTCAGCTGGCTCCTCAGCTGGCACCTCAGCTGGCTCCTCAGCTGGCTCTTCAGCTGGCTCCTCGGCATGCTCTTCAGCCGGCATGTCCTCAGCTGGCACAGCAATCGACTTCTTGAACCTCACCCTCAGCTTCTTCTGGGCAGGCTCCTCCGCCTTCTCTTTTTCCGACTCAGCTCTGCGTCGGCGTGCAGCTTTCGATTTTGAGGGGCGAGTGACAGCGGGTGCCTTCTCAGCTGTGTCCTTGGGTTCAGTTGTCTTCCCAGCATCCTTCGTCTCCTTAGGAGTATAGACACTCCTAATCACCAACTGCGCCTTCTTTGCTATTGGGAACAACATCAATTTCTTCACAGGGGTCTCCTCGCAGTCCTCCCATACCATGTTCTGACCCTTGGTTGCGAGCAGAATCAGAGCAGATATTTTGCAACCGAAATTTAAAGTCCCCTTGACACTCAACAATCTCTCCCCTAAGTCGGTTGTGGTCTCGGAGATCTTCTGCTTCTCCAGGGTCAGCTGGTTAAGAAAATATTGGAACCAGTTGATCTCGTGTTTGTGCTCCAATGCCAGCAACTGTTTAAGTTTCGGTCAGCTGATGTCTCCGAACGCTCCGTTGTTGCCGAACACGACCTTGGAGACAACATCGAACAGGAGTTGATGTTCTGGCTTTAATTTGGTCCTCTGCATATTGCTCTTTAACCTTTCCGGAGTGATCAGAGCATTCTCCAGAAACTCATCGGCTTGCTCATCAGTTATGTTTTCAACGAAGTCCGTGGCGGTGTTGTCGTCGTCAGTTGGATGTTGTCGTCGGTTGGATACCACAACCCAACATTTACAGTTCCTTTCAGATACTTGATGATGTTCTTTGCTGCCAACATGTGAGCTTCCCTCGGTTGAACTAGGAACCGAGCACACTCTCCAACTGCGTAAGATATGTCTGGCCGACTGGCGGTTAGATATAGCAAAGAACCGATGATCCCTCTATACTTACTGGCATCCACGAGCTTTCCATTAGTTTCAGGTTCAATCTTCCAGTTAGTATTCATCGGGATCCTTGTGGTCTTACTTGTCTGCAATCCGAACTTGGTGATGAGCTCCTTTATATACTTGGACTGATTGATAAAAATTCCTTTTGATGATTGCTTCACCTGAAGTCCAAGAAAATAATTCATCTCGCCCATCATCGACATCTCGAACTTTTCCTTCATGAGATTTGAGAATTTTTCACACAGTTCCTCCGACTTGGAGCCGAATATGATGTCGTCGACGTAGATTTGCACAACAAGTATATCTTCTCCAACTTTGATGGTGAACAGTGTTTTGTCAACTGACCCTCATTTGAAACCCGAGTTCAGAAGAAAACCACAAAGAGTGTCATACCAAGCCCTGGGTGCTTGTTTTAATCTATAGATTGCTTTCTTCAACTTATACACTCTTCCATCTCCAGTTTCAAAACCGAGAGGCTGTTCAACATATACATCTTCCTTGATGTCACCGTTGAGGAAGGCACATTTCACATCCATCTGATAGACCTTGAACTTGTGAAATGCAGCATAGGCTAGAAAGATTCGGATGGCTTCCAGCCTTGCAACTGGTGCAAAGGAGTCCTCAAAATCGATTCCTTCTTGTTGGCAATATCCCTGAGCTACCAACCTTGCTTTATTCCTCACGATGAATCCAATGGCGTCTCTCTTATTCTTGAAAATCCATTTTAATCCAATGACTTTGACACCATTTGGTCTTTCTACCAACTCTCATACACAGTTGCGTAGAAATTCATTCAGTTCTTCTTGCATGGTTGTTGTCCAGTGAACACAGTTGAGAGCTTCCACAACATTCTTCGGTTCTGGTACATCAGCTACGAAGCAAGAAATCATGGCAACATCTCCAGCTTGCTCGAACTC
Organism: Schizonepeta tenuifolia; assembly: GCA_029490685.1. Taxonomy (NCBI): domain Eukaryota; kingdom Viridiplantae; phylum Streptophyta; class Magnoliopsida; order Lamiales; family Lamiaceae; genus Schizonepeta; species Schizonepeta tenuifolia. The sequence continues at coordinate 58,452,035 of CM055955.1, forward strand.
CTCAAGAACTGCCAATTCCTCAGCATATTGAACGTAAGTGTTGGAATCTTCCTCAGTCGAATCTGGATTTGCAACTCTACTCCTTGTACGCACACCTTCGGTTGGATCTCCGATGATGTTGTCAATGGAATGATCTTCATACCATCTTCGGTTGCGTCTTCCATCTTCTTCCAACAGTGGTTGTTCCAGGATTTCAACTGGTGGTGAATCCTGACCCGTAGGAGATACTGGAATCTTCAGAACTGGTGATTGATCAGCTGTTGAGTCTGGATCCTCAACATTGACAATATTTTGAATCGGGCTTGGATGGGCTTCGGATGCTGATGCAGTTGGAGTGACATCAGCTGGAGTTCCCCCTTGAGATGAGCTGGGGTCCTCGCATTCATCTTCAGAGGAGTATGGATCATCATCCTCGGTTGCCCACACCAATGGTTCAGCTAGATTCTTTTCTCTTAGTGCTTGCGATCTAGTGAGAATAGGTGGAACATGTGGATCAGCCTGTTGTCCTTTAGCTTGTTCCCTACACTCAAAAGTAGATTCATCAAAACTAACATGAGGTGTTATCTCCACAACACGAGAGCTATTGTTGAAAACTCTATAAGCCTTGATTCGAGCGGCATATCCGAGAAATATGCCTTTCGAAGCCTTGGCATCAAAAGTTTTCAACTGAGTCTTCCTATTGTTGTGAATATAACACTTAGAACCAAAAACGCGAAAATATGAAATATCAGGCTTCCTGCGTCTCCATAGCTCGTATGGAGTCTTTCCCAACCGCTTGGTTAGAAGAGACCGGTTCTGGGTGTAGCAGGCTGTGTTGATGGCCTCAGCCCAAAATCTCTTTGGCTGCATCCTTCAGCATTCGGTTCCTTCGCTCGGCTACTTCATTCTGTTGCGGAGTACACGCAGCTGATGTTTGATGAGTAATTTCATGCTTCTCGCAGTACTCGATGATGGTTTCATTTACAAACTCGGTTCCACGATCTGATCGGATGGAAATGATTTTCATCTCTTGTTGGTTTGATATCTGATCCATCAACTTGGGTAGCTCATCTCGGGTTTCACTCTTGAGACGCATGAAAATGGTCCACGTGTATCTGGAATAGTCATCAGTTACAACAAGTGTATACTCGTTACCATTCATGCTTTTTGGTGTAACTGGCCCGAAGAGATCCATGTGGATCAGCTGTAACACTCGGTCGGTTGAGGGAGTTGTCTTTAACCGGAAGGAGGATCTAGCGAGCTTTCCCAATTGGCATGCACTGCAGATATGTGTTGTTGAAAACACTCGGTTTGGTATGCCTTTTGCATGTTCTTGTCTGGTAAGTCGGTTCATAGTCTTGAAGTTCAGATGGTTGAGCCTTTTGTGCCACAGCCAGCTCACATCTGAACTGCTCTTTGATAACAGGCAGGTGTCCTGAGGACTACTGTTCCAGTCAGCATAGTAGACATTCCCGGTTGGGGATCGATTTCCCAACAATATGACCTGCTTTGATCCGATATTTTTAACCCTGCAACCCTGTGCATCAAACTTGACCGAGAAACCATTATCACAGAATTGACTGATGGAGAGCAAGTTATGCTTCAATCCATCAACATATGAAACATTAGAAATCGACACGTGATTGGTTTCAAGGGTACCGTAGCCTCTGGTGTGACCTTTTGAGTTGTCACCAAAGGTAACTGAAGGTCCTTCTTTCTCCACGAAACTCCCAAGCAAATCCTTCAGATTTGTCATGTGTTTCGAACATCCACTATCCATCACCTACATGGTTCGTGATGCTTTATTCTTCCTCAGTTGTTTCTCCTGTACCTGCAAGGAGAAACTCGCTTAGGTCCCCAATTTCAGTTGGGTCCTAGAGGGTTAGAACCAGTTCCCCCTTGAACTGTGATTCGTTTTTCCCTGTATACTCGAATAGATTTATCATTTCAGATCACTTTTCCTTCATCATCAACTATAACAACACATCGGTTATCCTTAGGCTTGTTGTTAGTAGTGATGTTCTGTTTCTTAGGAGGAGATGGATTTCTCCCATTGTGAGCTTTCGAAGGAGAGGCTTTCCCCCTGTTTTGATGGCGCTTTTTATCATGTTTGATTTGTCTATGAGGTTGGACGCCATGTTGGAATCTTTGTGGCTGATTGGGATTCCAACTCCCTGAATGTTGTCTATAGCTGTTCATGCCCTTTTGGTGGTTCATGTTGTGCCATGAATATCTCAAGTTGTTCGACCTGTCCCTTACCGGTTGACTCGGATGGAACCTCTGGTTGAACTGATGATGGAACCGCTGTTGATTCAGATGGTTGGATCCTTGTCGGTTCTGCGGTTGGTTCCATTCTTTCTGATGTTGACTCTGAGGTTGATTCAGAGGTCGGTTCTGAGTTCGGTTTCGATTGTGTCTCCGACGCCTCTGATTCTTCTTCCGACTCTTGGAACATTCCCCCTCGGTTGATGTCCCAACTGATGGAACGTTCTGTCCTCCATCTACTGCTCATTTTCCCTTCTCAATTGTGGTTCCCTTGGTCGGTTGAGCTTGCTGAGAGGTGGAGGTTGGATTACTTTGGGGAGATTCAGGTTTAACTGTGTTAGGTTCGACAACCTTGACTTCCACAGCTTTGATGAAGGTCGCTGGAGGGATTCCAGTATTCTTGATCACATCATAACCGAGTCCTGACACGTTATCTATCTGTCGGCTGTAACTGATGAGATTCTCGATGATCTTGGATGACTGATATAGCTTTATTAAGTTATCCTTCTCAGTTTGCAACTCCTTGAGAAGGACAGCTATATGTTCGGTTTGTCCGTCTGACTTCTTTATCAGCTGGTCGATCTGAGCCTCTTGCTTTTTCAACTGATCTTGCTGCTCCTTGATCTGCTTCGTCAACTCCTCATCGGTTGGAGCATTAGTTCGGTTGACTGCATTCAGTTGACTTTTGAGATTATCTATCTCTTCAGTTTGACTTTTGATCAGATCGTCCTTTTCGGTTAAGGATTCTTCAAGTTTGGAGAACTGTTCTTGAAGACTCTTAAACTCAACCGATTGCTGATGTAGTTCCTCACTGAGTTCTTGAAAGTCACTCCAGGAGGGTTCCAACTCTTCATCTAGTGTTTCCTGCATGTTAGAAATATTGGAAGAATTTAAATTAGCAGGACTAGAGTGTACCTCAGTATCATCCTGGTCGGTTCCAAGTGCCATGAGGCATTGATCCTGACCGATAGCGTTGTTGGTGGAAGTCAGCTCATCCTCATCTTCAGTATCAGTGAAGATGTCCATGTCGTTAGTTGTTTCTTCTGCAACCATGGCCTTGTTCTTTCTAGTTTGCTCGGCCCTCAACGCTTCTCTCTCTTTCTTCGAGAGGTCTAGACAATCTGCTTTGAAATGTCCCTCCTTTCCGCATTCAAAGCAACCATTGTTCACAGGCTTTGAGTTATCTCGAGTTCGGTTAGATTTGTAGAACCTCTTGTATTTTCCGAACCGAGTGTCCATATCAGCTAGCTTCTTTGACAGGGCGGCTATGTTCTGTTGCAGCTCTTCTCTGCTTGGCTCCTTCGTAGCTGTGTCCGCTGATCTTGTTGGCCTTGATGTTCGCGGTTTTGAATAGTCAGCTCGGAGCGCTACTGACTTTGTGGCTGAACCAACATCCTCATGTCGACTCGTCTGAACTGAGGACTGAGTTGACCTTCGTCGGTTCACCTTGTACTCATTTCCCTTCAGAATTGAGAAGAATCTTTCAGTTCCCATCTCACCAAGGTCAGCTCGGCTCTCATGGATGTTGGTGAAGGTATCCCACTCAGCTGGTAGAGCTTGTAATACTTTAAGGTTGATTTCTCTCAAAGTATATTTTCCTCTTCGGATGGACTGGATCCTTCTGATGATGTCCATGAACCGGAGCTCTAACTGATCAATGGTTTCATCAGTTCTCAGGCAGAAGTTGTCGAAATCTTGGCAGGCATGTGAGAACTTGTTCTCCTTTGTTTCGTCGCTTCCTTCACTCAGAGATGCCAAGATATCCCACATCTCTTTAGCGGTTTCGCACTCTTCTATCCAAGGCAGATAGTCTTATCCAACTGTGGACATGATCTTGCTCTGAGCCCAGATGTCCAACTTGCTCACTTTGGCTTCTTCTGGAGTGAAGTCTTCTGGCTTCTTCTCCACTAACTCCACAGTTGCATCCCCATCGTTGGGATTTGTAGGAGTGCGAGTGATTCTCTCTCTGATGATGATCGGTCCGGATGTGAGTACTTGTTGCATTCGATGATGCTTTGACAGTAGGATTTTCTTCATCTGAGTTCTCCAGGATGTATAGTTCGCAACCGAGAACATGACCACGATCTTGTCTTTAACATCCATCTGCACACAACAACAGAAGAAAAATGCAAGCAGATATGCACTAGCATGATAAAGAGATTTGTTTAGTTGACCACCGAAGAAAACACCTCGAATTCACACCTTGTGAAACAGAGTCAGTAGTCGTTTGAACCACTGCTCTGATACCACTTGATGGTCCCGATACGAGCTTTTTAAAAACAACCCCCTAAAAATAACACAACCGAGTAATGCAACTCAGTTGGAATCACAACCGAGTAAGAAATACTCAGCTGGAAGTGAAGTGTTGTGCGGAATGTGGTGGAAATTAACTCGTATAAAAATCAACTCACACTTAAAGGCAAGGTTGGTCAATAACCAAGACAATTGATATGGAAGAATGCAGTTTGTATGCAGGTTAGTTGGTCAGTTGAATATGCAATAAGATAACTGAAAAATAAACACAACACACAAAGATTTACGTGGTTCGGAGATAACTCCTACGTCCACAGGGAGTTGTGAGTCCACACAACTCAGTCCAAGTTCTTCTGGACAAACCACAAAGCTTACGCGGGCATTGCAACCATTGAGATAAGTTTACGGGTACTTATCAACCTTACAGATTAGTTTACGGGTACTAATCAACCTATCTACTCAGTTACGGGAAGAGTAGGGTCCTAATAACCTTTTCATGTGTAAGAAAGGGTGGGGTTCCAACTAATAGCTCGAACAAGAAGTGAGCTATGATCTAACACTCTACGAACTATCAACAAGTGAAGTTCTCAAGGTTGGATCAAAAAGACACTAAGACAGAATCTATTACTCTAGAACTCTCAACTAATGATGTTCTAAGAGATTGAATGCAGCTCAACTCGTGTGAAGTATTTGGTTCTTTCTTTCGCTCTTTGATCTCTTCTTGCTCTTGTCTGTCTTCTATTTCTGTTGAATGAATGAAGACCTCTATATATAGGCGGAGAGAATCAACTAGCCGTTGGAAGAGCTGTTGATCTCTCTTCTTTGAAAGCGATGGCTTGTCTCTCGTCTCTGTAGACTTTCCGGATTTGGCAACTGCATGCTTCTGCTTTCCATCTGAGACAACCTTGTGTTGGGCCAAATGAGGTAATGACAGAGAGTCAAACCTTCACGTGACTTCCTTGTTTGAAATTCAAATCTTAACCTTTGACCTCCAACATTTGACAGTCGGTTGAGTCATTTGATCTTCATCTGATTGCTTTTCAGCTGATGTTCTATCTGAATGCTTCTGTCTGAGTAGGAACATGTGAACTCTCAGCTGACTTTGAACTTCAAGCTGTTGATCTAACTGATTTAGTCCTACAACTGATGTTCCATCTTGAACGCTCAGTGGTCCTTCTTGTATCTAACTCTGATCAGTTAGCTTCGAATGCTCAGTCGTCGTTCTTACAACTGATGTTCTCTTGTATCTTCCCCCTTTGAATTTAGCTGATGTTCTGAAACTTGAACGCTCAGATGGCTCGAACGCTCAGATAACTTTCTTCTTCCCTTTTGAATTGCTCAACTGATGTTCTATCTTGTGAACGTAACTTCCCCCTTTTTAAACACTCAGTTGTCTTTAATTACATCTGATGTTCTCTCCGAGTGATGCCTTGTTGTCGTCTTCAGCTGGAGAACTGTAAAGATAAAATCTTAACAATGCTCAAACAGCGAGCCTAACTATTAACAAAAGGATCTGGCAACATCTACTCGGTTGGGGTCAGTTGGTTTTGGAATCAATCAAAACTTTAATAAATTTCCCAACAACATCAAGATCATAACTTTTGAAAAATAGGGTTGAAACCCTTATTTCTTTCCAAGAAGATCGATGGAAAGGGCTGAGATTCTAAGCTTATTTCAAGCTCAAAACGAAATGAAATTAGATGGAACTTACTTCTCAAATGATCTTAGAGATGGAGGAGATGATACACATCAAAGAATCCTCAAGCATGAAGCATAAACTCAACAAGAAGAGGTTATATGCATGGAAGAAAACTGTCGAAGGCTGCTGCTCTTCGGCTGTAAAGATCGAGCTTGTGCAGCTGGTTTTCTTCGACTTTAAGGCAGAGGTTATGAAGGAGATGAAGGAGGAGAGGTTCCTCTTGGTGTTTACACGAAAAGGATTAAGATATGGAGGATGATAGCAGCTGCAATTGCTGCGAAAATCTGCTCTCTCGGCAGAGGTAAGATCGAGAGAGAGAGAGTTTAGTTTTGCTGCTGTTGTTGCTTCTTCATGACAGAGGGATGATGATGGATATGAAGGGGAGGATGATCTCTTAGTTGTTGTGGTGAAGAAGAGGTGATGAACAAGGTAATAGCAGCTGAAAATTTGCTTCTCCTTCAACAAAACAGTTTCGAAGAGGGAGAGAGAGTGATGAAGTTGTTGCTGCAACTTTCTTTCGATAAAGAGAGAGATGAGATGGAAAATGAGTTGATAAGGATGAATGTATGATAATGGAGTGAGAGAGAGGTATTTTTCACATGTTAGATATGCTAAGATTTTAGAGAGAAAAGAGAATCAAGAGATAGATTTTGAGAGAGAAAAGAGAATCAAAAGATAGATTTTGAGAGAGAGAGAATCACCATATGTGGAGTGTTGTGAGGGAGAGTGTTGTGCACTCTCTAGGGTGAGAGTGGTTTAGGACTAGTTCCACTATTAGGGATAAGATCAAAACTTATTACTGTTAATTTCGCCCGGTTAATAAATTTTCAGGTAGAAAATATCCCCGTTATTTCACTTTATTCCCTCAAATAATTTTATAACCCTTCTCGTCTTTTTCTCATCATCTAAATTCTCTCTAATTCGTCTTATATCTCCCACAATAAATTAAGGAATCCAATGATATCATTTTTATCTCGAGATTCCTTCTAACGAATTAATTCATCAAAACGGCTCGACTAAACAAGTCATTAAGCAATTTATTTTTAAACTTCGCTCAAATGATCTCGGAAAATTCTTCGACTTATCCCAAAAGTCTTAGAATAAATTCTAGATTCAAATGAAACTAATTAGACTAAATTTGGAGTCGGTCGATGAATAGTGATTTCTCGGTTTACGTTACTATTCATCTAAAATTCAAAGTTCTTAGAAAATTCCGAAATTCATACTCAAGCTCACACTCATATAAATAAGCTCAAACAATTCATCACATACTCGATTCGAATAATCGAAACAAGAAAAATCACATTAAAGCACATAAGAGCATTTTCGTCATTTCACAGAAAAATTTAATTTCGCGAAAAATTTTAGGTTGAGGTCAAAACTCATCATATAAGCATACTAATTTAATTAATATGCACTTAGGAACTTAGAAAAGTTCGGGGTATTACATATTTTGTGTTTATCTGTCCAATGTGTTTAATTAATTGTCACCAAAATGTTGAGGTCTTTACAACTTTATTCAAATGGTATGAATCTGCCTTGATTATAGTTGTAAAATCTGCCTTGATTATAGTTGTATGATTGTGTAGGGGAAGATCAAGATGTAGCCAGCGACCACGGTAGGCCAGCGATCGCGAATCCTGATCATTCCTCGCCATCGTGGATCACCAGCGGTCGCGGGGATATGATGATTTTATATTCTGTTGAACAATTTTTTTTTTCGTTGGACTTTCTGTTGAACTATTTAAAATTTTGTTGGACAATTTATTGTCGCTGAACTATTTATTGTCTGTGATTTATTATCGTTGAACTATTTTAGTTTATTGTCGTTGAACTATTTTAGTTTATTTTATTTACAGTTGAATAATATAGGATGCTTATAAAAATAAAGGCAGACATTATAAACAAAAATAGAGCATAAATAAAGTTTAATTGTAACAGATGTTCAAGAAACACACAAGTTACATACATTGGCCCCTAAACGATACATTAGTCCAAACACAAAAATATTCAAAACATTTTAAATAAATTACTACTGAGCATTCTCATCATCTTCATCTCTACCATTGTTGTACATTGGATTATTATCCCATATAGCATTAGCTATACTCATTCTCCAAGCATTTGCTTCCATTTTTTGTTGGAGTTGGCTTTGAGAAAGCCATTCTTCATCTTCCACATTATCATGTTGTGGTTCTTCATCCTCCTCACACTTTACTGAAAACTCATCAGAGCGACACTCATTTCAAAGAAAGTTGTGTAATCCAGCACAAGCCAATACTAATTCTGCTTGCGTTTGAAATGGGAAAGGAGGTGCCATTTTAAAAATTGTGAATCGAGATTTGAAAATACCAAAAATTCTCTCAATCACATTTCTCAATGATGCAAGACGAAGATTGAATAATTCACTTGCGTCTCTGGGATGACGACCTTGACCATCAAAATCTTTAAGATGATATCGAACACCGCGTAATGGAGCTAAAACCTGCCGGCTGTTAGCGAATCACAATCCACTAGAAAAAATTTACCTAAAAAAAATTCATTAATTAGTTTTCATTTCACAAATTAATAAATCTACATACTAAAGAGAAATATGATACCTTGAGGGACACGAAGTCCATTATCTCTTGATAATGCATCTTGTAAGAGTTTTGAATCATGTGCCAATTCTTTCCAACCACTAAGCACGTACATGAACTACAAATCAAAGTTGCAAGCAGCCAAAACGTTTTGTGATTGAGTACCATGACGGTTACGGTAGCTGCTTACGTCTCGGCCTGTTACTGTCATTGGGATATGAATTTCATCTATAGCTCGGATACATTCCTAAAATAAAAACAAAATATATGTCAAACAAAAAACTAGAACATATGTAAAATGATTAAGAGGATTCATACCTTGAAGAAAGAGTTAAATCTTAAACTTTCCCGAATTTTAGCAGGCATCCTGCTAGACGGCTTCACCATCAAGTCTGGAGCTATAGCGTTCAATGCATTCAAAGTCTTGTTGAAATTCTTACTAGTAGCAAAATGCGAACGATGGAACCGTTGACGAACATTACAATATCGATCATTATGTCCGACAATAATAAAAAAATGTTACTACCATTTCGTCAACGCTTATGAATCTTGTATCTTCTCGTGGAGTTTTTTCTCTAATGAGAGAGCATAACTTCACAAACAAATCCGAATACATCCTATACATTTGTCAAAAACTATGTGGATTAATCGCTAGAAATACTTAGCAAATTAAACCACACTTTAAACGGGCAATTGTAATACTAGAGATCGGATATCGTATCCACAAGGACTATTGGCTCTAATTTATATTGAAAAAAAAATTCATGCATCTTCCTACTATTCAAGCTCTTCGAACAACATGATTGATCATTCATTCAAACAATTAAACACAAGATCAAAGTAAATAAGCAAATAACCAAGCAATTTCAATAAAACAAACGATTAAAGAGACGAACAAAGAACAAATTGGGACAAAGGTTGGTTTTAGGGAATAATCCGATTCTAGATAGTTTGATCAAAACTTCCTAATTCATGCAGACCAATTTAATCTTCTAATCAAGAAGCAATCACCGAAATATTCACTAATCTCTCTCGACAATTAGCAAAAGGGGATCATTCTATTGACTCTCTCGGTTAAGACTCGAGACAATAAAACAACTCCAAAAAGCACAAGGATCACAAGCTTTCATGCATTAGATCATCACCTACTAAGTCTCAAATCAATACATGATGTGCAATTTGATTTCCATGCATGTAAAAACCTATTAAGAATTTCTACAAGCACTTGGCATGCAAGAAAGGTGATCAACAATTCCCACATGAAAATAAGCACCAAATCCACAATCAATTAGAAGAAGGCAATGAGAATCAACAAGCTATGATCATTCCATCATCAAATCATCATAAATACCCAAAACCAATAAGGAAATTTAGCTAGACATGAATGAAATCAAAGCAAAATAAAGAAGAAATGATTGCATAATTGAAAAACTAGGAACCCAATGATGAAATCTTCAAATAGTCTTCAAATCCAACCTTAATCCACTAATACAATGATAGAAATGTGTTTAAAATCCTAATTAGAAACTTTTTGAACAAGAATCTAAGCTAAAGGTGAATGATACACGTTTTGGGGCTGAGCCCAAGTATATATATATATATATATAGGGTGGAAAAAGTGCTAGAAGAGATAAAAAAAGCAAAAAGGGCTAAATCGTCCAATTTTGGATGAAAATATGCAAATCGGCGGTTGAGACAGGAGAAATCGGCGGTCCAGCACCGTAAATCGGCAGTCTGGCTTTAAGGCGCCGGGTAGACCGCTGATTCGTGGTTTCTTCTTCACTCCTAATACCGAGATTTCGGGCGGTTTTGCCGGCGGTTCACCCCTGAACCGCCGGTTTTCAAGCCCAAACTGCCGTTTTTTGACTTTGGGGCGCCGATTCTCTATTTTACTCCTTTTCGTCCGGTTCTTCACTTTTTTGTCCTGTTTCTTCGACTCCGCTCTTCTAAGGCCCTTTTATTCCAGCTTAGTGTCCCTTGTTCGACCTACACACATGCACAAACTCTACCAAACGTAAAACTAATCCAAAATATTGAAATCAATCCAAAACATATCACATTTATAGGGTAAAGTAAAGCAATTAATGATAGAAAACACGTTTAGTTGCTACAAAATGTATGTTTATCACTCCCCCAAACTTAAGCATTGTTCTTCCCGAACAATACATTCAAATAAAGAACATAAACATCGAATGGAGTAGCAACTTTGGATCCTAAATACCTCAGATTACACAAATCATTTTGAAAGCCAAAACCAAGCAAAACTAACATGATTCCACACAAATCAAAGGCATGCCAACCTCAACTCTTCAACAATTGAACCTCACAAGGAAGTGTATCTCTCAACCCTTCAATGAATGGTTATGCACTCATCGAATTCACATAACGCACTTTACTCACCATATGCTTGCAAATCGTCTAATATCTCCATTGCAACACGTGTCATGCAAGAATAAGGATCACAAAGGGCTTTTCTTGGGTTGTAATGTAGGCACATAATTTAGCTAAGTGACTACTCAAATTCATTTACCAAAACCTTATGTCCAGTTTAAAACAAGCATGGAATCACTCCATCTTCCTTCTTCACCAAACACTACACATTTTTGGACTTAAACAACAAGTTAATTCCCTTATGCTCTCAATTTTTTCTTTTTTTTCCCAATTCATTCTTTCAATTTCCAAGTGGAAAATTCTAATCACATCACAGACTCATTTTGTTCAACTTCCACTTACTTTTCTCTTTTTCAATCATCATTTTTTTTTCTTGAGCTTATGGGAATATTTTCATTCATTTCACAACAATAAGCCCAAATCTATTACCCAAACCATCATAAGTTCATTACTTTTCATTTTTCAAACCACCCCGGATACCCTTACATAACCAACACCCCCTTTCTTCCGGTTTATCAAAGAATAGGCAAAATCAAGCTCAAAAGAGTTTACAATGGAAAATACAAAGCACAAGGAAGTATTTAGGATTTGAGGTGGCTAACAATGATGGCCTAAGATCATTTCCAAGTTCTTGCACAACAAAGCATTTTCAATATAGAACCAAAGCATTTTCAATATAGAACCAAATGCATGCATGACCAATCTCACATGAACAAAATGCACAATATGGCAATAAAAGGCTCAAATCTCACGGGTTTATCCAAAAGTCAAAGAGTCGAGTTCAACACACAAACAATCCATGCAAAACCAATCAAGAGACGCTCAATTCCAACCAAATTTTTGCAAAAAAAAAAAAATAACAATATCATTATAGGCATTTCACCAAAGCCACATTGAGCACAAAAACAACCAAATCATAGCAACTAAACCTCAAAATTTTTTCAAAAGTTTCCAAACAACCAACCAACTCAACACAAGCAAACAACTACTCAAAACAAACAAACTCAAACAACCCAAACAAGCCAAATACACACATATTTACAAGCGTACTCAAATAACCCAAACAAGCCAAACACATGCATATTTACAAGCGTATTTATATTCATCTCCCCCCTCCCCCAAACTTATTCAAAACCGAAGGGAACCGAATAAGTTTGAAGAGAAGAAACAAATAAAAATACGGCGGTACCTCATACTTCATTGGGGAGGCGGAGGCGGGGGCCAATTATGTCCATGGTTGAGCTGGGTGGCTTGGGAACTTCGCACAAGCTCCATCATTTCTTGGTGATTGACTTGGTTCTCTTGGTGGTATCAATCCTGGCGCGCATATAAATCTTGTTGAAACGCATCTTGCCTATCGAACCACGCTTGTTGGAAAGCTTGTTGGTTGGCCAGTTGCTCTTGATGATATCTATCTTGATGCTCATAAAGGTCATGTTGGAAGGTGTCTTGGCGATCAAACCAAGTTTGTTGAAACGAGGTTTGGAAACTTTCCTGCCGAGCATGTAAATCATCTCTGAACTTATCATAGCGCTGATACATCTCGGCTTGGAAGCATTGTTGATTGCCAATCCGCTGCTGCTGGATTTCATTCATATCTTGCTGACGGAGGCGGATAGCCTGGATGTCATGTCGCATCAAGCAAATTCACTATCCCACTGCGTGCAATAGTTATCAATGTGCTCCACTCTTTCCGGCATGCTAGCAAATTCTTCGCCATAGAAGCTCTCGGACCCAGACGGTCCTCCATACATGTTAGAGGGTCCAGACGACCCTCCAAAACCTTGATATCCGCCTTGGTACCCGACGTGTGAAGCTTGCCCTTGATCGAAGGCTTGGTGCCCTTGTCCACCTCTTCTTTCTTGTTTTCTTCTCTCTTGCCTTGCTTCTCTTCTTGCTTGCCCTCCTTCTTCTCCTTCATCCTCATAGTTGGTGTCCCCATCACCATCATTGTTGTCACCGTCCTTCTCGCCCTACTACTACCACTCGCCTCTACCTCAATCCGAGGATTTCCGGCCGCTAGAATGGCCATCTCATGAAGTGATGTATCCATTTTCCAATTTGTTCTTTCACGGAGAGTGGTCACCGCTGCAAGTGTAGGGTCGAACAACGGGAAGATCTCAACTACCTCTCGTTCTCCCAGCTTGGGCTTAATTTCCTTATATTGTCAGAAGAGGTAGGGACAGGATGCCGAGACAAGAACTCTCATATTTTTTCATGTGTTCAAGTCGATGCGAACATTATCCGAAAGGTTTTCTTATTGTGGGTATTGAGGGCAAAGAGCCATAGCAATTGGCGTGATGAGATCACCACAACAAAGAACTCCACTCTTTTGATTCTTTAGGGCATATAATTGCCTGAAAATGAATTGCCCCAAGTTGAGTGGTGTGTAGGTAAGCATAGCCCACATGACTTGAAGCTCGGCACTCCGGCACGAACTATTCTCCCCTCTGTGGAACACTGTGTGGGCAAGGATCATTTGAATGACACGAAAAACGGGATTACGGAGGAGTGTAGCCTTTGAACTCCCAGATGAATAAGGCCTCTTAGCATTGGTCATAGCCTTCCATAGCTCTCGCGGCTTGAATTCCCTCGATTTTTTGCATTCTCCCCCATCCGGACAATTGAATATTTCATTGAATTACTTCATGGACAATGTACGTGTCTCATCACCCAATTGGAAATGCACTGTTTGAGGAAGCTTCACTTGATTGATAGGAATGGTCAAGGTAGAAAGCAACTCCAAAGTAGCTCTCGAACATGTGTACATGCAACACTTACCCACTGTACCTATGCTTAACAAGGCAAATTAGTCTCTCAACATCAAAATTATGACGAAGCAAACACCAAATACAAAAACAATCCTTCCAACATTAACCGTGCTTGAAATTAAAACAAGCTCAATACAAGCATCCCTTAAACTCAACCACTTCACTAACATTCAATCAAAGCAAGCTCACATTCAACTATAAATCAAAAACTTAAACCAAATAAGCACAAATTCACCATCACCAATCCACTTAACATATAATCATGCCACATTCAAGCCATAAATTCCAAATAATATGCTAGGAATCACTTAAGGGCTCCAATTTAGCAACAAAATCAAGAAATAACCCTAAACAACCAACTAACATGCGCAATTCATCACCAATTCACAATGAAGCATGATTAATTAGACAATTAAGCACAAAACCCCCAAAAATTTTAAAATTAAAACCCTAGAAAAATTACCCAAGCATAAAAATGAAATTAACACCAAATTAAGTACAAAACTAAGCATAATAAACAAGAAAACGAAAAATAAAAGAGGGAAATTACCTTAAAATTTCCAAAATTAAGGAGAGAAAAGGCAAAAACTCCAAAACTTGAGTTTGAGGGATTTGGTGGATGAAAACACAAATTACTTGGATGAAAGTGTAGATTAGATGATGGGTAGGAAATGTATGAAAGGATTTTAGGAGTTATGGAAAGATGAGGGAGAAATTTGGAGAAGAAAGGGTGTATTTTTCTTGTGGTTTGGGAAGAGAAGAGAGGGAATGAGAGAAAGAAAATAAAAAGGAAGAGAAAAAGGGGAAAAACACACTAACCGGCGGTCTGGAAGGGAAAAATCGGCGCCCCAACCGCCGAAATCGGTGGTTCATGCGTGAGGCACCGAAATGACCGCCGGTTTCGGGTTTTAACGCGGGACGCACTCCAGAAACTTTCAGCGGCCGAGTCGGCGGGCTGGACCCCAAAATCGGCGGTCCAGCCTCAAACCACCGATCCGGACTGCCGGTTTGGCTTTTTCACGTTTTTTTTAGAAAAACTAGGCTGAAAAACGAAAAGAAAAGAACGACACACCAAAAATAAGAAACGAAGCGAGCATGCCATCATATTTTTCAACCAAATCGAGCACAACCAAAAGACACAAACTAAGGAAAGAAAAATGAGAAGACAAGCTCAACACCCAACAAACGACAATCCAAATCAACATAAATTCAAACACATCCAAACCGAAACAAACACATATTCACAACTACCACCAAACACACCACCAACAAGCTAAACAAAAGCTAAAAACGGAAAGGAAGTAAAAACGAAACAAAAGCAAGTAAAAGTGTTGGGGTGCCTCCCAACAAGTGCTTTGTTTAACGTCTAAAGCTAGACGATACCTCACTCTTCAAGGGTAGTTGAGAAGTGTGACCGTCACATTCCAATCTGGCTCACAATTGATGTAATGCTTGAGACGATGTCCATTTACCACAAAGGTCTCTCTATTGGATTTTAGAAGCTCATAAGTCCCTTTGTCATTGTACTTATAAACTACATATAGACCCGTCCATCTTGAATTCAACTTGCCCGAAAATAAACGGAGACGAGAATTGTAAAGAAGTACCTCATCTCTGAGAGCAAAATCTTTGGAACGAATGGCTTGGTCATGAAACTTCTTTGCCCTTTCTTTGTAAATTCGAGAACTCTCAAAAGCTTCGTTCCTCCACTCATCGAGATCAAGTAGCTCAAGCCTTGTATATCCGGCTTCCTTAAACTCAAGATTAATCCCTCGTGTGGCCCAATACGCCTTATGCTCAAGCTCGACGGGTAAATGACACAACTTCCCAAAAACGAGTTGAAATGGAGACATACTAATAGGAGTCTTGTATGCGGTGCGATAGGCCCAAAGTGCATTATCCAAATGATTTGCCCAATCCTTCCTATGCGCCACCGATTTCTCAAGAATTTTTTTAATCTCTAGATTTGCAAGCTCTGCTTGGCCATTCCCTTGAGGATGATAAGGTGTGGTGATCTTGTGCTTCACCCATATCGAGAAAGTAAACTCCCCAACCACTTGTTATTAAAATGTGAACCACCATCACTAATCAAAGCCCTTGAAGTGCCAAAACGAGTGAGGATGTGCTTTTGCAAGAATTTAAGCACCACCTTCGAGTCATTTTTCGCCGTGGGAATCGCCTCCACCCATCGAGATACATATTCCACCACAAGAAGGATGTAAGTATACCCTTGAGACTTGGGAAAGGGTCCCATGAAATCAATTCCCCACATATCAAAAAGCTCGACTTCCACCATAATATTTTGTGGCATCTCGTCTCTCTTGGAAATGTTTTCCATTCTTTGACACCTATCACAAGACTTAACAAAAGCAATGCAATCCTTGAAGACGGTTGACCAATATAAACAGGAATGGAATACCTTGATAGCGGTCCGATGGCCACCGAAATGATCCCACTTGGAGAGCTATGACATTTCTCCATGATTCTCAACCAATCGGTTTGCTTTACACATTTTCGGATGATGCCATCGGCGCATTGATGATAAATATTAGGGTTCTCCCAATAGTAAAACTTCACATTGTGCAAGAATTTCTTCTTTTGATAATCAGTAAGATCACCCGACACTTCACCAATGACTAGATAATTAACATAATCCGCGAACCAAGAAGTATAATCCACCAACTTCAAAATTTGTTCATCGGGAAAGCACTCATTAATACGTACTAGAGAATCTTCTCCTTCAACTGGATGCTCAAGACGGGATAGGTGATCGGCAACGACATTTTCACATTTCTTTCTATCTCGGATTTCCATGTCGAATTCTTGGAGCAATAATATCCAACGAATCATACGAGGTTTTGCATCCTTCTTGGCAAAAAGATAACGGATCGCGGCATGGTCCGTATAGACAATAGAATGCGTCCCCACTAGATATGGACAGAACCTGTCGAAGGCGTATGACGCGACCGTCATTTAGTCACGTACAAAATACATTTATCATTCTTCTATTTCCCACTACCAGGATCACCTAGCAACAAGTATAGGGTCGATCCCATGAGGAGTTGGTGTAGCCTTCTCTTTGGTCACGGGTCATCCAAAGGTTTTGGTTTCTGCATGGACACGTCTTGGCCAAACAGGAAAATATATATTAACTAAAACATAAATAAAAGATAAAAGACAAACCTGGATTTGGGCGTCGAGTCAATTGCACAAACAAGACGTCTTCATCGATGCAAGGATATATGGTACGTATGTGTGTCAACGGTTATAGGCAAACCGCGTCATAGTCCTACTGTCACATTGTCACGCCTACAGCCACGATTAGCCCAACTCCTCCTTACTTTGTGAATCCTGCATGGCATTCCCACCCTAGGCTTCCTAACTTGCCCAACTCACCCCGAGCATTCCTCAAGGGGCATAGATTGAAACAAGAAGCTTTGGGCACTAGACGAACCCGTTCCGGCCCTATGAGATACGAGGATCCCACTCGGACTTTTCACCAGCACCAGCGTACTTCGATCGGCTCCGCCCAAGTTCAACCTGAGAGTTACCGCCCTCAAGGAGCGTAGGGCAACTCTCTCCCAGTCCCTGTTGGTCTAAGCTACCTCACTTTTAAGGGATCTGCCTGCATCCAATTGCTCGCCAGCCGAATGACCTCTTGGGACAGACAAAACACTTTGGAATCATTGCCTAACGACTCGGAAACACACATATATATAGCTTTCTCCTTGCCCAAATCAACATCACGATTTAATGCTTCTGCAGCGTCATCTTGCCCAAATGCACATTTGTATAACTACCTAGGCATAAAGTAAATAACAAGAAAAGAAAGAACAAAATAGAAAAAGAACTATGATTAAAATAAATCCGGAAGACACCAACATCGCCGAAGGGCAAACTCTCGGACAAAAGAAAGAAAACCCTAGACTAAAGAAGATAAGAAACTAAAAGATTCAAAGTAAGGGGCATACATATGGCTTGCTATCTAGAAATATTTATAAAGGTGAAATTCGTGGGTCTTGGAGGCTCAGCCCATTAGGTAAGTTGATAGTAGCTAGGTTTGGACGAGCTGTCTGCCAGCTGTCAGCTTCTGTTTACCAAGAGACTTTCCTTATTTAGCAGATTTTGATATGGACGAATCTTCATGGATAAAGATGGAATTAATTCCTTCCTTGTTGGCTACTTAGATAAGGTTGATCTCTTACTTGGTCCGCATTCTTCCCTTATAGATTAATCTCTTTCTTGCGCCGCACTCTTTCTTGATATGCTGAACTGTCGCAGATCTCCATGCCCAAGACGTGTACTCCTGCCTCTCTTTTGTGCTTTGCCTTACGCCTTGGCCATTTTAGATATCTTCTTGCCCAAATGACTTGATCTCGCACGGTACTTGACTTGGTCAGGTTGTGAAGCGAGCGGCTTTAGTTCTGAATGTCTGCTTCCTTGGCCAAGCTGCGAGCTTCATTTCCTTGCCCAAAGTGCTTCGTATCTACGCCCAAAATGTCTGTTGCGGAATTTGGTCATATCTTGCCCATTTCTGCCCAGTTTTGTCACAGTTTGCCCTGTACGTCCCTGCCTTCACAATGTGTCCTCCCAGACACTAAAAACGAACAAAAACACACAAAACGACTCGATCTAGACCTAAAATAAGACTCAAAAATCATACAAAATTTGGTCTCATCATGCCCACACACTTGAATCATGTTTGTCCTCAAGCATGTAAGTACAACTTGACCGAAAAGAAAGAAAGAAAACAAAAGACTCAAATGACTAAGTAAAGGTTAGCAATGCCCAATACAACAGATGAACGTGAGCATAATAAATTCACATACAATGTTTGGCAAATAAATCAGTCCACACAATCATCAAATAGGTCAAAAATAAACATTCGAGCATTTTCAAGGTTGTTCTTCACCAACACTCTCACTCTTGTATTTGGGCTAGTGTATACGCTCGGGACATGTCATTCTTGGCCACACCATAGGCTTGCCTGCCTTCTAAACTCTTCATCTTGTAGACTAGGTATAAAGCACTTATCTTTAGGTCTTCTATTGGTTGTAACTTGGCTTTAGACATGGGTAGGAATTTATGGAACGAGGCTAAGGTCTTAAGGACTTGGTACTGGGCGATACATAGTTGCTGGATTGGCGATTCGTTGCCCATCTCTTGCTGAACTGGTAACTGGGCAATATGTTGCCCCTGGTTGGGGATTCGTTGCCCATCTCTTTTGATCTTTCCTTTTCTTACGGGTCTTAGCACAAAATTCAACCTAGGGCTTTTTTTTCTCTTTTTTTTCTCTTTTTTTTTTCTTTTTTTCACTTTTTTTTTTCATTTTTCATTTTTTTTAAAGTCCCTTATTTTTCTGATACTCCTTATTTGGGCAGTTTCTGCCCCTAGTACATGTGTCTTGCCCAATTCTTCTCTTTTTCAGACCCTTCTATTTTTCTCCTTCTCCCTTTTTTCTTTTCTGCTCCTAAATCCTTATTGACCGGGTAAGAAATAGTGTTTAGGCTGCATATATGATCAAAGAAATTTAAGGCTCAAATGCGGTTTGACAAGGGAAAATTTAGTCGAGTAGGCTATTTGGCTCAGTTTGGACTTATGAAAGAAAAAAATGCCTAATTCATCTAAGTTCTTTTTAACCTAAGTCAAATAGATTTCAAGTAGTAAGCAGGCAAGTTCTAAGTGACTTCCAAATGAACATGCAAAATAACTCACAAGAAAGAAAACTGTTTGGTCATGATATGCAGTATAGGCTCAAAACCTCACAAGGACATGCTCAAATATTCATTCATCATCCCTATTCACATACGATCATGCTTATACCGAAATAAAAACATGCTTACATCATATAACTCAGAATTATGTTATGCTCAACATCATCATATTATCCTAAGCATGCAAACCTATACACAAGAAGACGCTCCTCCCATACACTTTACTTTCAGCAAAGTGGGCAAGAGGCACAGACTCAAAAACAAAACAACGTCAACCCCCATGCCCACACACTTTGCCTTGGGCAAAGTCTATGGTATAAGGGTAGACTAACAACATACTCAAAGAAAGAAAAGAAAAGACACAAAAGAAAACGGTCCTCCCACCCACACACTTTACTTTCGGTAAAGTGGGTCGATCAAAGGACCAACTCAATAAAGACTCGAAACAAGAAACCTAAACCTAACAAAACTGGGAGGAAATAATTATGAAGGAGGTAATAGCATGGCACCTAACGTGGGCAATTTGGGCATTCTTAGTGGCTCAAAGGTCTCCATGTTGCAATAACTTATCCTTCCAGTCTGGTCAAGCTCTTCAAGGTTAGCTACTCCTTGTTGTTTGGGCATGGCAGATGTACGGTCTGCCTCCTCCGGATGATCTGGAGAGAAAGTCTTTGCAGGCATGTCGTGCCCTTGCTGGCGGCTTGTAGAAGGGTTTTCCTTCCTCATCGTGGTAAACTCATTGAGCATCTTCATGTTCTTCGACTCGGGCAAGGGACATCCTCAGCAACATCTCGTTGTGTGTGACAGCATCCTTCTCCAACTCGCCCAAGTTGGTAAATGTAAATGTTTTTCAACTCGGGGATTTTAGACTCATCTTGCCCCGTACCAAAGTGTGAGGAAAGAAAGTCTTAGTGGTGGTCATGCCATCGCTTCTGAATGCCTTTCCATTGTTGCTTCCGTGCCCTAGATCCTGCACGTCATGAACAAACCATACCTTCTACAAAAATACTACCTAGTCTAGGGTTTAAACAAAAAGAAAAAGAAAATAAAAATAAAAAGGATAAGTACCAGGTTGTCTCCTGGCAAGCGCCTTAGTTTACATCGTGGGCACGACGTGGCCTCCATTTTTTAGTCGTCGACTGGATCTTGGAGTCCCGAAAACTCCACTTTTCATTCCGTGTCATGCCCAGAGGAGGCTAGACTTGTCCTTTGACTATCATATGGGCTCATGTCGACTTGTCTTGCCCTTTCTGCAGGTGCGCCTTGGTCACTGTGCATTCCTCCTCCGATCCCAAAGTCAATCATGAAGTTTTCCTACACGGTTAGCTCAGAACACACACAAAAAGAACTAAACAAGCAAACAAAAGAGAAAACTACTGGAAACACAACTCCCCGGCAACAGCGCCAATTTTGACGCGACCGTCGTTTAGTCACATACAAAATACATTTATAATTCTCCTATTTCCCACTACCAGGATCAGCTAGCAGTGTTTCACCTCATTTTGTGCTTCACTTTAGTGTGTAGTTATGTGTCAAGTAATCTTTCTCATCATTATTTTGTCCGATTTTATTGTTAAATTCATTGGTTCTAGTTAATTTCGCTAACATATTGGTTTTGCAAGAATTGTGCGAGAATAGACGAGAGATGGACAAAAATGAGAAATAATGTGGCAAATATTTGAGGATTTGAACTTGATAGGATTGAAGTACGTCTCGATATGAGTTCGTAGGAGAAAACGGTGCGTAAATCGGA
This sequence comes from Schizonepeta tenuifolia, assembly GCA_029490685.1. Classification (NCBI taxonomy): domain Eukaryota; kingdom Viridiplantae; phylum Streptophyta; class Magnoliopsida; order Lamiales; family Lamiaceae; genus Schizonepeta; species Schizonepeta tenuifolia. Next base: position 58,473,439 of record CM055955.1, read on the forward strand.
GTTCGGACGAGAGAGATATGATCGAAACAAAAAAGGCGCGCGAGGTAGAAACGTGTTGGACGATCGTCCGGCATGCTCATCCATCTTCATCGATCGTCCGGCATGCTCGTCCATCTTCAGCGATCGTCCGGCATGCTCGTCCATCTTCAGCAATCGTCCGGCTTGTGAGTTGAGGGCTGAGAAAAGTTCAGAGAGCTTACCTCGGCGACCGTCCAGCTTCGACGCTCGTTCAACAGGGACGAGAAAACTTCAGAGAACTACCTCCAACGATCGTGGGACTTTGGCGCTCGTCCGTATCTGCGTGAAGTTGTGGTGTTCAACGATCGCCCATGTTGGGCGATCGTCCGTATTGAGGCGGCGATTAATTTTCCTATAAAAGGGGATCTTAATTATTTCCTTGGGGACGTCTTTTTCTTTTCCTTTAATTTTTCTTTTCCGCACAGGCAACTACGTATTTCTTTTCCAGTTTTACTTCTTGTTCTTCAAAACTCTAGGTAGATTTATTGCTTTCAATTCGTACGGATTGTGTGACAGACTTCCACCACGGATTCAATTTTAATTATTGTAAGTTTATTTCAGTTCTTCTTAATTTATGTCTATCATTTATTTTGTTCTTAGAATTAGAGTTTATAATTTTGTCTAGATTAATTTGTCTTTCAATTACTTAGAATTAGAACAACAAACCCCAATCAATCTTTACTGCTTTCTTTTTATTTTCTTTTTCTTTTTGCAATACAATTATTGCCCTGTTAAGTCTTCCTCGAGAGATAGGGCTTGGGTTAATTAATTTATGCTACTATGATCTCGTTTAATTGCGGGCGACTTAGGATAAATTTAGTCGAACAAATTTGGCGCCGTTGCCGGGGAAGACTTTAGGCGATTTTTATGTTGCAACTTTATTTTTATTTTTCTTGTTGATTTCTTTTCTCCCCCAGTTGCGTATGATGTGTTTTCTTGTTTTTGTGTACGCGGGAACTAAGGAAATAATCTAGAGATACTGGGGTTGTTCTTCGGGTTGCAGGGATCCGTAGAATATGCAGGGTTGCCAGCCATATTGGAGTAATGAGTCGAGCTCTGCATGGAATCAAAACCAATGGCAGAGTTCGAGTTCAACATATCCATTCGGGCCATCTTATGAGCAGCAACTGCCATACTTGCCTCAACAGCAATATTTTCCTCCTCAACAACAATACTTTCCTCTTCAGCAACAATACTTTCCTCCACAATACTCATCTCAACAGCTGTCATACTCGGTGCAACAAGCTCAGTTCCAACCTCAACATGAACAATTCCAATATCTTCCTCCTCGACAATCCTCTTTGGAGGATGCAATGAATGCTTTTATTCTAGAAAGTAAACAAGCGAGGGAGTTACAAGGAGAGGTAATTGAGCACATCACCACACAAATTGAGCAGACTGTTGAGAAGGTGAGTGAGATGCTGCAACAGAATTTGGCGGAGGAACTTCCATGGCAGCCTTATCATGATCATACCGACACTTATTTTGTTCTTAGAATTAGAGTTTATAATTTTGTCTAGATTAAATTGTCTTTCAATTACTTAGAATTAGAACAACTATCCCCAATCAATCTTTACTGCTTTCTTTTTATTTTCTTTTTCTTTTTGCAATACAATTATTGCCCTGTTAAGTCTTCCTCGAGAGATACGACTTGGGTTGATTAATTTATGCTACTATGATCTCGTTTAATTGCGGGCGACTTAGGATAAATTTAGTCGAACAAGCAGCAAGTATAGGATCGATCCCACGAGGAGTTGGTGTAGCCTTCTCTTTGGTCACAGGTCATCCAAAGGTTTTGGTTTTTGCACGGACACGTCTTGGCGAAATAGGAAAATAAATGTTAACTAAAACCTAAATAAAAGATAAAAGACAAACCTAGATTTGGGTGTCGATTCAATTGCACAAACAAGACGTCTTCATCGATGTAAGGATATATAGTACGTATGTGTGTCAACGATTATAGGCAAACCGCGTCATAGTCCTATTGTCACGTTGTCACGCCTACAGCCACGATTTGCCCAGCTCGTCCTTACTTTGTGAATCCTGCGTGGCATTCCCACCCCAGGCTTCCTAACTTGCCCAACTCACCCCCAAACATTCCTCAACTCAAGGGGCATAGATTGAAACAAGCAGCTTTGGGCACTAGACGAACCCGTTCCGGCCCTATGACATACGAGGATCCCGCTCCGACTTTTCACCAGCACCAGCGTACTTCGATCGGCTCCGCCCAAGTTCAACCTGAGAGTTACCGCCCTCAAGGAGCATGGGGCAACTCTCTCCCAGTCCCTGTTGGTCTAAGCTACCTCACTTTTAAGGGATCTGCCTGCATCCAATTGCCCGCCGGCCTGACGACCTCTTGGGACAGACAAAACACTTTGGAATCATTGCCTAACGCCTCGGGAACACACATATATATAACTTTTCCCTTGTCCAAATCAACATCACGATTTAATGCTTCTGCAGTATCATCTTCCCCAAACGCATATTTGTATAACTACCTAGGCATAAAGTAAATAACAAGAAAAGAAAGAACGAAATAGAAAAAGAACTATGATTAAAAAGTTAGTTTGCCGCCAAAGGGGCAAACTCTCGAACAAAAGAAAGAAAACCCTAGACTAAAGAAGATAAGAAACTAAAAGATTCAAAGTAAGGGGGATTCACATGGCTTGCTATCTAAGAGTATTTATAGAGGTGAAATTTGTGGGTCTTGGAGGCTCAACCCATTAGGTAAGTTGATAGCAGCTAGGTTTGGGCGAGCTGTCTACCAGCTGTCAGCTTCTATTGACCAAGAGACTTTCCTTATTTAGCAGATTTTGATATGGACGAATCTTCATGGATAAAGATGGAATTAATTCCTTCCTTGTTGGCTACTTGGATAAGGTTGATCTCTTATTTGGTCCGCACTCTTCCCTTATAGATTAATCTCTTTCTTGCGCCGCACTCTTTCTTGATATGTTGAACTATCGCAGATCTCCATGCCCAAGACGTGTACTCCTGCCTCTCTTCTGTGCTCTGCCTTAGGCCTTGACCATTTTACATCTCTTCTTGCCCAAGTGACTTGATCCCGCACGGTACTTGACTTGGTCAGGTTGTGAAGCGAGCGGCTTTAGTTCTGAATGTCTGCTTCCTTGGCCAAGCTGCGAGCTTCATTTTCTTGCCCAAAGTGCTTCGTATCTACGCCCAAAATGTCTGTTGCAGAATTTGGTCATATCTTGCCCATTTCTGTCCAGTTTTGTCACGGTTTGCCCTGTATGTGCCTGCATTCACAATGTGTCCTCCCAGACACTAAAGACGAACAAAAACATACAAAATGACTCGATCTAGACCTCAAATAAGACTTGAAAATCATACAAAATTCGGTCTCATCAGCGTACACCACGACAAGTAATTCTTTTTTAGTGGTGGTAGTTCAATTGAGCCGAATCCAATATCTTGCTAGCATAATAGGTAACTTGAAAGAACTTATCTCGTTTTTGCCCCAGTGGCCCAATCGCTAGCGTCGCACATCAATACAAATGGCTCTGTCCAATCTGGAGTAATCAACATGGGAGTAGACACGAGTGCCTTCTTCAACTTCTCAAACGAATCAAGGCAAACACTAGAAAACTCAAACCTTGCATCCTTCTCCAACAGTGAGCAAAGAGGCTTGGAGATTTTTGAAAAGTCTTTAATAAACCGTCTATAGAACCCCGCATGCCCAAGAAAACTTCGGATAGATTTCAGATTTGTTGGTGGAGGTAACTTCTCAATTACCACTATTTTGGCTCTATCAACCTCTAATCCATCTATAGACATTTTATGCCCCATAACAATGCCCTCTCTCACCATAAAATGACATTTCTCCCAATTAAGACATAAAAAAGTTTCCTCACATCTTTGAAAAACTTGAGAAAGATTTTCTAAGCAATTATCAAATGAAGAACCAAAGACGGAAAAATCATCCATGAATACCTCCATAATCTTTTCGATGAGTCCATGAAAGATCGCCATCATGCATCTTTGAAATGTGGCGGGTGCATTGCATAGACCAAAAGACATTCGTCGACAAGCAAATATTCCATAAGGACAAGTGAAAGCCGTCTTGTGTTGATCCTCCGGAGCTATGGAAATTTGGTTGTAGCAAATAGAATTCCCTTAATATCGGCTATAGACTATCTTTGGTTTTGCATCATCCTCCAATAAAATTCGGTGCATGCAAATAGAAGGGCTAATTCTCATAATATCGGCTATAGACCATCCAATGGAAGACTTATACTTCCTCAATACCCTCAACAACTTATCCAACTCCTCATCATTTAGAAATGAAGACACAATAATCGGAAAAGTTTTATCCTTATCCAAGAAAGCATACTTGAGGTGGTCGGGCAAGGGCTTCAATTCCAAAGTCGGTGGAGAGCTTGACTTTGGCATTCCTTCCGGCACTCCTCTTTCAATAGGTGTAAAAAGATCTAAATATCCCAAATTCTCCAAAGGAATGCCTTAATTTGCATCCATAAAAGTAATAGACTCCAACAACTCATCACACACCTCATCCAATTCCCAATAAGAATGAATAGAATCCACAACACAATGCTCCAAGGAATCTTGAGAATAAGATGAATAAGAGTCAATCAAATTACACTCTTCAAGCTCTAATTCTTGTGGCTTCTTCATGGCTTCATAAATTGAGATAGTCATCTTCTCATCATTATAACGGAAGGTCAACTCACCATCTTAAACATCGATCAATGCCCTTCCGGTTGCCAAGAACGGACGACCAAGAATAAGTGGAGTATTGTTGTCTTCGGGCATGTCAAGGACCACAAAATCCGCAGGAAATATGAACTCCTCCACTTTGATAAGAACGTCTTCGACAATTCCTCTAGGATAAGAGATAGAACGATCGGCCATTTGCAGGGCAATAGAAATAGGCTTCAACTCTCCAATCTCCAACCTTATAATTATATCGAAAGGGGCATGAGATTAATACTTGTACCCAAATCACACAAGACTCTCCCAAAAGTTTGGCCTCCTATAACACAAGCAATCACAAAACTTCCGGGGTCCTTTTGCTTCAAAGGTAATTTCCATTGCAAGACGGCACTACACTCTTCCGACAAGTTGATGGTTTCAAATTTACCAAGCTTCCTCTTCCTTGACACGGCTTCTTTCAAGAACTTAGCATAGCCCGGCATGTCTCTTAAAGCATCAAGTAATAGTATGTTAATTTCAACCTTTTTGAACATTTCAATGAACTTGGCAAGCTTTTCTTCACCTCTTACCTTAGCAAGCCTTTGAGGGTAACGAGCTTTGGCAACCACATCTTTACTTGGCAAAGAAGAAAAAAGAATGGAAGGAACAACTTTAGAAGGTACCTCCTTTGGAACTTGAGGCTTCTCCAATTGAGGAACGGGCTCCTCCACTTCCGACTCTTCATTAACCACTTCATCTTGATCTTCCAATTCCGGATAATTTTAGTAAGTAATTCCACTTCTCAAATGAATATCATTGAATTGATTCTTCGGGTTAACCTTTGTGTTGCTTGGAAATTACCCCGGCTTATGTTGAGAAACCGCTTGATTAGCCATTTGACTCACTTGCCCTTCCAACATCTTCATTTGCTTAGTCAAAGCCGTGACGGTTCCTTCCAAATTTGTAACCTTTTGCCCCGTTGCACCCATGAAAGCATTTTGGTTTTGGAGAAGTTGTTGCATCATTTCTTTCATGGTCGGCATAGGCTTCTTTGGCTCATTGATCATCCCTTGAGACATCGAGAATCCGGGTGGTGGATGGATAGCATTGTTCGGGTAAGAGTACGACAAATTTGGATTCCTATAATTAGGATTATAGGCTTGATTCTCTGGAGGATAGCTCGAGCGGTTATAGTTGCTATACCCCCGTTGATTCATATAATTAGCATCCTCGAATTGTGAATACTCTTTACCTCCTTGTTGCATCGGTTGAGACACCATCTTCACATCTAACTTTCTCTTTCTTTCGGCCTCATAGTCCCTCTTGAACATGGTGAATTGCTCAAGAAGATCATCATACCTCTCGTCCGAAATGGAGGCAACTCTCTTAGAAGAACTCCTCACTTGAGGCCAATGACAACTATTGGCCGCCATTTCCTCCAAAATCTGGACCGCTTCTTCATAAGGACAGTTAGTCAAGCCACCACCAGCGGTGGCATTCACGACCTCCCGTGTATGATTAGTAAGCCCTCAATAAAAGTTCAAAATTTGTTGCTCCTTTGAAAATCCATGTTGAGGACATCGCCTCAACATGTCCTTGTATCTCTCCCAAGCTTCATAGATTGATTTATCCCCCGATTGAGAGAAATGAGAGATGTCCGAAATAAACTTTTGAGCACGCGAGGGAGGGAAATACTTGGCTAGGAAAAGTCAGCACAATTGCTCCCAAGTGGTTATCTCCGAACGGTCGAGGGTTTTGTACCAAGCTTTGGCCTTGTCCCGTAGAGAAAATCTGAACAATCTCAATCGAATGACGTCATTTGAGACCCCTTGGATCTTGATAGTTTCACACACGTCCAAAAAGGCATTCAAATGAACATTTGCATCTTCATTGAACCCTCCTCCAAATGACTCCGCTTGAACCATATTAATCAACCTCAGCTTTAGCTCAAAGTTGTTACCGTTGCACCGATTGCCCCAACCTCCGTCTTGAAACATATTAACTTGAGGCTCAAACATTTGGTTGATTGGAGGCGGTGGTGCTCTATCCCTTTGAGCTTGTTGCTCATTCATTTGACGACGGAGTTCTTGCATTTAACGCTCCAAGTCAGCCATATTATTAGGCTTTTGGTTCTCCATTGCCTTCCTTCTTCATTCTCGGCTAGCTCGCTTATGAGTGACTTCAATCTCCAAGTCTAAAAGAATGATTTCTCCTCCCTTTCTCCTTGTGATCATGCACCAATTTACCTACACAAACCAACCAAGAGCACACTAAGATTCACAAGAAAATTTAAAACAAGAAATGCTTGAACTAGTACTCTCAATGCAAAGATCATTAACACTATAAATTCTTAATAGTCCCCGGCAACGGCGCCAAAAAGTAATTTCTAGAAATACTTAGAAAATTAAACCGCACTTTGAACGGTTAATTGTAATACTAGAGATCGGATATCGTATCCACAAGGATTATTAGCTCGAATTTATATTGAAAACAAAATTCATGCATCTTCCTACTATTCAAGCTCTTCAAACAATATGATTGATCATTCATTCAAACATTTATACACAAGATCAAAGTAAATAAGCAAATAAACAAGCAATTTCAATAAAACAAACGATTAAAGAGACGAACAAAGAACAAGTTGGGACAAAGGTTGGTTTTAGGGAATTAATCCGATTCTAGATAGTTTGATCAGGACTTCCTAATTCATGCAAACCAATTTAATCTTCTAATCTATGAAGCATGGATACGCTCCATGGGGTCACGTACTCGTCCCGGAGACGTCCCGGAGACGTGTACGCAGGGATACGCCGGAAAAACGTCCTGGAGAACGTTTTTTTAGTTCCATTTTTAAAATTATTTTTTTAATAGAAAGAATACGTATAAAATGGTTTAAATACATCAAATCCAGTAAAAATATATTGACACTTAATTTCTAATATAAAATTCAGTTCTATTTTTCCCTTACCAATCACGGCAGTAGTCAATTGCTCACCGCACTGTTTGGGTGGCCGTCGTCTGGGTTTAGTTTTGAGTTTTTAAAGGAGCTTCCATGGAGACTAGAGAGAGAAAGCCAGAAATTTTAATTTGTGGCTGATGTGGCGGTGGGTTGATAGATAGGTGGGGTTCTCATCTTTTAAATTTATTTTGGGTACTAGGGGCGGTGGGTGGGATAAGTAGAGGTTTTAATCTACTATTTAATTGTATTAAAAGACCAGGTATATATATATATATAATATTTTTTCTTAATTTGAGATATACTACACAATATATTAACAATTAAAACGTATTTTTAACGTATCGTATCTTAAGTTTTTTAAAATTGGCGTATCGGCGTCCCCGTATCGTATCGTATATGTATTTCATATTCGTACTTGTGCTTCTTAGCTTCTAATCAATAACCAATCACCGAAATATTCACTAATATCTCTCGACAATTAGCAAAAGGGGATCATTCTATTGACTCTCTCGGTTAAGACTCGAGACAATAAAAAAACTCCAAAAAGCACAAGGATCACAAGCTTCCATGCATTAGATCATCACCTATCAAGTCTCAAATCAATACATGATGTGCAATTTGATTTCCATGCATGTAAAAACCTATTAAGAATTTCTACAATCACTTGGCATGAAGAAAGGTGATCAACAATTCCCACATGAAAATAAGCACCAAATCCACAATTAATTAGAAGAAGGCAATGAGAATCAACAAGCTATGATCATTCCATCATCAAATTATCATAAATCCCCAAAACCAACAAGGAAATTTAGCTAGACATGAATGAAATCAAAGCAAGATAAAGAAGAAATGATTGCATAATTGAAAAACTAGGAACCCAATGATGAAATCTTTAAATAGTCTTCAAATTCAACCTTAATCTACTAATACAATGATAGAAATGTGTTTAGAACCCTAATTGGAAATTTTTTGAACAAGAATCTAAGCTAAGGGATGAATGATACACATTTTAGGGCTGAGCCCAAGTATATATATATGGTGGAAAAAGTGCTAGAAGAGATTAAAAATGTGAAATGGGCAAAATCTTCCAATTTTGGACGAAAATATGCAAATCGGCGGTCGAGACAGGAGAAAATCGGCGGTCCAGCACGGCAAATCGGCAGTCCGGCCTTAAGGCGCCGGGTAGACCGCCGATTCGTAGTTTCTTCTTCACTCCTAATACCGAGATTTCTGGCGGTTTGGCCGGTGGTTCACCCCTGAACCGCCAGTTTTCAAGCCCAAACCGCCGCTTTTTGACGTTGGGGCGCCGATTCTCCATATTACTCCTTTTCGTCCGGTTCTTCACTTTTCCATCCCATTTCTTCGACTCCGCTCTTCTAAGGCCCATTTATTCCAGTTGAGTGTCCCTTGTTTGACCTACACACATGTACAAACTCTACCAAACGTGAAACTAATCCAAAATATTGAAATCAATCCAAAACATATCACATTTATAGGGTAAAGTAAGGCAATTAGTGATAGAAAATATGCTTAGTTGCTACAAAATGGATGTTTATCATGGATCCTCTTGCATCATATCACATACAAAACCTTCTCCTCTCTTACTAATTGGTCGTCGTTTCAAAGATACTTTAATACAAAGAGTCATTGTAGCAAGCTTTTCTAATAAAACTATTAGGACCTTAATTGCCAATAGCAACATCCTCAAGTCTTCTTCATCAGTTTCTTCTTCAGCATCTTCTTCCATTTCTTCATCTTCTATTTCTTTTGCTTCCATTTCTTTGTATATATCATCAGGATTTTCCATCTACATGATCACAAGATGAAATTAATTTCCTTGATATCATATGCTTGCATGATGATATCATATATATAAACATGCATTCGGCATAACCAGCTACCGCGGATGGCCAGCAACCGCTTGGTAAAGGGATATCCAGCGACCACGGGAACCCAGTGGTCGCGGATTATGCAGTATCCAGAAGAATTATTATACACAAATTAAAAATTTTAAACCATGAAAAATACATAAATAGCAGTAACAACATCAACCTCAACCATTAATGATCAACATCCATAATACAAAATAAGTAGAGTAGCAAAAAAAGCTCCAAAACAATACATGGGAAAAACAAAATAGCAGGTTTAGAACATCAGTAGCATGAGTACAAAATAATATCAGTAGCAATATCTACTACATGGTTCAAATAATAACTATCCTCTAAGCTTGTATTTTATCCAAGATGCTCGCTCCTCAATAGTCATTTTGAAGAAACCATCTTTTTTGGACTTGGTGTTAAGCAAGTCAAATGCCTTAAGACGGAATTCTTCATCCGAATTTGGAACCTCTTGATAGCATTCCAAGTAGTGTACGATCGTTCTTTTTCTCTCTTCTGTAACATTTGATGAACTTCAATAAAGGTGGTTGTTAGTTTGGTAATGGAGTCTGTGAGAATGGAGTGAGAGGCATTTTCAGTAGAACTAGAAGCTGCCTCGTACTGAGTTCTACTACTTTTGGATTGAGATTTTCTTTGGGTGGAGATCGGAGGCACATCAGAAGTCACAGGAGGTGGTGGTGCTGAGTTTACTTGTGTGGAAGAAATGGGTGGATCGTTTTAAGGTTGGGATAATCGTATAAACATGTCAGATTCGACATCATAACTCAAATCCTCTATGCGTACATCTCTACTTTCATTATTTTCTACTGTGAATATTCTTGCATCAGTAGAACTACCCAACCCAATCGAATTTTCCCCACAGCAACACCATTTCCTATAGCAATTTACAATAGCTCATAATCAGGACAGTCAGCATCGCGCAAGTTAACATCTTTTAGGTGAGCCTAGCATATACAAACAAACAAAAAAATTATTAACTACAGTCTCGAAATGAATTACATGATATTATGATAATATTTTAAGAAGCTTACCGCTAAATACGATTCACATACTTTATCTGGAGCTGTGAACTTCTTAGTAATGGGGTCATACCCAAAACCCGAGCTAAACTGCAAAAGGGTTGAATAGGATGTCCAACGTTGTTTAAACCATTTAAGCCAGCTTTGATAATTAGTATAGGTTCTATTACACTTCATTTTTTTCATTAAGGATAGGAAGTATTCTTTGTTCATGACGGAGCGTTGTCGTCACACACTTCGTACAAATAATATTTATAAACACCTCTTGCCCAACAAGGTAGTAGTCAGCGGCAAGTGGGATCGTACCCAAGGGACCTGGTGTAATCTGTTCTTCCGATGTTGCTCAACAAAAGGGTTTTGGTCAGGAGTATCTAAATAACCTGTACTCAACAAGTAACAATATCAAATAACAAAAGAGTTTGGATTGGGTTTCGAATCTATGATCCTAATTACTCTTTACTCGTTCATTGGTGCAAAGATATTCAATTAACCGATTTTACCACTTGGTTTAAGGCAAAGTTTAGTTTACACCCTAAGGTCACGAAGTCACGATATAAACACACTTAGCCTATGTCTAATCAATTTTACAGATCTTGACCAGAAGGCAAGATCTTCTCTCTTGATCAGCAAAGTCACATGACACTTCAGTAACAACGCTGCCCAACAGGCATTAAGAAACAAACAGACCCAAGACAGCCAAGGGGTAGGTCAATACCGACTGCTCTCCAACACCCTTTACCTTCTTGGGCACGAAAGACACTCTCGTGTTAATCCCAATTTCTGTTAATGACTTAATCTCAATATCTAGTTGGTGATCAATCAACTTCAATATCAATTAAATCTAGAATTAATCCTAAGTGTTTCGGGAATAATCAATTAATGAACATAACCAATTAGACCTCACGAGTTTGAACGAGTAATTTAGAATCACTTCATCTACATCCAACCCAAACAATAAGCTTAACTAGACATAATATTAAATAAGAGCACAAAGCAAATAAAGGTAAACATACTTAGCATAAATCTGGAAACGGGTAGCTGCCCAAAAGCGTAGTCAGCAACCAAGGTCTTGGCTTCACGCCAACAACTAAACTTAAAGCAGTAAAAATACGAAATAAAAGTAAATTGCCCGTAGGACTTGTTTTTCCTCACTTCCACTCGAATTAAGATGCAGAACTAAACTATTAAACTCACTAAAAATGGGGCTAAGAACTCTCTCTCACATAATGGAGTTAGCCATATATATAGGCGATGAAAATTTAGGGTTTAGGGAACTTTCCTTGTTGGTGAAGGATTCTTCCATGCATATCACAAACCGCTTTTCTCTCTTATCTAAGCATGCACGATTCTTCTTTCCTTGCGTGGTGAATATCTTCTTTGATTAAGCTGGGCTAGGATAAGGAAAGAAGTATCTAATCCTTATCCTCTTCCTTGAAGGAAAAGAATTCTGCTGCTGCTGGTCCGACTCTGTTCCTGCCCTTTATCGTCTGCATCCTAAATTGCTTCCTATCTTGACCAAGACCCTGGCTCCTCCGAGTACTCTATCTGTTGGCTTTAAGGATATGGGGAGGTACTTCCTGACTTGTAGATTGGATATTTTGATGTTGCCCAGCTACAAGCTTCCAGCCCTATGCCCATTCGCATCGTATCACCATCTCAACAACAGATTTTCCATCGGATTTGCCCAGCATCCACCTGTTCTTCCCTGCACATTATCTCTCGACTTGCGTGTCCTCTCAGACACATATTGACTCGATAAAGACTAAAAACACAAGAAAGACACAAGAAAAGATGGACACAAATATAGGTTCATCACACCCACACACTTGAATTACACTTGCCCTCAAGTATATGGTTGCAACTTGCCCAAAACTCAAACACAGAAAAGACAAAACAGAAAACACAGACTCAAAAGATCAGCTCATCAATATGTTAGTCAAAACAGGATATATAAACAGATATTGCCATCAAACAGTTCAAGATAGAGTTATTAGGCAACATGGATATCCTTACCAGCACTCATCTCTCAAGTGTATAAGGTTAAGTGTATACGCTCTTGACCAAGATCTACAATGTTTCTCCATAGGCTTGCCTGCCCTCTACATCTCTACTTCTTCGAACAAAATCAAACCACTTATCCTTAGGTCTTTAATGGGTTGTAATGTGGCTTAAGGCAAAAGGTAGGGACATTTAGGAACTAGCGAAGTCAAGAACTAGGTTCTCGAGCAACAGACTGCCCTTGATTCCTTACTCTTCCTCATCTAGCACACTTATTCTTTTCTGTACCTAATTTTTTTCTTATTTATTATAATATTTTTTCTTTTTTTTTTAATTCAACCCAACACCTCTCACGTAGGTGATAATGCCCAGTAAGTGCTACCCAACATTTTCTTCCTTCCCTCGTTCTTCTAGGCCTAAGTTCTTGACCGGGAAGGTTTAAAATCCAAGCTTCTATAAGTGAATAGAAAGAATACGCTCAAGGGGGCTAAACAAAGGATAATGTCAAGGTAGGGAATTTTTAGGCCATAGGCTTCTTTGAGCAAAAATGCCTAATTCATCTAAGTAGTTCAACTAAATTTCATGAAGCTTTAACAAGAGATGCAGGCAAGTTCTAGATCAACAAATGTCAACTGGTCATCATCACTCAAGAAAGAAAGCAATGCTGCACATATATATAGCAATTTAAAAGCTCAAATCCTCACAGTTAATGCCCAATATCTCATTCCGTCCTACCTATTTACATACAGCATCATCTATAAACCTATTCCAACTATCATGCCAACATGCTGATCAACAACTAAGACACACTTTAAAAACATAAACTGACACCCCAACACCCACACACTTTGCCTTAGGCAAAGTGGGTACTGTTGGGCAACAAACAAACATAAAACAAACTGACTTAACAAATATTAACTCACACAACCGAGAAGGGAATAAGGTCTTTACCACACAATTTGCTGGGCAAATTGTGGGTGAAGTCAATAAAATCACCCTCTCGACCAACAAGACATAACAAAACACAAAACAAACACAAAACACAAAAACAAAAAATAAAAACCTAAACTAACAAAAAGGGAGGAACATAAATCAAAGAGAAGATTCAGGTGGATACCTGAATCCTTGGTGTGCAAAGAATGTCAGCTGGGCATCCCTGATCTCGGTCAACAACCTCTCCACATTGGCCAGTCTGGTCTCGATCTCGATGTTGGGCAGCACCACTGCACTGGTGCTTGCCTCCTCCTTCTTGCCCAAGGGTGGTAGCCTGGTGGATTTTGGTTTGTCGTGTTCAACAAACACGTACCTGCCATTCCTTATCTCAATATCGTTCATCTTCTTCACGGCAGCTTCTCCCAGCTTATTGACCACCATCACCGGCTTCCCTTCCAGCTCACCGTAGACCCCGACTCCATGCGCAAAAGCTGTCACAAAATGGCCACAAGTGCATCCCAGAGATTGCTTTGCTAGAACCGTCTTGAGCTGCTCACCAAGGAATGCCGCGAAGTTGACCCTGGTCTTGGTATGCATACACCACAGTAAATACCGCTCCTTGTTGCTCAAGTTGTTGCCACTATCGCTCTTGCCATACAAGTTGTAGGCAAGGATGTGATGGCAAAGCCTACGGGCGTGAGTCTTTAGCTCGATTCCCTTGTTGTTGGCACCATAGTACGGCGTTCCATTCCCGATCTCCTTCCACTTCTCCTCATAAGCCACATCTCCTGGGGGTGGCACCTTAGTCTTGGCCTCCATGAACTCCTTCTTGGCCAGATCCCTCAAACTTACCATCTCCAGTATCTGGTTCAGCGCACTCACCTAAAAGTCATACTTCTCGCCCAAAAGCGAGAAAGAGATCATGCTCACCCCATTCTCTGGATCACTTGTTATTGTCGCCGTGCTGTACACCTCCTTAACCTGCTCCTCATAGACCTCCACAGGCCATTCCAAAAACTTGCTCCAGCCTATCCCTTCAAACAGCATCCTAACTTCCTGGGCAACACCCAGATTCTCGTAGAATTTGAAGTCGAGACCCCTGGGCGCGGTCACCTTCCACTCTCTGAGCTTCCTACACATCATCACTGTAGGACCCCTCCTCTTCTTCTTACTCTTTCCACTTGCTGGGGTAGACTGCTCATCATCCCTTTCATCCTCAACATCGTCTCCTTCTTTTTCTTGTTCGTTGGCAGTCGTTCCCTTCGAGATCGACGACTGAAAAGACCCGGTCCGAAGCGGCAAACTTGTGCTTCTTCGCCGACGTCCCCTCGCCACCGTGAGCGCGTTTCCTAGCCGCCTGGGCTCCTTTCCTCTTCGGGCTTTCCTTGGCCTTGGTCTTCGCCTGCACCAACGCCTCCGCCGCTAGCCTCGCCGCCTCTGCTTCAATGGCCTCATCAACTTCATCTCCACCATTGTCGCCTTCTCCCTCATCACTTTTCTCTTCCTTTTCATCCTCGCTGTCATGTTACTCCTCCTCTGCTTCTTCCTCTAACTCCTCTTGCTCGAAAACCTGCTTCGATTGCGTCTCATCTTCCTGCCGCTTCTCCGCCTCTTCCATCAGGCTAGGGTTTTCGTCGCTCATCAGAAGCGTGGCACCGACCGAAGGGCTTTTGGGCACAGTGATTCCGATGGTGATTTTGGGGTTTTGGTTGGCAGAAGGGTTGACGGGTTCCATGGGTAGTTTTCTCTTGGTGGTGATTTTGGGCTTTGTGGTGGTGGTAGTGGGGTGTTCTGTGGTGAGGTCAATGTTGGTTCCGGCAGGGATCTTGTTGAGTTTGTCTTTGGGACGAGTAGACACCATTGTAGGGGATTGGAAGTTTTGATGGAGAGAGAGAGAAGAGAGAAGATGAGAGGTTGCAGACTTGAATTTGAAATCGGGTAGTGGGGGTATAGACGTGGTAGGGTGGTTTTAAAGGGCGCGTAGTTTTAGGGGTACAGTAACCGCCTCAACAGTTGTTGACCAACAACTTTGTTCTTGCCTAAAAACCCTTGCTCCACTCCCACAGTTCCTTCCCTTACAGTGGATCTTGATATACAACCTGCATCTTGCTCAACATCTCCTGCATATTTAAAAACACAAATACACTCCAGAAACAAACTTCCCCTTATGGTTAGACTTGAACATAAAATGCTTTAAAATAAAATACTTAAAACATAAACTAACTAAACTACACTAATTTTTTTGGATTTTTCATAATTTATGATTTTTTTATATTTTAATAAAAACACAAATAAAAACACAAAACTAAATACTAAATTAAATAAAAAGAAAATACTAACCAGGTTGCCTCCTGGACAGCGCCCCATTTAAGGTCTTGGGCACGACACCCCCTCCTTAGAAGTCAGAGGTCCTCCTCGACAGGAAACCCAGATGGTTCCCCCTCAACAAACTGTTCTTGCCCAAGATAGGCCTTCAAGCACTGGCCATTGACTTTAAAAGTCTTCGCGTTCTTGGGGTCCTTGATCTCAACAGCTCCATTTGGGAATTGAGCTTGTACTTCATAAGGTCCTGCCCACTTGGTCGAGAGCTTCCCTGAAGATATCCTGAACCGAGTTTGATAGAGCAGCACTTGTTGCCCAAAATGAAACTCCTTATCTTTAATCAAAAGGTCGTGGGTCTTCTTCATCCTTTCCTTGTATAGACCAGCATTGTCGTAGGCTTGAAGTCTGATCTCGTCGAGTTCCTGGATCTCGAGCTTCCTTGATTCACCTGCTTCATTCCAGTCGAGGTTAAGTTGGGCAACAGCCCAATGTGCTCGATGTTCCAGCTCCATGGGCAAGTGACATCTCTTGCCATAGACCATGTGATAAGGGGACATGCCAAAAGGTGTTTTGAAGGCAGTCCTATACGCCCACAAGGCATCATCCAAGTGCATACTCCAATCCTTCCTTGTTGTGCCAACGGTCTTCCTCAAGATCGTCTTGATTATTCTATTGGACAACTCCGCTTGTCCATTGGCTTGTGGGTGGTAAGCTGTTGACACGCGATGAGTAACTCCATACTTCTTGAACAAGGCGGTCACCATCGCGTTGCAAAAATGAGAACCTTGATCACTAATGATAGCTCGAGGTACACCAAACCTATTGAAAATTTGAGTTCTCAAAAAATGAGAAACCACCTTTGAATCATCCTTGTATGAAGCACGTGCCTCTACCCACTTTGAGACATAATCTACTGCCAATATAATGTACTTGTTGCCTTTGGAACTCGGCAATGGTCCCATAAAATCCATCCCCCATATATCGAACACTTCCACGAGCAAGATCGGGATCATGGGCATCTCGTTTCTTCTTGTGATGTTGCCTTCCCTTTGGCACTTCTCACACATCTTGACCCATTCGACAGTCAGTGTTGGCCAATAAAAGCCACACTCCAAAATCTTCCTTGCAGTACGTTGGTGCCCAAAGTGTCCTTCACACTCCTTATTGTGGCAATGCTCAAGAATGCTTCTTTGCTCTTTATCCTCGACACACCTCCTTATTATCTTATCCACGCATTCCCTCCATAAATATGGTTCGTCCCAAATGTAGAAACGACTTTCATGTTTAAGCTTGTTTCTTTAATAACGCCCAAGATCGGAGGGGATCTCTCCAGTCACCAAGTAATTCACGATATCAGCAAACCATGGTTCATCTTGGGCAAAACTCAGGTGCTCGTCGGGAAAGGTCTCCTTGATCGGCACCCCATCGTCTGGCTGGAGGATTCGACTTAAGTGGTCGGCAACTTGATTCTGGGCACCACTCTTGTACTTGATCTCTATGTCAAATTCCTGCAACAAAAGAATCTATCTAATCAATCTTGGCTTGGACTCCTTCTTGCTCAATAAGTACTTCAGCGCCGCGTGGTCCGTGTACACTATGGTCTTGCCTCCAAGCAAGTAGGATCTAAACTTCTCAAAGTCAAAGACAATGGCCAACAACTCCTTTTCCGTAGTGGCATAGTTACATTGGGTTGGGTTCAACGTCTTGGATGCGTAATAGATGACATAGCTCTTCTTTCCGCGCTTTTGCCCAAGAACTGCTCCTACGGCATAACCACTGACATCACACATTAACTCAAAAGGCATCCCCCAATCCAGAGGTTGGATGATGGGGGCAGTGATCAAGTTCTCCTTCAAGGCATGGAACGCCTTCTTACAATCTTCATCGAACTCCCATGGTACTTCGTTTTGAAGTAGTCTCGTCATTGGTTGGGCGATCTTGGCAAAGTCCTTGACAAATCTTCTATAGAATCCAACATGCCCTATAAATCTTCTCAACTCCTTCACCGTTCTTGGGTATGGTAACTTGACAATAATGTCGATCTTAGCCTTATCCACCTCAATACCTTTTCCTGAGATGACATGCCCCAAAACGATTCCTTCTTTTACCATGAAATGGCATTTCTCATAGTTCAACACAAGGCTCTTCTCAACACATCTCTTCAAGACTCGATCCAGGTTGTTGAGGCATGATTCGAAGGTCTTGCCGTAGACGGTAAAGTCGTCCATGAAGACTTCGATACACTCTTCAAGAAGGTCTGAAAAAATATGCATCATACACCTTTGAAATGTCCCTGGTGCATTGCATAATCCAAACAGCATCCTCCTATATGCAAATGTGCCAAACGGGCACGTGAATGTGGTCTTGCCTTGATCCTCGTCAGCAACCCAGATCTGCATGTAACCAGAATAACCGTCAAGAAAGTAGAAGTCATTACCGGCTAACCTCTCAAGCATCTCGTCGATAAAGGGCAAAAGAAAATGGTCCTTCTTCGTCTTTTGGTTGAGCTTTCGGTAGTCTATACACACTCGCCATCCGGTTTGTAGTCTCATGGCCACCATCTCGTTCTTGTCGTTCTCAACAACTTAGATTCCTGACTTCTTGGGCACCACGTGCACAAGGCTCACCCACCGGTTGTCGGACACGGGATAGATAATTCTCAAGTCGAGAAGCTTAAGTATCTCCTTCATCACCACTTCTTTCATAACTGAATTCAATCTCATTTGTGGATCTCGTACGGGGGCAGCATCCTCCTCAAGCAAAATGTGATGAACACAGAAGAGTTAATGCCCTTGATGTCAGCCAACGTCCACCCTAATGCCTCCTTGTACTTGCTCAGCACCTCACCAACTCTGACCTCCTCTATGCTTGATAACTCTGATGATATGATCACGGGCAAGGTCTCGTTCTTGCCAAGATATATGTACTTCAGGTGCTTAGGCAAAAGTTTCAACTCCAATGTAGGGGCTTTTTGTAATGATGGCATCAATCTGTCCTCCAGTTTCAACTCAAGGATGTTGAGTGGTTCAAACCCCTAAGGCTGCATGTTGCCCGAAATCCTTACATAACTGCATTCCTCCACATCTGCTGGTTCTTCATTTTGGGCAAGATCCTCTTCTATTTGTAAGCTGGCATCCTCCTCAAGAACTGTTTGTTGCCAAAATTCCTCTACTAACTCTTCAGTCTCATCATGTGGTAACTCCTCAAGTTCTTCATCAAACTCATCAAGGGGTTTTTGGTCCCCTAAATTCTGGTCCTCATCTTCATCCATGGGGTAGTCCACATCGGTGGAATCAAAGCTATGTCCATAGACTGATTCTTCCCAAAAATCTTTTTCACTCTCGTACTCATCTCCTTCGTAGAATTGCATCAAGGCACCATCTTCCTTATTATCCTCATGTTGATCAGGATCCAGGTCAAGATCCTGAATTAGGTTGAATTCTGCCTGGATTGCATCTTCATTGTCTTCTATGAAACAACTTAAGCTATTGAATGTCTCCACTTGCTTTCCACATGTACTGAGGGTGTTGAGGTGTTCCAGGGCATCATCCTGATTTTGCCTATAAGCATCGAACTCTACTGCTTCTCCCGCTACTTGAACTGTCAACTTCCCCGTATCGCAATCAATCTTGGTACATGATGTCCTCAAGAATGGCCTCCCGAGCAAGATCACTGGATTCTTGATTGCTTTTTTTCCCATGTCAAGAACATAGAAGTCGGCTGGGAACAGAAGATCCCCCACTTTGACCAATACGTCCTCCAACACTCTATCGGGGTAGACTGTGGATAAATCTGCTAATTGGATGGCAACACGTGTAGGAGAAAGAGGTCCAAATCTCATCTCGTCGAATGTGGCTATTGGCATCACATTTATCGAAGCTTCAAGATCAAGCATCGCCTTGGGTATTGACGTAGTACCAATCGTGCATGGGATGGCAAACATGCCAGGATCCCTCTTCTTGGTCGGGATATGGGAATTCATTAGTGCTGACACATTCTCCACATGGAAACGGGCATTATCTGGGTACTTAGTCTTCTTCAAGCACATATCTCGCAAAAATTTTGCACACTTTGGCATAGATTGTAATGCCATCAACAACGGCAGGTTGATCTCCACTTTCTTGAACACCTCCATCATGTCCTCCAACTCCTTCTAATCACGATCGTGGGCAAAACGTCTTGGATACGGGATCTTGGTCTTAGTGGTGCGAGGAACAGTCCTCTTGGCCAAAGCCTCTGCTTCTTTCTTAGCCTTCAGAGATTCCAACATCACGTCATCTTTGTCAAATTCCAGCTTAGATCTCTTCATCTTCACGTAATCAAACAAGGCTTCATCCTCCTCATTATCAAAGACTGGGTTCTTGTTGGCCTTTATCCCTTCTTCACGTTTTGCCTTCAACTCCTCGTAGATGTCATTGATATCTCCTGAGCTCATTTTAGTTTCCTCTACTCGATCTGGTTCCTTAGGTTGGGTCTTGGGCAACATCTCTGGCAAAGTTCTTCCCGCTGTGCAATGTTACAGCATTGACTTGCTCCTTGTTGACCTCTACCTTGGCAGGAAGTCTTCCTGGCTTGTCATCTACCAACCTTGACAAGGTTTGGTTGATATGAGTCAATTGAGCTTGAAGGTTGTTGGATTGTCCTCGACTTTCTAGTTGGAAGTTCTCAAAGTCTCTCCTCAGCCTTTGGTTTTCGTTGGTAAACCTATCGATGGTCTCCTTCATGAACTCAGTCTTTGCTGGTTCTCGATGTGGAGGCACATAGTTATTTTGTTGTTGAGGCTGTTGTTGAGGTGGAGGTACATATTGCTGCTGAACAGGCTGTTGTGGTTGTTGGTAGGCAGGAGGCATTTAGTAATGGTTGTTGCCATACCTCAGGTTCTCGTGCTGATTCTGCCTATAGCCATAGTTGTTGCCATAGTTGTTGTTATTGCCATACTGGAACCTTTGTTTCCCACCGCCTTGCTAGTTCTGACCTATTGCTTTTACCTCTTCTTATTCTTCCACGAACCAACTGGGACATTCTGAGGTGACATGTGATGTTGCCTATCATACTTCACATCTCTTCACAGCTCTTTGAACTTCCTTGCCATCTACCTTCTTCTTCAAATCCTCCATTTGGCCAGACATCTTGGTCATGAAATCTTTCATGGTGCTAACCAAGTTGTCTTGATTTCCTTTGCTTCCTTCATACCCTCTCTTGGGATATCATCTTCATCTCGTGATTGTTCAGCCATCGCGGCTATTTTCTTGAACACTTCAGATGGTAGTTGATCGACTATTGCTCCTCCACACGCTGCAATTATATACTTCCTCTCTGATGCCCTTAATCCCTTCAAGAAATGCTCAATCAAATCAATATTCTCAATTCGATGTTGAGGACATCTCGCCAACAACTTCTTGAACCTTTCATAATAGTCATATAATGACTCATTTTCCCCCATCTTGATCGATGAAATAGCATTCCTCCCACTTTGTATCCGACCAACGGATATGTATTTGTCAAGAAAGGCCTGCTGCATCTTGTTCCATGTGTCAATGCTTCCCTCTGGCAAGGTGTAAAGCCACTCACGTGCCCCGTCAAGAAGTGAGAATGGGAACGTGAGCAACCTTATGTAGTCAGGAAAGGTGTCTTGGGCAACATCTTGGTTCCTCATAACTTCAGCATCGTTCCTAACAACTTGTCTATCCCCATTGTTCCTTGTATTAGTGGCATTGTTCCTTACTGTGCTAATCGTCATCTCAAAGTTTTGAAGATGAGTTTGGGGGTCTTCTCCAGGATGATCACTGAACTTGGGCAGTATGTGTATCAACGAGTGCTTGAGCTCCCAATTGCCATTGATGGTGGGCAACTGGATACTTGATGGTCTCATTCCCTTGTTATCAGGGAACATGATCTGACGGATGGTTCTCTCCAGTGTTCCTACCATGATTGTTGAAGTTTCTGCTTCTGAACTGGATGTTGACTTCTCACTGTCTGTACTTGTTGTTGAGCAAGATTCGACTTCTTGCTCAGTATCCTAGTCGTCTGTCAAGCCTTGCGACTCTGAAGGTTCGTTGACGCCTTCCTCCAGATCTCTCTTCTTCTTGCGTTGTTCTGCTGGATTTCTTCTAACTATCACCTCCGGGAAAGCACCGTGATCTTGTAGATCTCCGTCACTCCGTAGATGTGGCTTAGGCATAAACCGTGCTCAACTCAAGCTAGAAGAACAAACTAGATACCAAGTCCCCGGCAACGGCGCCAATTTGACGGAGCGCTGTCGTCACACACTTCGTACAAATAATATTTATAAACACCTCTTGCCCAACAAGGTAGTAGTCAGCAGCAAGTGGGATCATACCCAAGGGACCTGGTGTAATCTGTTCTTCCGATGTTGCTCAACAAAAGGGTTTTGGTCACGAGTATCTGAATAACTTGTACTCAACAAGTAACAATATCAAATAACAAAAGAGTTTGGATTGAGTTTCGAATCCATGATCCTAATTACTCTTTACTTTTTCATTGGTGCAAAGATATTCAATTAATTGATTTTATCACTTGGTTTAAGGCAAAGTTTAGTTTACACCCTAAGGTCACGAAGTCACGATATATGTCTAATCAATTTTACAGATCTTGACCAGAAGGCAAGATCTCCTCTCTTGATCAGCAAAGTTACGAAGACACTTCAGTAACGATGCTGCCCAACAGGCATTAAGAAACAAACAGACCCAAGACAGCCAAGGGGTAGGTCAATACCGACTGCTCTCCAACACCCTTTACCTTCTTGGGCACGAAAGATACTCTCGTGTTAATCCCAATTTCTGTTAATGGCTTAATCTCAATATCTAGTTGGTGATCAATCAACTTCAATATTAATTAAATCTAGAATTAATCCTAAGTGTTTCGGGAACAAAATCAATTAACGAACTTAACCAATTAGATCTCACGAGTTTGAATGAGTAATTTAGAATCACTTCATCTACATCCAACCCAAACAATAAGCTTAACTAGACATAATATTAAATAAGAGCACAAAGCAAATAAAGGTAAACATACTTAGCATAAATCTGGAAACGGGTTGCTGCCCAAAAGCGTAGTCAGCAACCAAGGTCTTGACTTCATGCCAACAACTAAACTTAAAGCAGTAAAAATACGAAATAAAAGTAAATTGCCCGTAGGACTTGTTTCTTCCTCACTTCCACTCAAATTAAGATGCAGAACTAAACTATTAAACTCACTAAAAACAGGGCTAAGAACTCTCTCTCACATAATGGAGTTGGCCATATATATATAGGCGATGGAAATTTAGGGTTTAGAGAAGTTTCCCTGTTGGTGAAGGATTCTTCCATGCTGTAATACCCCGAGCTTCTATAACATTAGAGAGTGTATTAAATAACCTTATAAGTTTAAATGACGAGATTTGAAGAATAAAAAATTTTCTAAATAAGCAGAAATGAGTAAAACGACTGAAATGCCCTTATGTGTTTTTACGTGAGATTATCTGTTTTTATTTCTTGAAATGATAATGTGATGCATATATTGAGCTTATTTGTATGAGAATGAGTACGAGTATGATTTTCAGAGATTTCCAAGGATTTTGATTTGAAGTGAATAATGTTGATAACCGAGAAATCGCTATTCACCGATGAACATAGAATAGATTTTAATTAGAATCTCTGAACCTAGAATTAATTCCAAGATCATTGAGATAAGATAGAAGCTTATCCAAAATTATTTGAGAGAGTTACAAGGATTGAATTATTAAAGGATTAATAAGCCGATTAATTTTTAGTTTTCTTCGTTATATGAAATTTAGACCTAAAAATTTAATAATCGGAATCCTTAATTTATTTATCGAGATGTGAGATAGGTTTGAGATGTTTTTAGTATCAGAAACAGACGAGGAGAGAATAGATCCGTTTTTAGCATAAATGGAATAATACGGACCTTTTATCCGAAAAACTTTTTACGACCGGGTAAATAATACCCGTAATAATAATGAGAAAAATTCCTCTCATCTCTCTCCCTCTCCACGTCATCTCTCTCCATCTCTCCCTAATCTCTCTCTCCAAACCTACTAAATAGATTTCATTATGAATATTCTTTAGCAAAGAATATAATCTTAGTAAATTGTGTAAATAAAGTTTGCATGCATTATCCCATCCCATCAATCCATCTATCTTTCTCTCTTAATCCAAATTCCAACACCAACATCATCATTATTATTCTATATGTTGGAGGAAAATCTTGTTAATATCTAATAAGATGAATGAATACATGCATTCTACATTTCCATCTACACACACTCTCTCTCTTTCGATCTCTTTCTCTATTCAAGAGAAGAAATTCTTTCATTCTACCTATCTCTCTCTAAAACTCTCCATCAAACAACAAGGAAGAAAAATCTCTCTCCCCCTTGTGCCGTGACACACACACACTACACACACTTGGAAATTTTCTCCATTAAAGCTTAGTATTCAAGCTCCAATCTCATGAAGATCAAGAGAAGATCATCATCATCATCCTAGTTCATTCAAACCCTAAATTGAAAGGTAATAATTCTCCAAGTTCTTGAGTTTGAAATCCAATAATCATCCCTCATTCTTCATAATTTTTGGCTAATAAGCCCTAAAATGGATGATTAATTATTGTTTCTTTTCTTGAGGGATTCAAGATGATTTCTTCCAAGATAAATCCAAGCTAGGAGTTGAGCCTCATTTCCCCCATCAATTTCGGTTCTAAGAAGATCAAGAGGAGGAGATCCAATTTATTTTCTAAAAGTATGATATTCATTTGATTTCTTGTATATATGTATCCCTATAAGCCCTAAAAGAAAGAAAACATGCATGCATGGTATTTATTTTATGTTTAGGCAAACTAGGGTTATCGATGTGAAGATCGAGTGAGAAGAAATCAATAGGAGAATCGAACTCTAGGATTTAATCTATGAATTAAGAGAGAAAAAAGAGATTAAAAACCCTAATTTTTTATTAAAACTGAAAATTAGGCAAAAATAGGGAAAAATCGATTATTATGTTCTATGATGAATTTGATGTTTGATATATGTTTTTGAGCATGTTTTGAATAAGTATATGTGCATGAAAAATTGAGAAATAAATTGCCCTAATTTTGGCCCTAAATGCCGTGAGTTTCACACTTAGGAGAAGAAATTATTTTGTTGATTTTGTTGATGATTTAATTGATGCTTTGAGCATGAAATTAGTATGAGATGTGATGATTTAATCTCTTGTATTGTTAAGTGTGAGAAAATCGACATATACATGAGGTTTTTGAAGAAAATAATTTTGTGATGATTGAGAAAATTTGATGATCTTGATGTTATAATGTTGTTGATGTGTATTAGAGTATTAATTTGAATCCTAGATGAAGATAGGATTCAATGTGGTGAAAGAATGAACTTTTAAGATTCAATGTGGTGAAAGAATGAACTTTTAAGATTCAAAAGTGTTAAGAATGGAAAAATACATAGAAAAGAATATCTAATAGGTGTTCTAAGTATTCTAAGTGTTCTAAGTGTTCATAAGATGAAACTTGAAGATTTGAGTTTTAATTAAATTAAATCAAAAAGGAAATTAGTAATTAAATTAATAAAATAATCTAGATAGTTATTGAAATAAAAATTAATTAAAGAATAAAGGAGAATATGTATTAATTAAGAAATGAGTCTTAAATTAGTAAATAAAAGAGGAAAAGAAATTTCTTATTTAAATAAGTAAGAATCGAGAAAATCGAGTTAAAATTATAAGAATAAAATGATAAGAGTGAAGAGAAGATTTAATCGAGTCGAGGAAAGATGTTAGACGAGTTAAGTTAAAAATACTCGTATAGTTTAATCAAGAAAATAATATAATAAAATACGAGTAATGATTTTAAAAGTAATTAATTAAATTAATTAAGTAAGTTGTTTTTCAAACCGTGTGGATTAAGAATAAACCGAGAAGAATTGTCGAGATAATAATCCAAAGAGTAATAGTTTAAGTCAAGAATAAGAATCGAGTTAGAAATAGAAATGAAATTCCTATTTCATAAGAGTTTAATAAAAATAAGAAGAATTTTTATTAATTGAGTAAAGATTTATAATATGTTTCATAAGACAACGAGTTTGGAAAAGTATTGTACATAAGTCGAGAAAGATAAATTTTATTACTTGAATTTCTATAAAAAGGAATTCGTATTTGGATTAAGTTCTAAAATAAAAATCAAGTAGATGTTAACATGTTTTGAAATGTGATTGAATTCGAGGCAATGTGTTTGATTTATTTGGAATAATTATGCAATTGAATTAACATGCTTGAGTGAATGATATTATTTGATGATGACGTAAAAGATTACTAAGTTGTTTATATGCAAAGCAATTGAGTTATTAAGTTGTTAATTAAATCGAGAATTGATTAAGAATTTAAAAGAAAACTCGAGTAATAGAAGTTTAGATAGACGGCGTTTCCTAATTAAAGCGAGAAATGCTAAGACATTGGTTAGTAGTATTATCCAATTATCGAGTAAAGTTAATGGCTTAGAGACGAGAATGCGAGACTTATTTAGAAAAGAATAGCTTTGAGAGCAACGAGTCAAGTAGAAGTCCTTCAGTCGAGACCAACGTTTAATATCCGTCTTTGCGTAGTATCTTATCTTTTTTATCGATGCCAAACTGTGAAGGATCAAGCAGGACGGAAAAATAAGCGAGGACAGATAGCACGTAAGCCACCTAGCTAGAACGTCGGAAGACAGGTGGGCTTTTCTAAACCAAAACTGTCGATGAATGCTATTATATTATTGAGTATTATTATGTGAATTTCTAAAATGCAATTGACTTGCCGTTTTATTGAGTTTAGTATGTGTTATCATCTGTTTGTTTGAGTTAATATTATCATGTGAAAGGCAGGAAACCCACGTGTGGTATGTTAAATGTTGAGGTGACTGTGAGCCTTGCTTCGGTTAGGTCGGTCACAGTGTTCGAGAAGGAGGCCTACTTCTCGGCACAGTGAGAGAATATGTGACAGATGATGCATACTGTTGAGTATATATTATGTTTTGACTGCGCAGTCTATTCAAAAGAAAATGTTTTTAGCATGCACAAGTAAAATCGTTTTAAATTGCTTAAGTACTTGTGATGCTTCGGCAAGGCAAGTTCAATTGATATAGCTTTAAGAGCATCTTTTTCCAAATGTTTTCGGCATATGTTCACTGAGTACGAAGTACTCAGCCCTACGTGTATTTCTAAACTGCAGGTTAGCAGGATGGCGATGGCAGGAAAAGCTTGGTGGTGTGGTCTGTTTGGTTAAGTTGAGTCGAATGTCAGACTGGCATTTGCACGTCTTCATACGTGTGAGTGTTGGGATTTGAGTCGAGTTTC
The DNA here is from genome assembly GCA_029490685.1 of Schizonepeta tenuifolia. NCBI lineage: Eukaryota > Viridiplantae > Streptophyta > Magnoliopsida > Lamiales > Lamiaceae > Schizonepeta > Schizonepeta tenuifolia. The sequence continues at coordinate 58,500,610 of CM055955.1, forward strand.
CGCTGCAACCCCTTTTGAAATGAAAATATGTTAATATATACTTGATACTTGTTTTTTATTCCGAGCAATGTGCTCGATAGTTTTTAATGTTTTGTTGAATCTTGTTCTCGTTGACTTGATATATTTTTCGTAATTTCGTTAATATGTAAATTGAAGTTCTCGGTTATTGCTTCGTTATGTCTTTGATAGCTTTATTCGAGTGCTATTGCTTTTCGTTGATATTTCCCCGAACATGTTCCCCGTATTTGAGTTGATTGTTAGATGGTTAAGTTGTATTAGTATTCGTAAGTCGCACCTCGGGAGTCGGGGTGTGACACATGCATATCACAACTGCCTTTCTCTCTTATCTAAGCATGCACGATTCTTCTTTCCTTGCGTGGTGAATATCTTCTTTGATTAAGCTCGGCTAGGATAAGGAAAGAAGTATCTAATCCTTATCCTCTTCCTTGAAGGAAAAGAATTCGTTGCTGTTGGTCCGACTCTGTTCCTGCCCTTTATCGTCTGCATCCTGAATTGCTTCCTATCTTGACCAAGACCCTGGCTCCTCCGAGTACTCTATCTATTGGCTTTAAGGATATGGGGAGGTACTTCCTGACTTGTAAATTGGATATTTTGATGTTGCCCAGCTACAAGCTTCCAGCCCTATGCCCATTCGCATCGTATCACCATCTCAACAATAGATTTTCCATCGGATTTATCCAGCATCCACCTGTTCTTCCCTGCACATTATCTCTCGACTTGCGTGTCCTCCCAAACACATATTGACTCGATAAAGACTAAAAGAACAAGAAAAACACAAGAAAAGATGGACACAAATATGGGTTCATCAGTTCAACATTTGATTTGCTAAAAATACCACTATTATCACGCCATCCCTGACGCGCACCATCAACCATTAATTCTAACAATAGTTCGGTTTGTTCCTTAGTCCATGCATCATAAGATGATGTCTTTTTCTTCGTATCTTCTTGTGAATCTCCCATATCAATAATACTAATAGAACACAAGTTCATAGAACAAATAACTCAGAGCATGTTTGACTGTTAAAAAAAATCTATACCAACAACCACGACATGATATATGCAATGCACATAACAATATTATGGCCAAAATCTATCAATAATAACACACTATCACATACTTCATGCTCAACATAACAAATCAAAAGAGATAAGCTTATAGAACCAGAGCTTGCACAAAATATTCAAGTCAAAATGGTACTACTTCAATGAAAACACAATAAATAAGAAATTAAAAGGTAAGAAGAGTACCTTCCAAGAACAACCAAATCTGATTCACTAGTGGAGCTTGGATGAGAATAAACAAGCTGAGACAGAATGAGCATGGCATGAATCTGTGAAATTTTGTTAAACGTATCGAGACCTTTCACATTCCGCTGCGACCACGGGACATACACGCCTGCTTGAATATTTACAAACCAGCGACCGCGGTATGGCCACGATCGCGGGAGGTACACAATTCCAGCGGTCGCATGTGGCCAATGCCCGCTCATACCAACTCCATGAAATTCCGAGGTATAGAGGTCGGAATTCATCCTGTGTATTTTTCATCATAAACTCCGTCGAATTCCATCAAGTTTCAGAAATCCATCAAAATCAAGTTCAAATTGAATACCACGAGAATTGCATAGAGTGTGAAATCCAAGCATCCAATACCTCTAGATTTCGACAAATTTTAAAATCTGTCAAACTCTGTAAATTGAAAACCGCTGGATTTCAGAATCCTTTAAAATCTTTCAAACTCCACCATCCAATACACCCCCCCTTAATATGAATCTATCATGTATCTTGTGGTAGTGCGGATGCAAAGGTATAACTTTTTTAGCACTGCAGGGGTACCACCGAGACTTCCTTGAGCATCAATATCCTTCTTGTAGATATCGAATATTTAAAGAAATATTTTATTAATTTTAATATTTTATTTTATCATGGAATCTTATGATATCCATATTAAATAAGTTATTTAATTGATAAATATATCTTTATATGGTGATAAATATCTATTTCTTTGGGAACAAGTAAAGAATATATATCAATATTTAAGAGCCAATGAGATCGCGCCACCTCATCCCTCAAGCCCATGATGGAGCCTAAAAGCCCACCAAGTCCACCATATTTTTTCCTATAAATAGAGGTCTCCACACAACTTTAAATCACACCTAAAAATCATCTTTAAGAGCTCAAGAATTGAAGAGAGAAATTCTCCAAGATTTCTCTCTCAATACTCAAGGTGTCCCAGCGAGATTCAAGGCGTTCTTCGTAGGAATCAACGCGTTCTTCGACGGAATCATATCAGGTGGTGTTTGATCCAGAAACAAGGCGGAAGTCCTCCACGTCAACGTTATAAAGCTCGACTCTCAACGTTTTCTTCGGAAACAAGGCGAACGTCCTCCGCATCAACACCATCAACCCCAAAGCTCAAGTCAACGCCATCAACCTCAAAGATCAAGTCAACGTCATCAAGCACAAAGATCAAAGCTTAACGTTTACTTCGGAAGCAAGACGAAAGTCATCCGTATCAACGTTACAAAGCTTGAAGATCAAGTCCAAGGAGATCTAGGAGGCATACTTCTACAAAAAATCTCAAAGGCTGCTTGAAGACCGTTCGAGGGTCAAAGTGAAGAGAAGAATCGGAGGATCAAATAGAGATTGAACCCGCATACATTCGAAATTCGTATATTTGTAATCATATTTGTGTTTATTGAATAAATACATATTTTGTGTTTACACTTCTCGCCCAGACGACATGTCTAATGTTCTTTCTCCACCACGAATAGCCACCACGAATAGCCATAACCAATGAAAATCTCAACAACAGTTCACCTGTTGTCCAAGTCGCCATAAAACGTGGCAACCGCCGGAGGTCAAAGCGTCATAGGAAAATCATAAATGGCAGCAAAGATCAAAATTTTGTCTAGGCAACATTCTAATTCTTTCCTCCCCTGTTTCCAGATCAGTAGTCGTGGGAGTGGAAACTGTGCAGGATCAAAATTATATTTCCATACTGCACGGTTCTTTTTGTTTCTTTTTTTTATATATCTCATATTATTTTTTTTCTATTTTTTTAGTTGCCTGTGTACATATACGTGTATTCGCTAGAGATATATGCATATTGATAATTGATTTGAATAATTGTTATCACTGGATTAATCTCAAATATCCTCACAGGTTGTGTTCTTTTTATTGCTTTCTCGCCAACACGTCTATTCGGAATTATTGAAAAATGTGAACTCCACTTAGACTAAAATACTATTTCACTTTCCACCCAATTTATCTACTACTCCCTCCGTCCCCAATTTAAAAGTCCCATTTACTCTCCAAAATTTGTCCCCAATTTAAAGTCTCACTCTGTTTTTTGGATATTTATACCCTTTTTTCCCTAAATTACTACCTTTTGCCACTACTTAAACTAACCCACTTTTTAATCCACCTTAATTAAACCTACTAATTAAGTGTGGGCCCAAGCCACTAATTATACCATCCAACCCACTCACATAATCCACTCAACCCCCCACCCATCCTCTTCATCGGCCTACCCATTATGTGATTTCATCTCTCTCTCGATTCTCTCTCAATCTCACCTCTCAAACCCTAGTTCATGCGTCGCTCTCTTAGAATCGAGCTTTTCTCTCCTCTCTGAATCGAGCTTTCCTCTCATCACTCATCTCTCCTTTCTGAATTGATTTGGATCTCAACTCTCTTAATCGATCTCTGAAACCCTACTGTCGATTTGCTGCCGCTCTTTGAATCCAGATCTATCTCTCCCTCAATTTCCTCTCACGATTTCCTCTCTGAATCCATAGCTCTCTCTCAATCGATGGAGTCAAACTCTGAACCCTACTCCAGTTCCATTGATTTGGTACCTGAAACTGTGTTCGATTCCTCCATTCGATGCCACTCTGTGACGCCGGTCAACTCGGTGGACCACGCCGGTGTTGGTTCCATGGTGCCGGAGAACCATTTGGAGGAGGCCGATGCGGAGATTCCCCTTCGGAATTGGGGATCTTCGATTCTGAAACTCTGTCGTCGACTCACTCGATGATGGTGCCTGATACTGGTGAGTCTCCGATGATGGTGCCTGAAACTCCATTGTCGACTCTACTTTCTGTGAGTCCGACGACGGTTCCAGAATCTCCTTCGTCGACTCCACCTTCTAACTTGCTGATGTCGGTGCCGGAACCTGCCTTGTCGACTCCACCACTGGACTTTCCGATGCCGGTGCCGGAAACTCCATTATCGCCGGGGCATGCTTTAGATGAAATGGTGGAGAACATGGTGCCTACAGATCCCTACTATTTCCTGATGACTGAATGTGCAAAATTTCGAAAAAAGAGGAAGGCTATGGAAGCTAGTGATGCCATTGTGAATTAGGTGATGACTTTCTGCTCTCTTGACTATGAGAGGGACGGCTGGTAATGCCATTGTGATTAATTCTATTGCTTGATTCTCTGTTGCTTGATGTCATTCTGTTACTGGTTCTTATTAATTCTGTTACCTTCATATAGTTGTTGTTATGGTTAATTATGTCCCCTGATTCTGTGGTTAATTATACATTTTTATGCACTGTGAGGGGAACGGTTGGTGATGTCGTTGTGATCTCTGTGATTACTGGTACTCTATGTGGGAATTCGAATGCATATTTACATGATGAAGCATTATGTGATTTGTGTGATCTCTGTGGGAATTTGAATGCATATTTACATGATGATGCATTCTGTGATTTGTGTAATTCTGTTGGAATTTGAATGCATTCTATGATAGCTGTGATCTATGTGGGAATTTGAATGCATAAAAAATTGATGATGCATTCTGTCATGCATTCCATGCTGCCTTAATAATGTCACCACTAGAATTCTCTAGTTTTGGAGGTTGAGTTAGGCAGCTTAGGGTTAAATACAAGTCAATGATGCCATTGTGATTGCTGAGACTACTTAGGCAAAGAATTCAGTCCCAAAAGAAGTTTACATCCCAAACATTATAGTTTCATGAATGACAATGTTTGTCCCTGTAAACTAATTCAAAAAAAACAGACCATAGCCTTCTTCAATCCTGGATTCTGACTTGCTGCAGCCCCACCACCATATCATCCAGATTAAGGAAGTGTAAGCATTCATTTACTAGTCCTTTCTCCACTTCAATGCATTCTGGCAGTATCCCCATCCTCTCCAATCTTTCCTAATTCATGTGAGGAATCTTGTACTTGTCTCCCTTAGTCTTCATGACTTCCTTGTAGCAGCTCTAAAGAGTAAGGAAAACGTGATTGATCTTCTCTGGTTCATAGTTGTCATATGTAGTCTTCACATTCTGGATGAGGTCATCTAGATTGTTGGTTTGTTGTTGATCCTTCAAAGATTGTATAGCTCTAAAAAACCTAGATCATTTACATTGATATCTGGGGAGTTTGGTGGTTGACATATTAGTTGGAAGTTGAAGCCATCAGAATTTGCAATAGCTAGGAAGTCTGGATCATTAGGTTTAATATGGGGCTTCGCATTATCTTGTTGGATAAAAATCTGGTTGCCTAACAGATGTGTTGGCCACTTAGCCTTAAAAACTGGTATCATCTGCATGAAAACATATGCAAGGCTACATGATGAATCTGTTACAGATTCTGATAGCATTAAAAAGTGAGAAAAATCTGACCTGATTGAGTAGACTGTCTTTGGTGATTGGTTTTGTGATTGCTGCTATTGGCTTGACTTCAATTGTGCCTTTTGATCTGTTTTTGGAGTTTCTCTTTGCTGGTTCATGTGTGATGAAGGGAAAGATTCCAAACTTTCCATCAAACAACACATTGTTGTCTTCATCTATTATTGGTCTTGAAACTGCACAATTGGACATAATATTGGGAATATGTCTCTTGGATTTACAGCTCCTATGTGGTTTTTGCTCACCTTTTACAAGGTAGTATCTCTATTTCTCCTTCTTTAGGTAAAACCACTTCTCATCTATGTGAATTGTGTTGAACGAGGACTGAAATTTGAAATTCCCTGCCACTGCATGTGTTTGAAGCTGACTAAGACTCTACCTGAGTCTAGAAAGCTTATTCTTCTCTGTTAAAAACGGTTTGATGGCAGATGTGTGTGGTGTAATCTTCTCTGCTTTGACAAATCTGTGAAGTGCAGATTTACTAATACCAAGATTAGGTGCCATAACCCTCAGGGAAGTTCTGAGTTGCAGAGGCAGTGCCTTCACTTTTTCTTCATCTAATTCTTTCTTGTTTTTGTATTGCTTACCTACTCTTTTTGATTGCAGGTGCCCAGGAATTCCAAGGCTTAGTTGAGCTGCCACAGCTTGCCAAATCCTCCAAATGGTTCTCAAAGAAAGCTCAAATTTGATTGTTGCAACCTGTTTTGCTCCATACTCGAGTTTACCTTCTGAGCTGTGTTGAAGCAATCATTGTGCCACTATATTTTTCCTTCTTCTGTCAGTTTTCTAGTTGAATTAGAATGAGACATTGAACTGTAAATGTTGCTGCTGCTGCTGATTTGTGGTTGAGAGGAATGAATGAGGTCTAAATGTTGTGTTTATTGTTGTTTTTAGGGTAAAGTGTAGTTTAAAATTCCCCCCAAATTTTTTGATCAAGTCATTGTACTTTACCTCCTTATTTTAATGAATGAAAAGTGATTTTGGCTCCAACTCTAATTATTTTGCCTCCAAATTTGAATGTTGCAGATTTTTCTTCCTTTTCATTTGTTTAAGTCATTTCATTACTGTTTACATGCCAATGGTTCATCAATTTTCCACTTTTTAATCGAAAAAAGCAACATTGTTTGGCTTAATATGAATGAATCGAACAGTTTTTTAATCGAACAAACTTAAATTAATTGAAATAATTAAATGGAAATACAAGCAATAATTCAATCAAAATGAAGAAAGAATGAACCAAAAATTAAATAAAGGCATAAATGAATAAAGAATGAATTCCACTCACCAAATTTAAACAATAAAGAAACCTACAAAGATTAGCAAAAAGTAAACAAAGATTAACACTACCCCTACTTTCTAATTTTTACCCCACTCAAACCCACTTTTTCAGCTTTCTTAGTTTTCGTGTCGAACCCCAAATGGAACTTTAAAATTGGGACGGAGAGAGTACATTTTATTTAACCCAAAAACTTGGGTGCAACCGGTTTCATACAGTGCAACCGGTTTGCACCTTTTATATATTACATGATGTAAACATATTCATAGAGATAAATAACCCAAAAATTTCGGTGCAACCGGTTGCATACAGTGCAACCAGTTTGCACCTGTTATATATTACATGATGTAAACATATTCATAGAGTGGATAGTGGTGGAGTGGTTTGGGGCGGAGGTTTAGAGCTTTGCTCCCGGCGCAGTGGTTTAGGGTGGAGGTTTAGAGATTTGCTCCCTCCTCCTCCCAGGTTCAAAGCCTCATGCCGCATAAGTTTGTGTCTTTTTTTTAAAAAAATTATTTGAACTATTGAAATATGTAATCTATTGGGACACCTTGAATGTCCCAAATGCTATTTGTTTTGTTTGTTATTTTAATATGTTTTTTTAGTTTTTCATTTTATTTTTAAATTATTTGTTAAAATACAAACAAAATTTTATTTTTATTCGAATTTTTTTGAATAAATTTAACTAAAAATAAGAGTTGTGGCTACTAAAAGTATATGTTGTCGTAAATAAAAGTAACAATCGTAGTGAAAAAAAGTAGTATTTGTGAAATATTACCTTTCTTAATATCAATAATTACATTTCATCACGATAATAATTACTTGACCAAATTACTAAAAGTACACATTATCATGAACAAAAGTAAATATTGTTGTTAATAAAGTAATATTTGTGAAACGTTACTTCTCTTCATATCAATGATTACTTTTTATTACGACAATAATTACTTAACAAAATAACTTAAAGTACATGCTGTCGTGAATAAAAGTAATGATCGTTGTGAAAAAAAGTACTCCCTCTGTCCACGAAATGGTTGCCACTTTTGCTTTTTAGTTTGTCAACGAAATGGTTGCCACTTTTGCTACTTCACTCACATTTATTGTGGGATCCTTACTCCACTCATAATAATTTTCACTATAATCCACTACTACCTACCATTTTCTTAAAACCTGTGCCGTCTACAATATGACAACCATTTCGTGAACGGATGGAGTAATAATTTGAAACATTATTTTTCTTCATATCAATAATTATTTTTAATCACGAAAATTACTTAATCAAATAAATAAAAGTACACGTTGTCGTTAACAAAAATAAATATTGTCATTAAGCAAAGAAATATTTTTTATTAATTTTTTTAATATTAATCAATCCCTTATGATTTATTTAATCATAATTAGTTTTTTTTTAATTCCCATGTAGAATTTATTTTTAATTTTGTAGATCAATTATTATTTTTTTAACTAATAATTCCAAAACACAAAAAATAAAAAATAATAATAATATATAAACAGGTTATTACCTAATGAGGTGACAAATTAAAAAAAAAAAAATTGGATTTAAGGACTTGAAAGTGTGTCAGCGCTTGGAAATAAGGAGCTACTGCTACTGGGAATCTAACTCATGACCCCAAGGTTGCAAAGCAACGCCTTTGACCACTAGGCTAGAAGCAGATTTGTTAGTTATTATGTACAATAAATATATATAGATAAATGGTCAGAAGGAAAAAAAAAAAAAAAAAGCAAAAACACACGGATCTTGGATTCGGGTCGGGTCGAACCAATTGCATTGTATGCAACTAGTTGCACCCAAGTTCATCTCTTTATTTAATGGATGTCTAATTCAAGTGCACTTTCAAATAAGCAAAGAATTAATTTTAAAAATAGTGATAAGATTTACTCACTTTCTATTAAAGGAAAATAAATAAATAAAAGAAAATTGAGTGAAACGGAGAGAGTATAGTAAACTTGTGACTTATCGAGGGACGGAGCTACAATGGGTCATGGGGGGGCCATTGGGCCCCCCACCCATGGGCCCCGCCCCTATGTATATATATTATATATAATATAAATTATGATAATTTTAATTATATTTTTTTAAAAGCAGTTATGTTAGGTTTAATTCATCTCTCATTTTCTGTATATTTTCCCTCTTATTTATCAAAATTTCTAGATACTATAATTCTTAGAGAATATCATGTGATATAGCCATAATGAACATTAAAATATAAATTTTGGTCCACCTTCTTTATAAATATAAATTATGGCCATTTTTTTGAACTTAGGACCTAAATACCCCCTTCCCTCTTCTATTTTTGATCCATCAATCCTTGATCCATTTTATTGACACTTGTTTTCCTTTCCAAGTTTTTTTTTCTTATTTTCCAGATTTTTTTTCTTTTTTTTCTGTTTTTTTTTTCAGATTTCTTTTGTTTTTTTTTATTTTCCAATTTTTTCCTTGTTATTTCTTTTTTTTTCCAGATTTTTTCTTTTTTTCTGTTCTTTTTTTCTATTTCTTTTTAATTGCCAAATTTTTGTTTGCCTCTTTATTTTTTGTTTGCCTATTCATGTTTTTTGTTGGTCGCTTCTTCTTTGGTCAAGATTCGAGCGAGGGGAGCCGAAAGCCTCGGAGCGAGCCGAAGAAATCTAAATTGTTATCCGACGATTATCCTTATATTAGTAATCGAAGCGAAGGCGGAGCCGTATAATCGGAGCCGCAAAATCGGAGCGGTATAACTTGAAATAATTGGAATTTTCGTCCCAAGAGTACCATATCATAACTTGGAACATCTGGAACTAATTCGACAATTCGTCCCAATTGTACCAAATCTAGAACTATTGGCACTAATAAGGCTAAATTCGTACCAGAAATACTAGAACTATTGGTACTAATATAACTAAATTTGTACCAGAAGTACCAAACGCCTTATATCCGCTCGACCCGATCCGCGCCCGCCCGCGTCCGACCCGACCCGTTCCGCGTCTTATTAAGGGTATTTTCGTCCCAAATTGAAAAAAATGGCCAAAATTTATATTTTTGAAGAAGGTGGGCCAAAATTTATATTTTAATGATCATTATGGCTATTTCAAAATATGTCTCTAATTCTTATGTGAAATTTATAGTAGTTTTGTTTTAGTTCATTTTTATTTGATTTATTTATTTCTCACCATGATAATTGAAATATTATATTATTAAAAAAATAGTTAAATATTTTAGAACATGATTCTTTAGGAATATAAGCAAAACGAATTTAGATATGAATAAATAACTTTGATTTTGAATTATCAAAATTACTAAAATGTTTTGAGATTTTATTGTAAAATGTTCGTAGTTCTTGCATAATTGATAATGAATCATTGTGCAACACATTAAAATAGAAAAAGAAATACATATGAACTTTAAACTCTTTTCAATGGTGTAATATGATATTATATTATGGTTGTACTAAATTTTCTATATTTTTAAAAATTTAATTTATTGCTTTGAGCCCTCAAGTAAAAGTTTCTAGCTCCGACACCGAAGTTATCTAACCTTTCCAATAATTAATCTAGAAATTCATTATTTTCTAACCGCATACCTCAAATACTAATTCTAATTTTAATTCTAGATAGGATTATGACGAACGTCACTGACCAAATCAGGTCAAGGAACAAAAAAGTATATGAGCCCGTCATATGTATGCAACTCAAAACATAAAAAAAATACACTCCTAAAAGAAAACATTAAAAATGCAAATTAATTAATCGTGTGATGAGAAACTAATAATTCGAGTATTTTCAATTGCAATGTGTAATTTTGTTTAAATTCATTGTAAACTATAACTAGCATATAACCCGTCGAAAATCAACGGGAAATTATAAAAATTAATAAAATTATTAAATAGTACTAATATGTGATAAATTAAAATAAATATTATTTGTTAATTATTTTAGCGTTAAATAATTCGATTATGGAATCTACTAAACTCGCTTATAATTTATATCCCTTGAACACATCTCAAATTCAATTAAAAAGTAATTTTACCACATGTTTACGTCTCAAACTCATATAATTATGTTTGTTAAAAATTATAACTAATATATTCTCATTACTTTCGATAATTGTTAAAGCTTTATTCTTCTACAAAATCGATGTGGGCAAAAATATATTTCTCTCTCAAAAGAAAGCGACTCTTAAGCTGAATTTTTTAGTTTTTTATTAAGAAAAAGAGGCAAGAGAAGGAGCGGGTAGTGTGAGAGAGAGAAGAGATATATAGATAGCGAATAATACTACAGATGTTAAGATTGTCTATAAGATGAAAGTGTCACAGTCCCAAATCCCGAGGGACGGCAGAAGCCGGGGTGCGACTAGGGGTTGGATTAAAGAAGCGGGGAAGAAGGGGGAATGAATAAGAATGAAAGAACAAACAGACAATAATGACAGAAATGAATTACTATGAACAAGACTTCATTATAATAAAAGAAAGAGTTGATCTCGAAGGATCACTCGTCAAGGTTCTCAAAAGAAACTGAGTTAATTTTATGGGGTTTAAACCCAACAGAAAGATACATTATCTTCAAAAAGAGATTGGAGTTTGGCAGCGGAAAAACGTAAAGCTGAATACAAGTTCTTATTCTAGTCATGACTTCTTAATTCAACATCAACCACCGCCGCTCCCGTCGCTCAACCTACACATTTTATAAAATATATGCAGGGCTAAGTACAAAAGCACTTAGTGGGTACGTTGCCGAAACACATAATAAGTATAGATAATTAGGCATCTTATTTCTGTAGCACACTGGGATTTTTCAATAAAGGCCCGTATCTACTAAACATTTTCTTTTCTCATAAATCACTCGGCCGAGCATTTTCTGACCGATGTTATGTTCAATCTTGCCCAATAATTATCACCGTGGCTGGCCACCACTCAACAGGGTTCCACACACAACGGCTACTGTGTACACTAACTTTGGATAGCAGGTCGGCTAACTCAAAGTCCGATCGTTTTAGTTAGCAGGTCGGCTAACTAATAATTTTGGATAGCAGGTCGGCTAACTCAGAAAGGGTACAAGAGAACTCACATAAAAACAAATATTTCATGCTCTGATCATCACGTTTGAAACACAGTTATCAAAGCTTGTAAACAAAGATTTTCGAGCATCGCTCATTTTAGTTTGTATATAGAAAAGCCCACCTGACTGATTACAGAACTACTATTCGAGCTTCCGTCTCTGGTCTTACGTCCTATCCTCAGTGCTGACTTCCTCCTTTTATCGTAAATAAACAGACTTAAGCAACTTGAACGCAATCGATAAAAGAAACAGGAAATCGAAACGTTTTTTTTTTAGTTTTTTAGGCATTTGCACTTTACTACTTTCTTTTGATTAATTAATAGACGAGACTTCGATCAATTCTCGTCTACAACTGACTCGGCTCACTACTCGACTCTCAGGTCAGTAGGTAAAAGGGTGTCGATAACTTAGAACGACTTAAAAGTTCACAAGGAACGAAGTTGAAAAGGATTCAACTTGGGAAACTAGGCTTTGGAAACTTACTGCACAAGTCAGTGAGTTCATACAGAACAGAGCATACAAACACAGGGGATGAAACTTATACCAAAAGAAAGGTACGGGTGTCTAGTTTACTCTTCAATTTACGGATCTCGATTTCGTTAAGCGAGCTAAAAGTTATGACAGTTTCCGTAAAACGTCGCAAAACAGTCGCGCGAAACCCTAATGCTCGACAAATCTCGACGCACGATTTCCTAGGTTCGATTAATGCTATTCCACTTTTATTTTCACGAAATTTTCATCCCAAGACAGTCTACATACAGTATCCTTTAAACTGGTTCATAATCACGACTTTTGATTAACAAACGACGAGCATTTCCTCGTCATTTCCAATTAACCATTTACTATACCAAAACAAATTTCTATTTCTATTTCTTTCAACAACTTCTCGATTCTTAACTATATCTCATAACGTCTCGTTTCTCGGATGGAAAAGTCATTAACTACAATATTGTTCGTCAATCAATAACAATCATTAATATTAAAAGGGATTTCCTTATTCGACTTTTCTACCGGCTCTTAAACTCGATTCTTCGTCTCTTATTCAAAATCGAAACTTCTTAGAATTCGTTGAAACTTTACGGTCACGATCATTAACTATCAAGATTATCAAAGGTTCAAATCACAAACCTAAAACATTATTCATGCTCGACTTATCGTCGATGGTTCGTCTCTTACTAAAAATCTTACGTTCTCCGTTTTCGATCAAATTTTACAACAACGATCATCATCTAACGAGCATCACTAATATGCAAACCATATTATCAAAACATTAACGAGCCTCAACTTATCAATATGTTTCCGTCTCTTACATTTTTCGTTTTATTTTTAGAAAAATCTCAATTAAATATATATTCATCCTCATACATCGCATATCTCATTTCTATTAACCAATCGAGCATATCATAACATTTACTACACCGAATCAACCAATCTTCATCTCTTATCTTTCAACTTTTATTTTTAGAACAATCTAAATTAATTCATATAGTCAATTAAAAACATGTAGATCACTAATCTATGGATCAAACATCAAAGAAATCGAACTACGAAAAACCCCTAAAACTACAAAAATTTTCGGTAATTATAGAAAATAAAGGGGAGTGATTTTCTTCATGATTCGATCCGTAGAACTCGATTCTAAACATACTAGAACATGAATCGAACAAGAATCAACATGCTTCTTAATCTCTTAGGTTTCGAAAAAAATTGAAATGGATAGAATCAAGACTTTGTTCGGTTCATTACGTAGGAGATGTTCTTACATTGCGGAATACGAACTCGGAAATGGAATTGATCGGTGGATGAAGGTCTTGTGTTCTTGAGAAGAGCTTGGATGAAGAGTTTAAATGGAGGAAATGAGAAGAAAAATGAGAGAGAGAGAGGAGGAGATGGGTGGCGGTTTTGGAGTGGAGAGAGAGAAGAGAGATGACTCACTACTATACATACATAAAGTGATAAAAATCTAACTAAGGAGGTGGTGAGTCGCTAAGGGCCGTTTGGCGAGGATTTATTAGACGAAAAATATCTCGTCGAGAAATAATTTCTTAGGTAGTTACGAATTCGACGAAAACTAATTTGTCCGTTAGATTAGAAATAAATCACGTACTCGAAAAACCTAATTCGTTTTTCAAAATTAGAGAAAAAGTCGGGATTAGACAGTCTAAAATTCGCCCTGAAAATCATAAAAAATAACTTTCTCCGGTGAACTCGTATCGAAGAAAAAGTGGATGTAAATTCTGACGGTTTTTAATTCTGAGTCCGTTGAAGGAGCAAAGTAAATAGTAGCCCCGGCAGCAACAATCGCTTTAGTTTGACGGAAGCCAGGAGTTCGTGCATTGGTTCGCATTGATGCTGGGCATCTTCAACCGGGTTATTCTATTCCACCTCTTAGAAAGAAAAGAACTTAAATAAAAATACTTAATAGCATGGCAATACATTTATACAAAACTTCTAAGGTCCACTCAATGCTCTAACGCCAACACCGGATATTTTTCGGACGAAAAATCTACCGGACGCAAAAACCCTAATACAGTAGTCGTTCGACCGACTTCTAGAATTTATTTTCTAAAACGGATTTCACCGTCAGTCTTAGAATCGAAAATCCTTAACTTAGGCGTGCAAAGCCTTAATTTTTAATTAACCTTTTATTTTAAAGACGGATTAAACATCCGGGGTATTACAAAAAGTAACCATAAATATCTCACATTATGAATTAAACACAAGATTAAGATAAAAAATAAGTTAAACCACCGCTTCACAATCATCCCGTCTACCCCGACGGTTCCGACCTGAAACCGGCCTATTGACTACAATACTGACTTTAAATTATATAAATAATCATCTTCCAAATATATTCACAAAAAAATTAATGATAACATTTGTTTTCTTTTTACCTAAAATTAATATTTAATTATATACATAACTATATTTCAAAAATATTCACACAATATTTAATAAATAAAAATTTAATTATAAATTGTAGTATTATATAAATAATCATCTTCCAAATATATTCATAGAAAAATAAATGATGACATTCGTTTTCTTTTTTACCAGCTTCGAGAATAACTTTTTTAACTGAGAATAGAACTTCAAGAATTGTTTCACTATGTACTTGGTAGTTTTTCCTTTTTACAAAACTTTATATGGAATGATTGCGATTCATAAAAGTATTTAGTTAATGATATAAGATAAAAGTTGACTATGAATATCCTTAATTTTATGAGTTCAAAATTATATATATTAAAAAAAAAGTTGTCCCGCAAGTACTTAATTGGCCCATCTACGCGCACGATTCTTGATTCTTGGTCGGAATTGACTCGTTGATAAATCGTTAGTAATTTTTCTGCCAATTTTCCTACATATTCTACGTTTTCTAACGGAGACGATTAATAAAACAATTTGAGATGATGTGTTTAGGATTATTCAAACTTGTTTGAAATTTATATACTCGTACTTGTTTAAAATTCGATTAAAAAATTAGTCATTTGTGTTCCTTTCTGAAAAAAATCTGTATATTAGTCTACCGTCACAATTCTGCATCGAAACTGGCCCGTTGACCACGACTCTGATTTATAAGTGCGTAATTTATAAAATTTATTTAGAATTTATATAGATCCAAAATTTTAATAAAAATAATGATTGTACTATTCGTTAATCGTCCTTAATCATATAGTAATATTCGTTAATTAAAATTATAAATTGTGCAAAGTTGGAAACCCAACTACAAATAACATAAAAATTATTTCATGGATGACGATTATAGATTTTAGAAAATACAAGGGAAAAAAGTAAAAAATGAAAAATTTCTCGAGTGTCGGTTGGGAATTGGCTCGTCTACCGCCACGGTTCCAGGTCAGAATTGACCCGTTGACCACGATTTTGATTTATAAATGCATAATTTATGACGATTCTAGATTTTAGAAAATACATGAAAAATAATTAATAAAATGAAAATTATAAAATTAATAAGAATAAAGAATGAAAATGTGTCACGTGGGATCCCGAGTTGAGGTACTCGTCAGTTGGAAATTGGTCCGTCTACCTAATTAATTGACAAATTAGAAATTACTTATTTTTCTTATCAAATGAAATAAAAAAAATATTAGACTATTTCCAAATTTAATTCGATCAACTAATAAATTATCCAAACTATTTTGGAACCATTTATTCTGTCAACTAATAAATTGGTTCCCTAATAAAAATAATTATCTATTCGGCCAATTAATAAATTGACCAAAATAAAATAACTTAAACTATAAAAATATAGCAGTTATTTATTCGGTCGATTAATAAATAAATTGGTCAAATAAAACTCCTACAAAAAAAATTATCTATTCAACCAATTAATAAATTGACCAAATTAAATTAAATTAAACTATAAAATATAATTATTTATTCGGCTGATTAATAAATAAATTGGCCAAATAAAACTGGTGGAGCAAAAAATGAGAAAATACACATTGATTCTAGGTATTTATAGGTTTTTTAATAGGTGAAGTTTCATTGAGAAACTGATGTGGGACACAAGATTTTAGTATAAATATTTAAAATTTATTATTTTATATTTAAAAATTCAATAATTTGTGAATTTAGATAAATATGAATGAAGGAATATAAGGGGTGCCACGTAGAATTTTTTCAAAGCAAAAATCATTTTCCTTTTAGTAATATAATGATGATTTTATAAATTTTATTACATTTCTTCCAATAGATTATCAAAACAAAATATTAAATTATTTTAAAAAAATCATACTTATAAAAACGTAACGTCATTCTCCATCGAAATTTGCCGAATTATAAACTATAGTTGATTTTTTTTTTCTTTTTTCTTTTTTGGACTTGGGGACAAAAGAAGCGATAAATCTTAAAAACTAGTTGTTGATTCATTTTAAACAAAAGTGAGTAAAGCACTTCTCAAGAGAGGGAGAGAGGAAAAAAAAAAAGTCTAAAGAGGAACACATTTCTCATTAGAGTATTCACAGTAAGGGTCTTGTTAGACTCCGGATCTATCATCAAGAAGCGTGATTTCAATGATTGGTGATGTTGAGTAAGATCCTGAGTCTATTTTCTACAGTGGTGGGATTGAGTAAGATCTCAAGTCTATAATTATTGGCAATGATTGAATAGATTTATTTTGTTAATTTTTTTATTTGTAATAAATAACATAAAAATACTTAATTAAATTCAAAAATTAAGAAATGATAATTTTATTAAATTAAAAAAAAATAAAACATATACTAATTAATGTAATAAAAATACAATAATTAAGAAAACAAAATTACAATAATTAAGAAAAAAAAATTAGGACAACTACTCTCATCCAAATTCTTTTGCAAGTTTGGCGCAGACTTTTTGGTGCGCCTCCTTTTGAGCGGGAGTAAAATTCGACGTGTCTGTAATAAAGACACTGTACGCTCACCTCTCCCTCGCTTCAGCCCTCTCCGCTGTCAAGTTTTCGGCTACGGATGCCAACTCTACCCTCGCCGCCTCCCTTACCGCCGCCTTGCCCTTCCTACCCTTCTTGACAGCTTTCACTACTTCGGACTAACCTGCATCGTATTTGCATCGCTCGCGGATGTTGTGAATGTGTTGCCGCTAGCAAACGAAGTATACTCGCCGGCTTCATTTATCTGTGTCCGCTTTGGAGCTGTTGCAATCGCTGGGATGGAAAAACTCAGGATATTCTTCAAGAGGTCCCAAGCACCACTATAGGGGAAGGCTTTCCCGTACTGGGCGGCGTAACTATTTTCGGCCTGTGTGTATAGATCGAGGTCGTTCCGCCCGCTTCCGAGTTGGTCTTCGAGTTTGATGTAGACGGCGGCGAAGTTCACTATCTGTTTCTTGGTGCGGCCCCACGCGCTCTTCATCGCATCATTTTCTCTTGGCGCGGGGGAGCTATGTGCTCGTTGAAGCGGTTACATATTTTCTCCCAGAACTTGGCCGAGGTTTAGTAGTTACTGGTCACCGCGTGCAGCCCAAAATCAATGTAGCACCGTGCAAGGAATTCAATATTAGTGGGTGTGTAGTTAGCACCTCGCAGTGGCTTCGATGAAGTGCTTGATGCGGCGGGTTGTTTGCCCTTGCGGCGTGCCCTTCCCTTCCCCTTGGCCGGAGAAGTGGCCGTGCTTGATGTGGCAAGAGCTTTCCCATTGCGGCGGGCAGTGGTGTTGGCTCACGTTCCTCCGATTCCTCTTGTTGGGAATCTTCGTACGCGTCTTCCTCTTCATCTTCCTCTTGGGTGTCCTCCACCTCAACATCGTTGGTGTCGTCGTTGAGATTGATACGTCTGAATCGAGCAGCAGCCGATGGCGACGTGTCGGCCCTACGATAATCCACTGGGTGTAGTGGAGAATTGGGAGAAGCCGAATGTCCGGGGGGATTAAGAGAACTACGAGTAGCCGTAAGACGAAGGGAATTGGGAGTACCCCGGAGACTACGACAACCCAGTCGACGGGGGAATTAGGAGAACCCCGAAGACTGCGAGAACCCCTTCGACGGGGGGAATTAGGAGAAACCCGACGACTGCGAAAAAGGTGCAAACCCGGCAGTCGGGGAGTACTGAGTGAAACTGAGAGAAGGGGGGAATTGAGAGTTTGGATTCGCTGAATTGGGAGTTTGATTCGGTGGATTTGAAGCGTAATACTGGTGGAACCACGAATTGAACTCATTTTCTCATTTTTTTTTTTGCACGAAAAAATAAGATTTGAAGATTGAAATTTGGTGTGGAGAATGAATGAGATGAAGATTATAATTTGGTGGATGAAGGGATATTTACAGTGAATTTGTGTGATGTAGCCGTTGGGTTTGAATTTTTTTTTAAATCAGAAAAAAAAATAGCTCAGACCAAATAGGGACACGCCACGTGTCCCCATGTTGCTGCCATGTCGAAGTCGAAACCACCATCGACACCTTCAACCCACCTGAGGTTAAGGCATCCACAACAGTGTCGACACCGCCTGTGTTGAGCGAGACGGGGTCGAGCGGTGCTCGACATCCCACTGTGGATGCTCTTGTAGTATTATTATTTATTATGGTTAATAATTTATTGAAAACCAAAAATTAGTGGTTAATTATGCATTTTGTCCAAAACTAATTTTGGTACCCGTAAAACCCTAGATTTAAAATTACCTTCCAAAACCCTGCAGAACGAAAGAAGGTGAAGAAGTAGGGAGCACGCATCAATGGCGAATCGGCGTTGCTTTCAAACCCTAACCCGTTGTCTCCAATCCATCAAAGCATTAACCCCTCTCTCGGAAACCCTAGCGCCTCTCTCCGCCCATGCCCTCAACCAAAGGCTCGCTGCCACTCCCCCAAACTACACCTTCGTCAATAATTTCAATGTTCACCAACGCGCCGCCGTATCCACGCGGAACTTTTCCTCTAAGCATACCGACAGTGACGAAGACGATGAAGATGACGATGACGAGGAAGATTACGAAAGTGGAGAAGAAGGAGAAAATGAAAATGAAGAGGAGAGCGTTGTTTTGACTGCTGAGGAAAAAGAAAAAGAGGCTTCAGAGATTGGGTACACGGTGATTGGCCCGCTGAAGGAATCGGACAGGGTTTTCAAAGAGTATGAGCCCGTCTTCGCCGTTGTTCAGGTAAAATGTCGACTTATTTGTTGATAGCTCAGTATGGTTAATTGAAAATTGACCCAACTTTAATGTTTTTCCTCTTAAGAATTGTTTCCATTTTCATGTGAAATGCTTAGATCGGATCGCATCAATTCAAGGTGAGCAATGGGGATAGCATTTTCACAGAGAGGTTGAAGCACTGTGATGTCAATGATAAGGTCAGTTTTGCGTGTGGCGAGTTTAGTACTGGTAGATTGCTTACTGAATAAAAAGGTTGAGCCGCAATTTCGAAATGATAAATTTTGTGGATAATTTATGATTGTAGCCATTAGCCCTGTTATTTGTATTGCTAGGAATTTAGATTTCCATTGTTCTGTTAGTTACACTTCTTGTTATCAAAAGCTAAATTTTTAACTTGAATAACATCATTTTCTAAGCAATTCTATTGGGGTACAATTTACTATGGCATAAACTGTGAATCTTTTAACTTGGATTGCTTACAGTCAGTTGTAGTTTAGTCTTACATTTAGCTGCATGTGCCTTAAATCTTGATGTTTGCTTTACATTTTAACATGATTAGTGTGCTAATGCTTAAAATAAATGACATGTTGCAATGACTTCACACTTTGATGGTTGAAATGATTTTTGGCAAAGCTCAAGATATTATCAGCTACTTAATGTTAATATATCACTTGGTCCAGCGTTCATCTTATTACCACCTCTCATTTGACTCCGACTCAGTCGTCTTGAAACTGCTGTCAAAATGGCTTATGTAGTTCCATTGTTAAATTGCTACTTATCCACCTCTTATGGAACTTCATCACCCGTTATGAATCCACAATCATTTGTATCAGTTGTGTTGATTTCATGGATAAGAATCAATGCAGCAGCTTTTGTTGATGATGATTAACAATTTGTTTGTTTAGTACTATGTTAAATGGTGCTATAAATATGCAAATGAAGTTAAACTACTTCCATTTGGACTAACCTTTATATTCTCATTCCATGCAGTTGGTCCTCAATAAGGTTCTTCTGCTAGGTTCAGCAAGACAGACGATCATTGGTAGGCCTATTTTGCCTGATGCAGCTGTTCATGCTATTGTTGAGGAGCATGTAAGTTATTTCAAGATTATATCATCTTTGGTCACAACTTGTACAAGGACTGTGCATCCATGACTATCTTTTTGTTGGCATGTTAGGAAATTATGGCTATACGTAGCTGTTTTACCTATGGAATTGTGCATAGAATTATGAGAAACCAAACTCCAGCCCCTTAAGATCATTAAACTGTCAACTATTCTTCTTTTCCAAGATAAGGGACTTGTTTCCTTGAAAAAAAAAGATCAGGAACTTGTAATTCTGAGTGGCAGGGAACTAAGTTATAAATTAGGTGAGCTGTCAAAGAATTGTAGTCCTCGCATAAATCTTGGCACTGTTTCCATTCCTATTAATTTGGAACAGGAAGCACATTTTGTTTTACTTGATCTTCTTACGAATTCATGAAGTGTGTTTGCTGTGCTATTATTGACACAACTTCTGATTGAAGTTACTAGTAAGCATAATCCGACCTTATAACAGTAATGAGGTTCTCTCAGCATCAGAGAAATTGTTGCTCACTTTAATCAAGGACCTTTTCCAGTGGAGTAAAAGTTTATAATGGTACTGTTTTTATTTGATTTTCCTTTGCAGGCTTTAGACGCAAAGGTGATCATATTCAAGAAAAAGAGACGAAAGAACTACAGAAGGAAAAAAGGTCATCGCCAGGTAATCTAAAGCAGAGATTTTCCACTTGTTGATTTGCTAAATATCTTCCCTGCCTATTTTCCACTTGGTGGTGGTGACGATATCTTTATCCACCATTGCTTTAGGAATTGACTAAGCTAAGGATAACGGATATTCAAGGGATTGAGAAGCCTAAACCTCCAAAGAAAGACAAGAAAAGGGCAGAGAAGGTGGATGTACAAGGGGCCAAGAAGCCAGAAAATACTACACCTCTAAAGAAAGACAAGAAAAAGGCAGAGGTGGCTGTGGAAGCTTAATAGGCATAGATGTTTGCTTTTCTACTGATTTCATCATCCCTCGCCATTTTTCTTCTTCCTCTCGCCTTGTGCACATTTTGCTCCCGTTTGTCAGATACCTCAACGCCGCTGATACACTATAGTTTCAGATTCCCATTCAGCCGTTATATGGGGTTCAACTCACTCACTTTGTTGTAGACTTGTAGGGTTCACAAATTTAATTCAAGCTTTTTTATTTCTTGGTGGAAATAAATATCAATTTTGTCGAATAAATAAATATATGTATTGTTCAAAGCTCTCAAAGAAACTTTGCTTAGATTTAAACTATCCAATCATTCATAAATTGTATGGAGTATGTCCTACTTGCAAAAGCGATTCCATAAAAGAATGTTGAAACTATGAGAAGAACCAATACTAATAGTTAATCCAATTTTGTTTAATCGTTTGGACTTTTATCATTTGCAATATTTAAATTGACGTAACAATGATAAAGCAAAGAAGAATAAATAATAGTACTTCCTCCGTCCCCAATTTAGTGTCCTACTTTGGGTGTGGTACAGAAACTAAGAACGTTGAAAAAATTGCAGTGGGTGAGAGAAAAGTGTAGTGTTAATGATGTAGGATTACTTTTGTTAATTTTTTAATTAGAGAGAGTACTTTACATTAAAATAAAAACAGTGGAGCCCACATCAACTTGCCTCATTAATTCCATCTTTTTTTTAGGTATTTTCGACACTTCTTTTTTTTTTTAGTGTGCCGACGTAAATTGATACGCGAGCATTAAATCGCGAAAGGTATTTTCGACATTTTTTTTAGTGTGCCGACTTAAATTGATACGCGAGCATTAAATCGCGAAAGGTATTTTCGACACTTCTTTTTTTTAGTGTGCTAATAGATGAAATCGTGTTACCTAAATAAATGTTGGAACTAAAAACTGAAATTAAAAAGCAACGTTCACAGAAATTAAAACTGAAATTAAAAAGCAACTCATCATCATTCACATTCACAGGAAAGCAATGTTAAAATTTTGGAGGCAAAAATAGCTGCAAGTTGGAGCCAAAAAATTGTTTTATTGATTAAATAATGGGAACAAGTACATTGATGTGATTAAAAACAAATGGAAGGAAGTTCAAACTACACCTAACACCCCCATTACAACAATAAATAGGTCTGTCATTCAATTCATTCTCAACTACATAGCTGCAGAAAATTCAATACATAAAAAATGGCAGCTCCTAAATCCAAGAGGAAACTGAGTATGGAAGCAAAAAATCTGATCGCACAGTGGTTACTCCAACATAGCTCGGATGGGAAGCTTTTGTACGGTGCAAAGCAAGAAGTTGCAGAGAAATTCCAGCTTGATCCCAAGACCGTGTGGAGGATTTGGCAAGATGTAACAGTTTAACAAGCTCTTGGAGTTCCTGTGCGGCTGCAATAAAAAAGGTTAGGAATCAGTTTCAAAAACAAAAAACAAATGGATGAGGAAAATGTTAAGAGTCTGCCCTTGCAACAAAGAACATCACTGAGGGTCATGGCAGGAAATTTGGGCATTTTCAAATCTGTAATTCACAGGTGGGTGCAAGAGAAGAAGCTCAAACCACACACAAATCCTATCAAACCATATTTAACCCCTTTCAACAAGCTGTGCAAACTCAAATGGAGTCTTTGTCATCTCTGTTCAGAGCCTGTGAAGGGCATTTTCAAGTTCCAAAATATGTACAACACCATACACATAGATGAGAAATAGTTCTACTTATCAAAGAACTCAGACAGATACTATCTGGTCCCAGGTGAAACTGAGCCACACATGAGCTGTAAATCAAAGAGATTCATACCCAAAATCATGTTTAACTGTGCAGTAGCAAGACCCATAATAGATGAAGAGGGCAATGTTCTGTTTGATGGGAAGTTTGGGATCTTTCCATTCATAATAGAGGAACCTGCTCAAAGGAATTCAAAGAACAGAGCAAAAAGGACCATGGAAGTAAAGCCAATTGCAGCAGTGACAAAACCAATCACAAAGGACAACCTACTCAACCAGGTCAATTTTCTGTTCAGTTTTTGCTATCAGAAACATTATCAGATTCATCACTTAGCATCCATCATCATATTCATGCAGATGATTCCAGTTTTTAAGGTTAAGTGGCCTCCATTTTTAAGCAAACACATATTGATTCAACAAGACAATGTCAAACCACACATCAAAGCTGAGATCCTGATTTCCTAGCAATTGCAAAATCTGATGGCTTTCATTTCCAGCTAATGTGTCAACCCCCTAACTCTCCAGACACCAATGTAAATGATCTAGGGGTTTTTAGACACCAGTAGGGATGTTTTTTTTTTTGGAAAGGTTTACAGGAACAAACATTGCGGTGCTAGTACAAGTTTCATGTTTGGAATGTAAACTGTATTTTGTGACTGATTTAGGGGCTTTTGTAGTCTCAGCAGGAACTTTTGCATCATTGACTCACATAATTTGACTCCTAAGCTGCATAAGTCAACCTCATAAACTAGAACTCAATTTGAACTCTAGTGGTGGCATCATATGGCAAGCATAGAACTTAATCACATCCACAGAAAATCACAGAGACAACCTTCAAACTACATGATTTAATTGTCATTACAGGGACAGGGACACAAATTTCATAAACACACAAATACATCATCATGTAAATAGGCATTTGTTAGGCTGACAGGGGCATCACCTTCACAGAAAATCACAGGGACAACCATTCATCAACATGATTTAATTGTCATCACAGGGATAAGGACACAAAATTCATTAACACACAAATGCATCATCATGTAAATAGGCATTTGTTAGGTTGACAGATGATTGAATCACATTCACAGAAATCATGAACTCAATCACATTCACATTCACAAACAGAAATCAGAAATCATGAACTCAATCACATTCATAGAATTCACAAATGGCATCACCAGCCACCCTATCAACTGAAATGAATCACAGAAATCACAAATGGCATCACCAGCCCACCCACTAAAAGGCAAAGAGTAGAACTGAATCACCTAATTCCAGCGTGAATCTCAGCTTCTTTGACCTTCCTTTTTCTGCGAAATTTTAAGACCTCACTGAGCAGGAAATAAGCATCATCCGTAGGCTGCAAATCAGCCACAATCTGCTCTAAATTCTCCCCCGGTGAAGGCGGAGTATCGGCCACAGCAACCAGCAAATCAACAGATTTCGCCGGCTTCGATGGAGTATCGGCCACAACAGGCAGTAAATCAAGAGATTTCTCCGGCGAAGGTGGAGTATCGGGCACCGTCGTCAAAGAATCCTCAAATTTCTCCGGAGAAGGTGGAGTATCGGGCACCATCATCAGAGAATCAGCAGGTTTCTCCGGCGAAGGTGGAGATTCTTCGAATCGGAGCCTCCCACAGATTTCTCCGGCACCAACGAACCGCAGTCGACAGATTTGTTGTTCGGCGTCACAGAGGAGACACAAGGGGGAGGAGAATCGAAGCAGGTTTCAGGCACAATTTCGATGGAGCTCAACTCCAGTTGGGAGGAACTAATCATCGAAGGGGTTTCCATATTGAGATAGATACAAAAGGAGAGAGCAGATGAGAGAGGTACGAATAAGAGCGGCGGAATTTAGGGTTTGCAAGAGAAGAAATGTTTGCAGAGAGAGTGTCGAAGAGAGGAAATGAGTTGTAGTAGGTGGGTTAGGGTTATTTGGATGGTGGGGTGGGGTTAGGTGGGTGGAATTAGTGAATTAATTAGGTTGCTAATTAAGGAGTGGGATGGGTCCATCAATAATAAAGGGTAATAATTTAGCAGTTAAATAAGGATAAAGGTGTCCAAAAAGTACAGTAGGGCACTAAATTAGGAACAATTTTTTAAGACCAAACATGACACTAAATTGGGGACGGAGGGAGTAGTATTTAATCAAAAATTGGAATTGGATTTTAGGGATTAGCCAATTAGAATCACGTAGCAGCAGTAGTATTATTTTGGTAGGAGTAAAATTAGGGAGATGATAGTTGTCATCTCGTCGGTGGGGGTAACAAAATCCTGCAAATACTGAAAATTCAGACCCACCCCTCTTCCTTCATCTATGGAGATTCTTCTCTCCACTTCAAAATTCCGCTATTCGATATTTTCCCTCGGCTTACCGCGATTGCGCTTCACCGCCGCCGCCCTCCTTTTCTTCCTGACCTCCGTCGCGGCAGGGATTTCCTACTCCGACCGCTGCGGTGACGTCGTGCGGGATCAACCCTTGCTTCCGGGCGCCAACCCCCCGCTCCTCAGCCCTAGGTTTCTCGCTCTTCGCCACGCTCACGTCGATTGCAGAACAGACGCCTGCCACAACGATGGAATCCCTGGTTCCCTCACCTTCTCCTCCCACAAGGCATCCCGCACCGCCAAAGATGCCGTCTTCAAAATTGAAGCGGTATTGAGCCTCAACGATGTGGGGCACTCTCGTAATTTCACGCGCCGGGGACTGCGCCTCGTGCATTTCCGCCCGCCGCGTATTCCGTTGGCTCCAGGTAACTCGTGGAATTCCATCAGTTTCTCGTTGGCTGGGTATTGGGATTCGTTTACAGGGAAGCTTTGTATGGTCGGTTCTGGTTTTGGTAAACTCAGCTCCACTCATGTTGTTTTGAAGCTTGATTACTTGAATTCATCCAATATTTTCAGTAGTTTAGTTAACGGTACTTTGGAGAAGTTCAATGTGAGCGATAAAAGTGGTTTTATATCAATACTTGGCGTGAACTTGAGGAGTTATAAGTATGAGTTGATTGATAAAGAGAGCCAAAGAAATGCCTTCTCTTCGTTGGATAATATGGCTAGTGTCTCTTTAAGAGTAGAGGATTTGGGGCAGAAGTTGTGTGCCTATGTTGTCTCTGCTGGATTTGTTGAGCTCGAGTACGAAAAGGACTGCAAAAGTGGGAATTGCAATTTTCTTGGAAGAGCAAATGGAGATCTCATGCCAAGTGTGATGTATTTCAACGAAATCGAGTGTTTGGAGGATGGGAGAGTGAGGTTCTTGTTAGGGTTTGGAGATGTGGGGCATAATGGATATCGGTTGCCATTTGAACCCAATATGACTTTGGTAACTGAGGGGAGATGGGATGGGAAGAAAAGGAGGCTTAACATGGTTGGTTGTCGTATTTTCAGTGACGGAGACGAGGGTTTTGTTGGGGAATGTTTGATCAGAGTAAGCTTGAGATTTCCTGCTCGGTGGACTTTGAGGGAACGTAGCCCAGTTGTTGGTGAGTTGTGGAGTACTAGGAGTGCCAATGAGTCGGGTTATTTTGGCAGAGTTACATTCTCAAGTATAAAGAATAGGCATATCAGGGTGCGTCCGAGATATGAGTATACAGAGATTGAGAAGACAAGGAGATTTTGTGCGAATAAGACGGTGCCAAAAGGTTCGGGAAGGAAGTACCCTAATGCATTATCATCTGATATGAGATTCGACATGGTTTCCAGGAATCGGAAAGTGAATGATCTATGGGGTTACTCTTCTCCACTTTATGTAGATTATATGCCTTATCAGTTAGCCTCCATGGTGGTTGGCAGGGAGTCGGAATCTACCCGGCTAGATAAGAAAAATATTAGCAATCCAGTTAATGTCAGCTTTGTACTTAGTGTTGCATCTTCTCATTATTTCAAGCTCAGCAATGAACATGTGCAGATCAAATCATTTGACATTTCTGCCGAAGGGAGTTATGACTCCGAAAGAGGGCACCTTTGCATGACTGGCTGCATGCACGTTGGTCCACCTAAAGCAAGAGTAGGGAGAAATTCATCATTGGATTGTCAGATTCTGGTTGACATACAGTATACTACACTTAATGCAAGAGATGCAGATGTTGTGAAGGGAACCATCGAAAGCATGCGAGAAAAGTCCGACCAGCATTACTTTGAACCTTTTGAACTATTCTCACATTCAATTTATGCAGGCAAAGCCAAAGAATCCATATGGAGAATGGATCTGGAGATCATGATGGTTCTGGTTTCCAACACTCTTTCGTGTATCTTCATTGGTCTGCAGCTATTGCATGTTAAAAGGAATGCAGATGTACTGCCCTTGATCTCTGTGGTAATGCTTATTGTGCTCACATTAGGACATCTAATACCACTACTCTTGAATTTTGAAGCTCTCTTCACAACAAGCCGCAACAATATGAACGTTTATTTTGGTGGTGATGGATGGCTGGAGGTTAACGAGGTAGTGGTTAGGGTTATAACGATGATAGCTTTCCTACTGGAATTCCGTCTCCTCCAAATGACCTGGTCTTCGAGATCTGGTGATGAAAACCAGAGAAACCTCTGGATATCTGACAAGAAGGTTATCTATCTGTCTTTGCCTTTGTATATAGCAGGTGCTTTAGTTGCTTGGTTTGTCCATGTATCAAGAAAGTCGTACCAGAGACCGGTTTTGAGGATCCATCGTCTTGGACATAAACAACAATCCTTGTGGGGTGACCTCAAATCCTATGCTGGGCTGATGTTGGATGGCTTTCTGCTCCCTCAAATTCTGTTCAATTTATTCTCCGATTCCAAGGAGAAGGCCCTTTCCTCGTCTTTCTATGTAGGAACTACATTTGTTCGGTTACTGCCACATGCATATGACCTCTACAGGTCCCATAGTTCGAATTGGTCGTTGAATTACATATATGCAAATCCAAGAATGGATTACTATTCCACTGCCTGGGATATTGTCATCTCGGTCGGAGGCATTGTATTTGCTGTTCTGCTCTACTTGCAGCAGCGGTATGGCGGCCAATGTCTTCTACCAAAGAGATTCTGGCCGCGATCCACGTATGAGAAAGTACCCGTGGCTGCTCCATGATTATTCCTAAAACTGTGAAGGTTTTGGTTACTAAATTGATCTAAACACATACGGTTTTGATATTTCTTCTTTGCTATTGGTGCTTGGGAATTTCTTTAGTCGCAGACCGTTTCTGCGTTCATCATAGGAAGAGAGATATTTCTACTTCTATACAGTGCGAGATTTGTTATCATATATAGTTTGGAAAAGTATCATATTGTACAGCCCCATTCTTCTTTATTGGCTGTCTTACTCTGGATGTAGATTTTTAGATTATACTACATGTCAACATAGAAAATATTCTCACCCGAATTCCATATACTATTGAAAATTTGTCAAGACAAAAATGTTGCAGCATGTGAAAATGAAATCGCAAACAAGCACCAGTGTGTTAAGGCAGAAAAAGATGATCAAATTCTATGTCCAGATCCAGAGGCATCCAAGCTACTAAAACAAAATGCCTGACTATTAACAATTGAATTGATAATGCATGTACAATCCCATCATAAAAAGAATTCCTGTTGCATGGGACTAAGTTTCTTGAGAACCCATTTTCATAAATACATTTCTTTGACCCAGTTATCGATCTGCAACATTCAATATACTGGATAATGTCAATAGGAACCATCAACCGCATCACCAGACCCGAGTTCAAAATATCTAGAAATGCCGTCCGCACCTGCAATAACATTCTTGGCACATCATCCACACAAACACAAGGAAGCAAGTGTAGTTGCAGAGCGCTCTCCAAGTCGGTAACGTTTGTGGACAGATGTTATGTATGATGTTCCTACATCAATTAAGAAGGATGAAAGCTGTATAAGAGACTGAAAGAAATTGGAAATAATAAATAGGTTTTCGTTCTCCAAATATGAGGACTATTCTTTCATTTGGCTGCTCTAGCCTCTGAAAGCTATATGAAATGAAAGTTTCATATGATGTTTTAAAAAGGTACATATCTTCCTAAAGAATGTCAAAAACATTTAGCTATAGAGGATGATACAACTAGTAAACATCATTTGTAATCACCTTTTAAATGTTACTTGTGTATTTTGGGACCAGTCCAAATGGCTGATAAATCTATTTTCTCAGTGAATTAAGTTGAAATTAAGCTACTATGATAGCATATGGTAATTGTTAAGAATAACAATTTTACAGCAAATAATAACATGAAATGTCTTTCCAGATAAACAAAATTCATTTTTCCTGGCATATAAAGTAAAAATCATATAATGCACCAGGGTAGTTTTTAATTTTTCCACAGTTTGTTTGAAATTCTCGAAACCTTGACAATTCAGCAATTTCCAAATTTAAGTTAACGAAACTAGAAGTCTTGTTGAGAGGATAAGCGAACCCTGAGCCTATTTTCCACAATATTAAAAAAGAAAATGTACTTTTTTTATACATAGATTCAGGAAAAACAGGTTACCCAGATATTCAGGCAGGTTAGGAATTTTATAGGGCCATAATTTTGAGTTCTCAACTTAAACTTAGTAAAGGAAGAAGCACAGGTCACGTAAACACCAGAAAATCTTCATCTTTAGATGACAGAGGACTAACCTGACAGCAATGTAACGGGTCTCGACTCTCGGATGCAATCTACTTTTCTAAACTAGTTTGAACCCTGAAAGACACGTGCAGAACTAATTAATTTGCCATCAAACAGGAGAGCTTCTCTCTTTATTCTTGCTTTCTTATTCATTCAATAAGTAAATGAGAAAATGAATACTGGCATTCAAGTGATTTTCGCTCAACAGCATATCATTTGAAGAAATCAAAGGGATCCATTTGCTAAACAGAATTATATCTACCTCTAGACAGTATGACTGCATGGAAATAACCAATGGGCAGTAAAACGAAAGAGAGGAAAAGTATTACCTCAAAATCATGTTTCAGTGAACTTCTTTCCCGTCAGAATACGAGAAATTTGAAGTCCCCGGCTAAAAGCTTCATTAAAGAGTATCCTTGTTTGCATCTGTTGAAATCCAGGCATCCACGAAAGAAGGGCCAACGGAGCCATGACTATTAACCCAAACATCATGTCATATAGACGAGCCAAGGACACAACAGTCTCCCAAACTACACTGGACTGCAGAAAAGGTCTGAGCACTTGGGCAATAAGTATGATGCCCCATCCAGTTGGGACAAATGCCAGAAAACTTTTAACAAAATCCCGAACTGTGACGTCGCTGAAGTGTAGCAGTAGAACAACCACAAGTACTACAATGACAATAACAAGGAACTGAACCACTCTATAATACATGTGCTCCATTGCAGCATATTTGTCCCGGGCATATGCTACAATGATATATATACCAACAGCCACAATTAGATAGATCCACGACAACAAGTATACAACAATACTTGTCCTTCCATTTGTAATATCCAAATGGTACACAATACCATACTGGAAGAAGAAGAATCGAAGATCCAAAATGATCTCCAGCAATTTCCCCCATAGACCAGTTGTTCTAAAGTGATCCTGTTCCTCATACCACCACGTCTCCCAGCTCTGGTCAGCTTTCACTAAAATCCCTCTGTACCATATCCAGCTAACAAAATCATCAAAGTCATACACAGTTTTCAGCCAGTCAAAACCAGAAGGATTAAAGATAAAGGGAGCCATGATCCATGATACTACAAGGAACCAACTAGATATTGTCATGGCAATGTAAACGAAGGTATCTATTGTAGACCGGCTAGTGGAGGCATAAACAATCAAAATAACTCCAAGTTCTATGCCCTTCACAAAGTGGCTGCGGGCATATAGCCTGTAATTTTCAGCGAAGCTCTTGTGCTGCACAACAAAACCACGCCCTGTGGCACGGTATTTGGCACCTCCATGCAGAATGGTCCGACCAAAGAAATGCGCACGTGTTCCCATTGAAAAAGTGTAAAAAAATGAAGCAAGCTCCAACTGCATTGTGATAAAATCCCAAAATGATGAAAGAAACCCATGTTCGAGGGAGTTCTCTACAATCATTGGAAGGGCCGTGAAAATACCAATCTGGATAATGAATTGCTGATTTATAATTGCACCAAGGGCCTTGTTGTCCTCAGAATTTCTAGCAAACTCCTCAAGACCACTGAGAGTAAGGTACAAGCGTCCCCACAGAAATGTGTAGACCATGACGACCACCATCATGTTGTTGAAGAAAAACCCCACTGTTGTATAGAAGACGGAAAGCATGCGGAAGAAGTCAAGTCTATGGCCCAATCTGTATATATCTCTGCTCAAAACCTGCTCGCCGTTTCCACTAGCAACCTTTGCCTCAAACATGGAGATCTGATTCAATCCAACATCCCTTCCCTTACCCACTTGCATGTATTCATGATGAGTCACATTGCCACCCCTTAATGTGCAATTAAATCCAGCAAATATATCTTCACTTATGTTAATCACTCTTGAAGCTTTGCTGATGCCACCTCGGGTTAAAAACCAGAACCGGTCGAAGACATCCGGATGTCCATAGTGCATTCTGACTTTAAGAGGATTGGCAAGCACACGCTGCCCTAGTGTGACAAAACTCATCTCCTGAGCAGACATGAACCATGCTAACGAAGAAACAGAGCCTGTAAATATATTTTCACGAAGCCCCAGAATGGTAGGCTTCCTGATGCCATAATTGACTTTGAATTCCTCCAACAAATTCCGCATCTTGAGTGCCTCCTCAAAGTAGCTGTCTTGATTCATGTCAATTGTCTGCACAGCATCACCACGAGTGAATATTATTGCATGATTCTGATTTTCAGGTTTACCCTCCCCAAGCTTCAGAGGGCCAGGTAACTTGACACGGTAGATTTCCACTTCTTTCTTTAGCTGTTGATCATACTTCACCAAGACTGAATAGTATTCCACCTCTTCTCTTCCCAAATGAACCTCATCAACATAAGCAACGCGAAGGGCCTCATTGTTTTTCATCAAGTATAAGATCTCATCAGCACGGGAATCGCCTTTCCCCTTATGCACTCCATACATTTGGCAGGCAATCACATATGTGTACTTCATAAGGGCAACACCAAACTCGTGGCCTTTGTAAAGCAGGCTGACACTACTTCCAGCCCTCCTGAGATTTTGAGGATTGGGTATATTCATGCTGCCGTTATTTCTCAGTGAACCAGCTGAAGAAATATCTTGTGATCCTTGTCTTATGTCCATCTCTGAAGCGGAGTCGAGAAAGGAAAGCATCTTAAGAGCCCTATAGTAATACATCATTCCTCTGACAGTTCTAGACAGTGTCTGACCCCTGCACGATGCCCAGAGCCTGAGATCCCTTGTTTTGGTAGTCCATATCTCCCCATCATCATGCAGTCCTTCCCTGCGCATACGTTCCATAAAATTTGCCCACTCATCTTCATAAATTCTCTGCAGATAAAACAAGGTTGAAATACCATCTTCATTGGGACTTCTCAGATTTTCTTTTCCATACATGACTTCTTCGTCATAGTAAGGAGTCAAGACACTGAAGGCCATCATTTTCTCAACTTGGGGCGCACGAGGCATGTTCATAAATAGTGAATTACTAAAGAAAGCAATTCGTCGTCTTGCCTCCAGATTTTTAGGGACACTGTGCATTGAGTCCCGTGAACTAAGAATTGTGTGCAAACGACGCAACTGCCTGTAGAAGAACGGATCATCAACATCTGGCAGCTCAACTGCATTCTCAAAGAGTAAACCATCAGTGTTCGGATTGAGAGGTGCCAAACCGTCCTGCCTCAGCTGACCAACAGTCTTCTTAAATCTTGGAAGTTCCCGTACAGCAAGCTCATACAATGCTTGGAGTACATCCACCAATTTACCAATATCCTTCTCACGTATGAGGAGAAGCTCAATAAGAGAGATTAATTTCTCATGAATTTTGGGCAGAATTGTTGTTCTATAAGACCCTGTGAACTTCTCGGAGCTAATGTAACCATCCACCTCTGTAAGAAATTTTGTAGTTATCTTGTATTCATCTGTTCCATATTTTATGATTTCAAGAAGCAAGTACTTGGCACAATCATAAGCTTCAGTGACAGCACAGCGGCGATACTCATTCTGGCATATACGAGACCACAACCACCTGTCAGATGCATCAGCCAGTTCTTTAGCTTGGCTTAGAGCAATCAACAGCTCATTGCACAATAGAGTACAAGGCCAGCGTATTACTTTGATATCCCAACAGTTGGGTGGCAATTCCATTAGCTCCAGTTCCTTATCGCTGATGAGATCTTCTTCTCTTAAAGTAATGATGATTTCATTCCAAATCAGTGCAAACCTAGTAGCTTCAACCTGACTCGATTCCATCTTCTTGTATGGCTGACCAAGGCCGTATCGGAGCTTAAGACGGTGAACTGCATCACGCATTTTGTGCACAACGCTTGCTTCCGAACTAAGGCTCTGATCCTCTGGCATCAGATTAAATTGCAATGCACTTGCAAAGAACTGGAATCTAAGTCTGAGCTGACCAATGTTTCGAATCTCACCTATATGTGAGAACAAACCTATTATCGACCCCCAAAGAGAGGCGAATATTGTATACCAAATCTGCATATCCACTAAATATATCAAGACAACAGGAGCCCACAACATAACCACCGCCACTCTGTTGGTACTAGAGAAAAATTCATGCCAATTATATTGCACCCCTTTGAGATTTAGGAGCATTCTTGTCGGTTCTACAAGAGGTTTAATTTGCATGAAGTAACTAAAAGAGAACTTTGAAGCCAACACTCCCACCCAAAACACTGTGTATCTTATATTATCAACAAGCCCTTCTCTAACACCTCGCCCCACAAATGTTCGAGTATTAAACCACCATGTCAAAACATACAAAATTCGCCAATCTGCCTCTTCAATCACATTACGGACCCAAGGAACAATGAACAGGATCAAGGCAAGTAATTCAGGAATGACAAAAACTAGAGCAGCCTTAAGAAACGTAAAAATTCTATTGTTTGCCTCATTTGACCACATACCATCCGAATTCTTCTGCCTCCAAATTAATGCATAGAACACACCAAATACAGTTGCCCAAGTCATAGCAACCAAACTTTTCAAAACCATTCTAATACCAAGCAACTTAGTATCACGATTAACCAAACTATACTGCGTACCAGCATCAAGAATCGATTGCACGAACCTTAGACCAGCCCACGTGATGAAAATGGTAAGCAGCTCCACTTGCACATCCCTGCTCTCCAATGCCTGCCATGGATAGTCCCTCCCTGCCCAAGCAACAATAGCAGCAGCCTGAAAAAACAGTATTAACAACACCCATAACCTATCAAAGCTCCGAAACACATTCCAAAACGTCCGCTGCTCGACAAATCCCGTCTTCCCCACCCTCTTCTCACCTGCAGTCAAAAAGAAGTTGCTTGACAAATCAAGAGGCCATTTTACTCTCTTAAAGCATTTCCTGCTCCAAAAGTACTCGTTGATATCATCATAGTTTCTCCACGCAGAATGTGGAGCAGTCCCATTGCGACTCCTCGCGGCCTCGCCCTTTATCGTGGTATAAACAGGCTTGACAACATAATCCAAGAAACCATACTGTTTGCAAGTAGAGGGAACAAAAAGTTGCCCAGGATTTTCATCAAGATGATCATCAAGAATGTAATTAAGTTCCAACGCCATGTGATGATATATATAACACAAACACTCGGGAAGAAAGCGCAAGTTTGCGGCTTCACCCCATATCAGTAGATAAAGGCAGACATACAAGAGCTCACGGCGTTCGAGATCGGGGTTGTGGCGGCTGGAGAGACGAACCTGAGATCTTTTCCCCAAATACGAGCACCACGAAGTGTAATTCTTCAGAAGCTTCACGCGGAACCGGCGGAGGACGCCGACGTCGAGGCAGTCGGGGGCGGAGGGCGGCGGCTGTAGGCGCATTTGGGAGTTGGCCAAGTGGAGCACTAGATGTTCCCTCTGGTTCCGAACGTTGTCGTTTTGGAAGCCGAAGAAGAGGCCGAGCCAGTCGAGGAGGTCCATGGAGTCGTGCCATGGGCTGAAAGGTGGTTTGCGGAGTTCTCCGGCTGAGCGCAGGGCGGCAGCCGCGGCGCGTACCTCCGGGAAACGGAGGGAGGGGTGGTCCAGAAGGAGGTTGTGTATTGGAATGATGTTGTAGGGCTCCGACAGCAGCTGCGGCGGTGGAGGCTGCGCGTAAGGTGCACGGCCGCGCGTCGGCGGCGGTCGCTGCCTCAGATTCATGGCATCTAACTTTT
Source organism: Schizonepeta tenuifolia (assembly GCA_029490685.1). Lineage (NCBI taxonomy): Eukaryota > Viridiplantae > Streptophyta > Magnoliopsida > Lamiales > Lamiaceae > Schizonepeta > Schizonepeta tenuifolia. The sequence goes on from CM055955.1 coordinate 58,536,214, forward strand.
TTAACACTCAATTAACCCAAAAATTGGCAATATCTGCAATTTCTAGAGCACAAAAACGCTGTAGCAGGCACTAGGACTAAAATGTTAACAACTGTATCGTCGTCGCCGAAAATTCGAAATTTTGAATGCACTCTCACTCGTATCGTATCAAAGTAAGTGTGACCGTCTCTGCGTGTGTGTGAGAGAGAGAACATGAAGAGATACGAATAAAATGCAAATCCTATTATGAATATAGTAGTAGTAGATAAATGCGGAATTGCGTTTTTGATTGACTAATCGTGGGTTTTCTCGAACGGCATGGCAGTTATAGTGCAGTGAGAGGGTGAGTGTTTATCACGCGCTGAAGAAGCGAATGAGGAGTGGGACTGTTATGCTTTTGAGTGGGGGGATTCAGAGTCTTGGGATAAGAGCACTTAATTACAGATTTTAACACGTGCGAACAATTTTACTACTACAACAATTTGTCTTGTATATTCATTGATTATGATTCCTTTCTTTCTTGAATTGTTATTGTGCCTACCATACTTCTGCATCAAAAAATATGAATAGACAGCACTCAGCGGAATAATATTTTTTATTTATTGAAAAAGTATTTGCTTATTTTGCGAATAAAATTTCACCCTACGACACTATGAAATTACACATTGAAAATCCAATTATTTTTGTGTCATTTTCTTCCAAAAACCAAAAATAGAGTATATTGTATAAGTTTTGTCAAACAAAGAAATTACTAACTTTTAGTATGTAGCTAGTAAAAGGATATATTCCATCCGTCTCGTTCAACTAAGCTCGTTTTCCTTTCAAAAAGTTCCATTCAACTTGGCTTGTTGCTTTTTTGCTAAAGATTTTAATGTTTAAATATTATGTGTACAGTAGTATGCTTTTATAAACAGTAAAATGAACTCAAAATTACTTTATTATTAACAATTAAATACTTTATGCAACATGTATTAAACGTACCCTTTAAAAATCTAATCTCCTTATTCTTAATTATCGTACCAAAAAGAAATGAGTTAAGTTGAACGGGACGGATGGAGTATTATCTTATATATCTCTAATCAAATATGTAATGAGACATTTGTGTAATAATGAATTAATTGTAAGTTAGTTATCAAATGAAATAATTTACTTCTCCGTAGATACTTTGTAATACCCCGGATGTTTAATCCGTCATTAAAATAAAAAGTTAATTATTAATTAAGGCTTTGCACGCCTAAGTTAAGGATTTTCGATTCTAAGATTTACGGTGAAATCCGTTTCTGAAAATAAATTCCAGAAGTCGGACGAACGACTACTATATTAGGGTTTTCGCGTCCGACAAATTTATCGTCCGAAAACTCAGATTGAAAAACCGTCGAACTTTACATTCACTTTTTCTTCGATACGAGTTCACCGGAGAAAGTCAGTTTTTATGATTTTTCCGGGCGAATTTTAGATTGTCTAAACCCGACTTTTTCTCGGATTTTGAAAAACGAATTAGGTTTTCCGAGTATGTGATTTATTTCTAATCTAACGGACGAATTAGATTTCGTCGAATTCGTAACTATCTAAGAAATTATTTCTCGACTTTTATAACGTCGTTTAAGATCCGAAAACGAGATATTTCCGACAAATTAATCACGCCCAAACACTCCTTAGCGAGTCACCACCTTTAATTAGATATTTCCTACACCTTTATGCTATAGTAAATAGCTTAGTCATCCCTTCTTTCTTTCTTCTTCAATACCGCCCCCCTCCCCCCCCCCATCCTCTCTCTCTCATTTCTTTCTCATTTTCTCCATTAAAGCTAAATCCTCCAAGCTTTTCTCAAGAACACAAGTCTCTCATCTACCGATCGATTTCATTTCCGAGTTCATATTCCGCAAGGTGAGAACTTCCCCTACGTTATGAACCGAACACAAATCCTTTCCCATCATTTTCATTTTTTTCGAAACATAGGAGATGAAATAGGATGATGATTCTTGGTTAATTCATGTTATAGTATGTTTAGAATTAGGTTTTATGGATCGCATCATGAAGAAAATCATCCCTCTCCTTAATCTTATAATTACCGAAATTTTATGGAATTTTAGGGGTTTTTGCTAGTTCGATTTTCTTGTTGTTTGATTAATGGATTCTTGTTCTACATGATATTAGATGATCACATGAATTGATTTAGAATTTTCTAAAAATAAAAATAGAATTGTAAGAGAGAAAGAATGCATGATTTGATGAAGAAAATGATATGATATGCATGATTGGTTAATGGAAATGAGATGTAGGATGATTGAGGATGAATATATATTTATTTAGATTTTTCTAAAAATAAAACAAAAACGTAAGAGACGGAAATCCATCGATAAGTTGAAGCTCATTAATGTTTTTAGAATATGGTTTACATATTAGTAATGCTTGTTAGATGATGATGTTGTAAAATTTGAACGAAAACGGAGAACGTAGGATTTTTAGTAAGAGACGAGCAATCGTCGATAAGTCGAGCATAAGTAATGATTTAGGTTTGTGATTCGAACCTATGATAATCTTGTTAGTTAATGATCGTAACCGTAAAGTTTGAACGAATTCTAAAAAGATTTGATTTTTGATAAGAGACGGAGAATCGAGATTAAAAGCCGATAGAAAAGTCGAATAAGGAAAACCTTTTTAATAATAATGATTGTTATTGATTGACGAACGATATTGTAGTTAACGACTTTTCCATCCGAGATACGAGATGTTATGAGTTATAGTTAAGAAACGAGAAGTGGATAAACGAAAATGAAATAGGATTTGAATTTGAAATTTGATTTGGTATAGTAATTGGTTAGTTGAAAATGACGAGGAAATGCTCGTTGTTTGTTAAATCAAAAGACGTGAATGTGAACCAGATTAAGGGATACTGCATATAGACTGTATTAAGATGAAAATTTCGTGAAAATAAAAGTGGAATAGCATTGATCGAACCTAGGGAATCGTGCGTCGAGTTTTGTCGAGCATTAGGGTTTCGCACGACTGTTTTGCGACGTTTCATGGAAACTGTCATAACGCCTAGCTCGCTTAACGAAATCAAGATCCGTAAATTGGAGAGTAAACTAGACACCCGTACCTTTCTTTTGGTATAAGATTTATCCCCTGTTTTAATATTCTCTGTTCTGTGCGAACTCCAGAATCACTGACTTGTGCAGAAAGATTTCAAACCTTAATTTCTTAAGTTGAATCCTTTTCAACTTCGTTCCATGTGAACTTTTAAGTCGTTCTAAGTTATCGACATCCATTTATCTACTGAACTAAGTGTCGAGTAATGAGCCGAGTCAGTTTGTAGACGAGAATTGATCGAAGTCTCGTTTATTAGTTAATCAAAAGAATGTAGTAAAGTGCAAAAGCCTAAAAGACTAAAACCGATTTCAATTTCTTGTTTCTTTAATGGTTGCGATCAAGTTATTAAGTCTGTTTATTTACGATAAAAGGGGGAAGTCAGCACCGAGAATAGGACGGAAGACCAGAGACGGAAGCTCGAATTGTAGTTCTGTAATCAGTAAGGTGGGCTTTTCTATATACGAAATAAAACGAGCGATGCTCGAAAATCTTTATTTATTGCTTTGATAATTGTGTTTTATGTGAGTTCTTTTGTGCCATTCTGAATTGGTTCGCCAATTAAGTCGATCAGACTCTGAATTAGTCAAATGGGACTTTCTAGGGTTAGTGTACACGGTAGCCGGTGTGTGTGGTACTCTGTTGTGGGGTAGCCAGCCACGGTGAATAGAACGTGCGCGGAAGAAGTTAACTCTTCCCCGGCGTTGAAACAGAATTGGGCAAGTTGAACGTATCATCTATCATAAAAATGCTTGATCAAGCTATATTATGAAAGTGAAAGAAAATGTTTAGTAGGCTCGGGTATTTGTTGAAAAACCCCGATGCGCTATTTGTCAAGATGCCTGATTTATCTATACTTATGATATGTTTTCGGCAACGTGCCCACTAAGTGCTTTTGTACTTAGCCCTGCATATGTTTTATAAAATGTGCAGGTTGAACGACGGGAGCGGCGGTGGTTGATGTTGAGTTAAGAAGTCGTATTTAGAATAAAGAACTTGTATGTCAAGCTTTACGCTTTCCGCTGCCAATCTTTTGAAGTTAATGTATCTATTTGTTTGGGTCTAAGCCCGTACAATGAATTCAGTTTCTTTTGAACAACTTGCCGAGTGATCCTTCGAGATCAACTCTTCTTTTTATTGAAGTCTTGTTCATAGTAGTTTATTCTGTTATTAATGTCTGTTCATTCGTTCATTTTTATTCATTCCCCCTTCTTCCCCGCTTCTTTAATCCAACCCCTAGTCGCACCCCAGCTTTTGCCGTCCCTCGGGATTTGGGGCTGTGACATACTTTGCCTTGTGTTTTTTTTTAAGGGATATTTTGTCTTGAATTGAGAATGATATTTTTACTAATTGACCATAGTATAGTTGCTTTTAATATCTTTGGGGCTGGAACTGAAATAGAAAAACATAATAATACTTGCATTCATTTTTCAGTGAAGATGTGGGGAAATTATGATTTGGATCAATGCCAAATGCAATTCAAGTGGCCATAGGCCCACACCACATCAATTATCATTTTCAAATAAAAAAAAAAAATCACATCAATTATCTTAGTATATGTAGTTGTGCACTTGTGCTCAATAATTTTATCAATATATTTTCTTCTCTTAAATAATTAAGTCTTTTAAATGGTAATGAATAATCTAAATGACGATGACGTGCCATAATTGATCATCTTTTCTTTCGATTACTACGTGATGATTATTACAGTACTTTATTTTTCTTTCTTTAAGGTGAGTTAAGGCCAAACTTTACATTTTCAAGGTTTATATCAAATCTCACTAAAATATGGATTGAATTTTAATTTTATATAGATTTTATGTCTAGTTATTTGTAGGATGTGATAATATTGTAGTTTATATAGATATAATTTGTAATGACATAAATTTATAATTAATAATGAGCATCCATCTGCAATAAATCAAAATTATTTACATGCAATTACCAATAATATTCAGAATCAACTACTATGAGGATACCGATTAAATTATAGTAAAAGATAAATAATACTCCGTTTATTCACTATATAAAGTCCTACTAATCCATTTATATTTGTCAACCAAAAAAAATCTTACTCGACCTTTTGTACTATCACACTTCCACTGTCTCCTATATTTAGAGCATACACAAAAGTGTCCACCATTTTGGTGGGCACTGTAAAATTTTTGGAGAGATCACTGGCACAAAAAAAAATTCACAATGGTGTCATTCTCTCAAATTGACTCTTTCCTTTTCATTCATCTAATACATTATTGCCACCTTAACTCTCTCTCCCTCCTCTCTCACTCCGCCTAGGCGCACCAAAATAGCGAAATTCTGCCATTTTACGAGCGTTAGCGGCTCGCTGGCACCGTTGTGGGTGTGTTCACTAATTCTTTCACACCACAAATTCACGAGTGTAATTGAGTATAGAAAAACAAGGTTCATTTCCACGGAGATTGATTTAATCCTACCAAGTACTACCTTCAATCGTTTTTCCTCTATTTAGACTTCTGAACTTTGATTTTTTATATTAAGCTAAAAGAAACTAATTAAGAATAAAAGCAAAATAGCAAAATAGTTAAAGATTCAAATAAGAGAAAAAGATATTCTAAGATTTCGATTTCAATGGACAATTAAACTTAAAATTTTATCAATCAACCAATTAACAAAGGACTCAACTCTTCCTAAGACAATCACGAATTTAGGTTTGGTAGTGCCTAAACCGTGGAACACTTGCTAGAGTTTTCCTCTTCGATAAATATCATAAGCAAGTAACTCAAAAAGTTCCTAAGATTAAAGTCCCCACACAAATCTCAATCCTCTTGGTTATATTGAAGTGCGCGCATGTCCTATATTCCGGTTCACGTCCTATCTCTCGAATTAACACAACTTATTATGCTAAATTGGTTATCAAGCAACTAGCATGCAAAATAAATCAAGAATATAAGAAAGACTAGAAGGACATAAATTGATCAATTGATAAATAATATAAAGCTAAGTATCCATATACTCTTTAACCGTAAGATATAAGAAGATTAGCTACTCATGATAAAATCAAACACCAAGTCAAAATAAAAGAAATTTATGATCAACATATAAGAAAACCGTAGATGAAACGAAAAATTTTGAACTCTTGAATCTTTTCTCCAAATCTCCAAAAGCTCAAAAGAAAAATAAAAGCAAAAATAATGTAAAGGAGTAAAAGTTATTTCTAATAGTTTTAGAGGATAAGTATTGATATGAGATATTTCAATAGTTGATTCATAATGAGAATATATTACCAAAAATAAGAAAAATAATAAAGAAAGAAAATTTTGGAATTCTTTCCGCCTCAAAAGTGCAGCTAAGAAGTGGGGAAGTGCGGGTGCACATTAGCCCGCACATTGTTTCAGAAACATATGAGTTTTTCTTGGTGATGTGCGGGTAGATGTGCGGCCGCACAAACATCTGCGACGCACGCACATTAGGTGCGAGCATGGCTGGTGCTAACATCAAGTTGTTCTTCTACATTCATGCTATGTTTATTGCGTCGATTTCTCCGTTGAACTTCTTTTTCACCACTCTTCAATCCCCGAACATTCATTCTTCCAATTTTTAATAATCATTTCCTACAAATCCATCAAAACGACAACCGAGTATCAAATTCTTTAAAGAACAAAATTTATCAAGTAAGCTCATTACAAACATGATTTTCATTACAAAAATGACTCGAATATCACTTTAAAATAGCGTGAAAAATCATGTTTGTCAGGGTGCTATTACCTATTTTTGCCATTTATTCCTATAAATTGTACTCCCTCTGTCCCGCTCATTTTGTCTCCCTTTCCTTAAATGGACGTCCCACTCATTTTGTCTACATCCAAATATAGACATAATGAGTGGTTATAAGAGTTTCTCTCTCATCCTCTTCCAATCTCATCCACTAGTTTATTAAACAAACAACTTTCATTAATTTCCGTGCCCAATAGTAAGGAGACAAAATGAGCGGGACGGAGGGAGTACCTTATTGTACCTTTATTCCTAAAATTGTTCATTTATTCCACAATTGTACCTTTAACACTACCATTCAAATTGTATTTTTATTCAACTCACAAAAACTTCGACAACTTTTTTAATCTAATACAATACATAATTTTTTTTAAAATACACTGATTAAAAAAATCAAATTTACACTAATCAACTTACGAAAATTTACAACAGTTTCCAATTTTTCCATCAAAAAGCTAATTGATTATTTAATTAATTTTGACATGAGGAGAGGGAGTCTTGAGTGTCCCTTGAAAACATTGATTATTTAATTAAACAAATTAAATAACTCAAGTCTATAATCAATATAATATTGACCACTCTAAGTGGAATCCTAAAAATTAATAAAAGTATAAGTTTATAACCATATACCATAAGTAAAACGCCGCTCTCACTTCGTCTTCTCCCTTCTTCTAGTATTTTATCTACAATTCAACAAATTACAGGTATGTGCAACTTGCAAAATCTACACCACTTTCTCCATGGAAGCCATGTTCGAAGGTGAGCAACAACTCTTTCCCACAAACTTCTTTTTAAAATAAAATAATGGCGCGGACTTTACATTTTTACCTCGCGTATGGCGCGATCTATATTGCCGAAGCGGATAGCGTGTCACTCCTTCAATGGGGATTGGAGTTAGGATTTGGAATGTAATTAGGTGAGATAACATTCATGTATTTAGTCATAAATTTAAGCGTGCGAATCTTAAATTATACATGTGGAGAAAAAAAAATATTCAACAAAAATATAGTTATAATAAAAATATTTGTCTGGGCGACCCGGCGGTTGCTTGGTCCTTAGATCTGCCACTGCCTCCAACGACTCTGGCTTGGCAGGATAGCACTGCTTACCGCCCCCAAAGATGGACCCCTTTCTCCACTAACCTAATTTTTATTAAAATTCGTGCTATTTTTAAATAGTTCTACTACTTCATCCGTCCCGCTTGATTTGTCGTAGTATTTTTAGCACGAGAATAAAGGATAAAATAATTAGATAGAAAAAGTGTATTTAGTGGATATGACTCCGTCAAAAAACCCTAGGTGGCGTGTAGGATTTTGAGTAGTAGATTCTCCTTGAGTTTTGATTTAGTCATATGTTAGTGGTAGAGAGTCATTTTTGAGATCTCAAGAGCACGATGGCATCGGAGGAGATTGCTAGATTAGTGAAGAATCTAAAGTTGACAGAAGAGAGGGCGGAGAATCAAATTGACTTGGGGCTAGTGATCACCGTTAATGGAGATATTAATGATGGAATTCAGTTGAAAAAGTCAGTGGTGGAATGATGTTTGATACCAAAGCCGTTAATAGGCGAGCGCTCCAAAACAGCTTGCCGTGTATCCTTTATAAGGAGGGAAATTTTCACTGAAATCATTGGAGATAACCTTTTCGTTGTCATATTCGAAAATGACAAGGACAAGAGTTATGCACTCTACAATGGCCTGTGGCACTATAATGAGAAAATGATGTTATTTAAGGAATCGGTAGGGTTGCAGAAAGCGACGGAGGTACAATTTGATGATTATTCCATCTAGACTCAATGCCATAATTTGCCAATAATATGCATGTCTCCCCATGTTGTTCGGCAAATTGCGAGTGTGGTGGGGACGGTGGAGGAGATAAAGGTAGGAGAAGGTGGGCTTTGTTTAGGGAAATATGATCAAGCAAGGGTTATTCGTCCAATTGAGAAACCATTACAACGTTGTGTTCGCTTGAATATAGGAGAAGGACTAGAGAATCAATATGTTGTCATCAAGTAAGAAAAGTTACCGGAGTTTTGTTCAGTATGCGGAAGGGTAGGACATGCAGTAAACAACTGTGATGATGGATATGTTGATAAGAAAGTGGTTCATTTTGAGGCCTGGTTGCGGACAGGGCGATCAAGTAAATCTTCAAGAGGGCGGAGCGACACGCATTCGAGTGGACAAAGATATGTAGGGGGCGGAGAATCATCAAGACCACCGAGTAGAGAAGTGGTGGTTGTTGAGAGAGTGGACAAGAGACATAGAGAAGTTGGCTTCGATGGTGTTCGTGAAGAGAATGAGAAGAAAAAAGAAATAGAAGTGACGAGTGAGGTGGGTGTGGTAGTTGGGGTAGGAAACAAAGAAGTGGCCCTTCAGACCAACAGGAAGAGTGACAATATTGTGGAAAGGGAGGGAAAGAATTCAATATAGGTGAGTTGGGTGGACAAGGTTGGGTTTAACGAAAAGGATAAACCAGGGGATTCAATTTCTCCTCTTGAGATCGAGCCAAGAGGCGAACATAATTTTAGCCAAAACAACTTCGTAGGGGGTTTCTGGAAGCGGAGAGCTAAAGAAGTATTGGAGAGTGATGTTAGAGGAGATGTTTGGGGTAGAGATAATAGAGGCGGATGGGAGGGAGGCGAGGTAGAGGAAGTCAAGGAGGTGGGGTTTTGGGAAAGAGAGTGCAAGAGGTGGTGGAGAAAGAAAGAGTGAGTGGTAGCGAAGAAGGGTCTATGCAGAATGAAAAGAATAAGAAAAGGCTTGAGGAAGATTACTTCTCTTCAGGAAGTGAGGAAATAAGTACGAGTAATATTAATGAATTAGCAGAGGCTGTCTCGCAGCCCCGCCGGGCATTATGAATTGCCTCATTTGGAATTCACGAGGATTGGGGAATCCTTGTGCATTCCATCAATTTCGTCGGCTTTTAGCTGACACTTCCCCGAGTCTGGCATTTATATGTGAAACAAAGGTGTGGAGAAATAAATGCAAGAGATGGAAGGAATAATTAGGTTTTGAAGGTTTCCTATTTATTGATGCGAAAAGGGCAAAGCGGGGGCTTACTTTTGCTCTGGAAAGCTCCCCTAGTTGTTAATGTATGCTCTTTTTCTTCTGGTCATATCAATTGTAGAATCGTGACACAAGGGCAATGGTGGCGTTTTACGGGTTTCTATGGAGATCCCGATCCAAACCCTAGGCACCAATCTTGGAAGTTGCTTAGGCGTTTGGCTAGTATTCACGAGTTGACGTACCTGCCTTGGGTTGTGGGAGGTGACTTTAATGAGATTATCTCAGCGGAGGAAAAGTGTGGAGGAAACAAGCGGAGGTTTGATCAGATGGATGCATTCAGAAGAGCTCTTGAAGACTGTAAACTCGGAGAGTTTGGTGGAAATAGAGGAGATTTTACATGGACTAATAAGAGGAAAGGAGCAGCTGAGATTTTGGAGAAATTGGATAGATTTGTATTCTCACCAAATTGGTTCGATTCCTTCACAGTTGATAAGATTGAGAGGATGGATGAGTCATAGGCCCATTGTGCTTCGAATGAAGACAGTTACTAAGGGTCGAGCGGAAGGGGGTTATAAACGATTCTACTTTGAACAAAAATGGTTTCTTGATGATTCATTTACCACTGATTTTTTGTTGGAATGGAATGAGCTGGGAAGGGAGCCTCTCTCCAATAGATTATGGAAGAGCCAATAATTTCTTTCGCAGTGGGCGGGTACTCGTTTTAATTTACTTGGAAAGCAGATTAAGGGGTTGTGAAGGGAGAGAGTGGATCTGCTAGATAAAAAAAAAAAAAAGATGTGAGCAAAAAGTTGGCAGAAATATCAAGGAAAATCCAAGATTTGTCCCTAAAAGAAGAAATACACTGAAGGCAATGATCACGAGTGAAGTGGCTCGCACATGGAGATAGCAACACTCAGTACTTTCATAATCATGCTTCCATGAGGAAAAACAAGAACTTTATTCAAAATTCAAAAGCTGAAGATGGGAGTGTGGCAACGAAGAATAGTGAAATAGCCAAGGTGGTTATAAACTATTATGATAAGCTATTTAGATCGAGCTATCCTCAAGAAAATGATATTGTAGCGCTTGACGATGCACAGTTTTCGTTTTCGATCTTATGTTCGTCGTTGAGGGCACCGCACGCGCGTCAAAAAATATTTGTAATTTTCTAAGTGCCTACCACTAGGAACAACTAGTGACAAGTATTTAGGGTCAAACCTAAGGAAAGTTGTTGTGGTGATCTCCGGTGTCACAGAAAGTTTAGGGGAGGGGTTTATTGGAGCCACGGAGGGCCACACATAAAGTAAAGAGACTGAAACAGAAAATAACATAAATAAACCTTAGCTTGGAATGGAATCGGTTGAGGTCGGTATGAACAGCGTCTCGGTCATTGGTGCAATGATATTCACCGTACATATCCGTCTCTCGGTTATAGAGTCTCGACCTTCACGCCCCTTTACTGTCACCATGTCATGCACGTGAGCATTTCGATCCTAGCTCTTCCTTTCAGTATCGAGCCCTCTAAGTCATCTCGGGAGCCCACCTTACTGTTCACAGAATTAGCTCGCATCTGAAAAAGTTACCAATTGAGCCCTCTGAGTCAGCAGCCTTTAGATCTAGAAGGCCCAAGATGGCTATAAGCATGGCTTGCGCCATACACCACACTCCAGTGCCCGCAACACGACCAGAGGTGAGGGGAACTGCTACACCTTTGCCCAGTATTGTGAGGGATTTCACCTCCGCCACTCCTCCGTAGGCCTCCAGCGAAGTCGTGGAGGCTCCACCACTTTGGAATCAAGCCAGGGCATCAGGAACGGGATCGTACGAATCTCAGGAGCCCAGTTTAGACTTCATGATGATCACCGCGCACGCTTCACTTTCTCTCACCTAAGCTAAGCTAAGAACAGCTAACTAGGCAGAAAAGTAAAGAAGAAATGAAAATGAAACAAAACTAAAGATTTATTGAACTTGAAATTATTACAAAACATGGTCGACACCAAATGGTGAAAAAGATGGCTTTTTGTACTCCAGCTGCCAAGTTGGTAGGTAGGGTTTTGACCATTTCAAATCCGCGGAGACCTCTGTGGTGTCCGACTTGTCCCCTGGTAGCTAGCACGTCACTTTTAGACTTTTGTCCTTGCTTCCTTCCCATTGGTCGCCTTTTTTTTGCTGTTGGAGGCTACCGTTGAAGATGTTATGGTCGTGGTCAGAGATGCTCTTTCCATTTTCGGCAAAGTTTTGACTTTCAGCGCACCGAGTCTTCATGGCTTTGTCGTCTGTCATCGTGATCACCATTAAGCTCTTGGGGACCTCCAGCGCCGTGCTGCATTCCTTCTTCTTTCATTAGTCTCCAAGCTGCTTCAACTTGGACCACTGAGATGCGGTCAGAACGGTCTCTTTCCTTTTATGGAAATATGTTGACCTCTGACCGCTTCATCGTGATGGCCTTGCCACTGACGTGGTGACCTCGTTGGCGCTCTTCGTGACCATTCTTCTCTTCCTCTTCTCTTTTTGGTCAGCATTTCTTGTCTTGGCCTATTTTGCCTTGATTTAGTCCTCTTTATGCCCAATTACCATTTTTTCCTGTCTTGTCACCCAATGTGTTTTCCCAAACGCAAAAGGACATAAAACAAAGGAAAAAGACTCGATCTAATCCTAAACAATACATCAAAAAGAGCACGAAAATAGGGCTCATCAACGCTGACTCGTCTACTGAGTGATAAGGTTTATACACACCTTGATGATGTCTTTACTGAGCTATTTACTGAAAAGGCAGTCAAGCATGCACTCTTCCAAATGCATCCCACGAAGGCACCAGGACCACATGGTTTTCAACCAGTTTTCTTTCAAAAATTGTGGCGTGCGGTGGGTCGAGATGTGACAAGGGATTGCTTGAGAGTGTTGAATGGCGAGAGTGAAGTGGGAATTTGGAATGAAACAATTATTTCTCTTATTCGGAAGGTTGAGAATCCGCAAGTAATGCAACAGTTTAGACCTATTAGTCTTTGCAACACCATTTATAAAATAGTTTCAAAGGTGGTGGTGAACCGATTGCGTAGATGGATACCGCATATCATTGATGAAACTCAAAGTGCATTTGTTTCGGGAAGGTTGATATCGGACAATATTCTAGTGGGTTTTTAGTGCATGCAATGGATCCATAATCAAAAGAGTAAGAGAAATGCTTTTGTGGCAGCCAAGCTTGATATGAGTAAAGCTTATGACCGGGTAGAGTGGTTGTTTTTAAAACTAATGATGGAAGCATTGGGGTTTGGAGATAAGATTGTGCGCCTTATTATGAGTTGTTGTTCAACAGTAAAATATTCTTTTGTGGTAAATGGTAGAGTGTTTGGAAGGTTGGCGCCGACAAGAGGAATAAGACATGGAGATCCTTTATCTTCTTTTCTTTTTGTTATTTGCTCACAAGTGCTTTCATCGATCTTTAAAGCTTATACGGAACAACTTTTTTTGGGAATCAGGATTGCGATGAGAGCTCCATGGGTGTTGCATCTTTTTTTCGCAGACGACAGTTTGCTATTTTTCAAAGCTAAAGGAGAGGGACTGTTAAGGGTAAAAGAGGCGTTGAATCTGTATTCTAAGGCGTCTGGACAACTTATAAACTATGAGAAATCAGCCCTTACTTTTAGTCCAGAGGCGAGTTCAGATGTTGTGGACAATGTGAGGAGAATTTTTGGGGTACGAGTGGCTCAAAGTCATTCAATATATCTTGGGTTACCCACTTTTATGATGAGACAAAAATGAGTGCAATTTGACTATTTAGCTGAGCGAGCAGCAACACGGGTAGGAGGATGGATGAGTAAGAATTTCTCAGTTGGTGGTAAAGAAGTGCTAATCAAATCAATAATTTAATCGATTCCCACCTATATAATGGCGTGTTTTCGGGTTCCTGCTTCCACATGTAATGATATTGAAAGAGTTTGTGCAAGGTTCTGGTGGGGAGATAAGGAGAAGGAAAGACATATGCACTGGATGACATGAAATGAGTTGTGTAAACCGAAGAGCAAGGGTGGAATGGGATTTAGAAGCTTAATCGATTTTAATCAAGCTTTATTGGCCAAACAAGTATGGGGGCTAATAAGATTTCCCAAATCTTTGGTTGCAAAATTATTAAGAGCAAAATACTTTCATGATAGCGACGTGATGGATGCCAAGTTTCATAGTAATTGTTCTTTTACTTGGAGATCTCTGATGTGGGGTAGAGAGTTTTTGAAAAAAGGCCTTATGTGGAAGATTGGTAATGGTAACGATGTGCGAGTCTTTGGAGATGCTTGGGTGTCGAGCTTCACTAATGGTTTTGTACGTCAGCGGGCACCTGGTCTGGAGGATCTTCGGGTAGCAGAGTTAATTGACGATAATGGGCAGTGGGAGAGGCACAAGCTAAATGAAATTCTCCAGCCAATAGAGATTGAAGCGGTGCTGAAGATTGAAAGATTAGACAACAGAGTGAGTGATAGGAGTTATTGGAAACATAATCCTAATGGAGAGTATAGTGTCAAATCGGGGTATCTTGTGGCTTCAAAATATTTTGATTCTCATCAGTCATGTTCAGTTATCAAGAATGAGCAATGGTGGAAATTTTTGTGGAGTTTTTCATTGCCGCAACGGATTAGGATTTTGCATAGAGGGTGTTTCGAAATATTATCCCAAGTGAACTCAATTTACGCAATCATCATGTTCCAATTTTTGGGTGATGTGGTTGGTGCCGGAAAGGTTGGGGATCAACGACACACACTCTTATCTTTTGTGATAAAATCCGACATCATTGGCATGGGTTTGAGTTCTGGCCATTATTGAAAAAGTGGGAAGGGCAAGTTATTTGGAAGATAGGTGAAGTTATGAAGGACTCAATTTCAAGGAAGTGTTTTGAGCAATGGCTAGTGGGTTTATGACATGTGTGGAAAGAATGTGAGTCTTATATTGAGGCTTTTGCTGCAGCAAAACAACAAGCAGCGTCTGCTATTTTAAGGATTGAAAGACTAGGAAATATCCGAAGCATGGACGATACAGACTTGATGTTGATTATGCAGTAGATGAGGAAAGAGCTCAAGGAGGAGTGGGGGCTATTCTAAGGAATGATAGAGGAGCTGCTAATTTTGCTATGGCAAAACCAATCGCCCTATCAGTGATAGTTGTGCATGGTGAATTGAAAGCGTTAATGTTTGGAATTTGTCAGTGTATCAAAGAGGAAATTTCGTCGATTGATGTACTTTCTGACTCTATACTGGCAGTGTTAGCTATTGCGGAGAAGAATGAAGAAGCTAGTGTGCTATATGAAGATATGTTTGATTTCTTTGCAAGGGTAAAAAAACTTAATGTTATTTCAGTGAGCCATGTCAGTAGAGAAGCAAATAGAGCGGTTCATGAGTTGGCTCGATTTGCTAGAAGTTTAGATACTACAGTAGTTTGGCATGATAGTTGGCCGTCATGGCTTTTGAGTATTGTTCTTGATGATTCTGAGTAATGAATGAATTTCTTTATCCTGAAAAAATGTATTTAGTGGTGAAATAAAGTGAATAGAGAGAGAATGAATAGTGAATGATACAAAAAATGAGGAGAACAGTAGGTTGAAAGGTGTAAAGTGAGCCTAATCAGCCGAACTAATTGGGCCGAAATTTCTTTATTTTAAAAGGAATAGGAGTTTAGAACAAGTATAACGAAACGCCCAAAAATAAAAGTAGGTTAAGTCAAACGGGATAGAGGAAATATATAGAAATGAGGGGTAAGTAATTTAAAAAGATCCAACATAGTTGAGTACAAATTGTAAAAATTATTAATGCAAAAAATCACGAATTACACCAAAATAATGTGACAACCAACCCAGTTTTAACGTGGGTGGTGGTGGGGGTGTTAAGCACGCGCGGTGAGGTGCGGCGGAGGATGTAAAGTAGAGGGAGCTTTTTAGTTTCTCATCAACACGGGAATTATATATGGACTATGGATGGATATTCGTATTCCTCACTTACCTTTTCGGGTTCTCCAACACACTCGTACCAAACCAAAATATTCCAAAAGTTTGAACATTGAAGAATATATTTATTAGCCCGGCCCAAAGCCCGATGTCTAGCCAAATTGTGTGCAACCGTTGGCTTGTCGTTATTGCATCACCTCCACGCCATCGAATCTTTCTGCACCCGTTTTGGTTGTCCATACAAGTATTTTAAAATTACCAATTTAGCACGCACTTCTTTTTGGGCCTACATAATTATAATTTTTGATCATTCAATTTGGATATTCTCATTAGTTACATCTCAATTAATATAAATATTCCTTTCAAAAATAATTAATATAAATATAATTTTATCCTTACACTTGTACAAATAAATTACCCACGTAGGAAAACAAAAGGGATGGCTCAAATGAGATGAGAATGAAATGACGTTTTCGACATTATTGGTATAACCTTACGGCTCAAAATTATCATATACCCATTAGGAAGAGATTAGTCATTCCTCGGTTACGTGGGGTATTTCTTATTTTCAAAAGTAAATTTAATCTATTCTTTCTACAAAAAAGTACCCTGATATTTTTGTATTCTGATAAACTTAACCATTTCTTCTCCCTTCCTTGCATACCGTCAAACTAGTTTGATAAGTTCGGGCCAAACCCGTTGTGAATTTTGCAGCAGGGCTGGTCAACTTGATTTTTTGGGGCCGGGTTGGTCGGGCTTGCAAGTACTAAGCGAAGCATTTTAGTAAAAAATGAATTGACTGACCAAATCATCATCTTTTAGTTCCACTTTTTTTTTTTTTTTTTTTTTTTGTGTGGAAATTATATTCACATGATTTCCAATGATATAGGATTTGTGCTACAATTCAAGCTTAAACAAAACAGTTTAATACATTAAGTTGTATAAACCTTAATTAATTGAATAGTAAACAATATTTTCGTATAGGAAAAAGTATCCTAACATAAATGGAGTACATATTAGACGTTTTCCTATTAGGCTGTACTGTTTATGAGGCGGCCCTATGGGCCTGTATTAAGGGCCGGGGCTTCGTGGCTCTTTAGATCATATGCCACCACAGCCAGCAGCCGCATCTGATTTAGCACACAAATAGTATCATATTATTATTTCATCAAACTAGAATTTAGAAAGAGAAACAAACAGTATCTATGATACTACTATATACAAGTAGCTCAACTAGAAATCCCAATGTAGACAGACAATGCACATAAAAACTCACACCCTCCAAAAACTAAAGCAGAAAAAGAAAAAAGTATGAGCAAGTTTACCAATGAATTGAGAGTTGTGGTGTCTACTGTCTAGTAATGATAGATATGATCTGTGTACATATGGGCCGTCATATTCAAGCCTTTAAGCATTGGTTCCCCATCCTTGTTAAAGCTAAACACACACAATCCCCCATTGTTCACATCCATTGCTCTGAACCTGAATCAAACAACATACGACTATCAAACTTGTTCGACTTCTCAAACTCAATCCAACAAAACTTACCTCTCTGGGCCGAGTCCAAGAGCTGTGCAGATCAATGCCCTCAGGATTGATTTATGAGTCACTACCAAGAAACTTTCTCCCTGTCCACCAACAAGGCCGGGGGAATTAGCATCCGTGGGAGGGGTTGCAAGAATGTATAATTGAGAGATAAGTTTAACATTATACTGGTGTAAGTAAGATTTCCATCCATGCTTCGCGAGCTCTCTCCCACAGCTGATCTACAGGATAAACGCCGTTGATGCAAAGATTGGAGGGATCTTCTCTCCATTGAACAAACTCCTTGGGATATAGCTTCCTGGCATCCACTGCCTCCATTACATAATAAATTTCATATAACTATAATTCCACATGCACATACTCATGAAACATCAAAGGGGCTTAAATGAGACAGACCATTTTTTAGGCCTTCCAGAAAATACAAATGAGCCTCCTTCAATGAGTCGAGATAAACCAAAGGCTCCTCCTTCCCTTTCCACAAGATTTCAGCAGTATACTGCACAATGAACTGCCAGTTTAAAAGGCTGAGGAATTACGAAGCCCTCCGACAAACCAATTTAACCATAAGCTAAAGAGAACCTTGGCACGAGATATTGGGCTAGAAAAACACTGGTCAAAGTGTATATCTGTTAAAGCTGTCCGGCATCTTTCCGCTTGTTCGATGCCTTCTTCAGTCAGGACTGACAGGTCTGAGCTGCCCTACATACATGATACATGACCAACTAATATGCTGCTATTATAATCAAAACTTTAATCTTAACAGAAAATGCATAATGGAAATTATCTTTAAGAATATTAGGATCAAGTCCAAATAAGGAGATATTTTAAGAAGCATAAATGTGACATTCAAGATTTTCTTGCAACAAATTACATGTGACAAAGAACAACTATCATGTAACATGCATCGTTTGTTATAAATGGAGCACAAAAGTTCTAACTGAAAGATCTAAGAATATTATAGACACAAAGAAACTTGACAGGTATACGGATTAGAATAATCTCTTGAAGCCAACAGGGCAGCAAATTCAGAAATAAAAACCAAGCTTCATAGACAAAAAGTTGTAAGATTAAGCTGTCAAGAAAGCAGATACAAGGCCATAAACGGGAGTTGAGAAACAAACCTGAACTCTACCTTCTTTATTCCAAGTGCTATAACCATGCCGAACTAGAGTTACCTTCTTTGGAGAAGACAATAATTTCTGAGTAAGTGAAGTAGTAGCTTTCCCAAAATCATATGCACCACCAGTCAGTGAAGCGTTGTTTCTACGTAACTCTGCGGTTAATGACTTATGGGGTCATGCAAGAGAAACCAAACTTGAAAAAAGTAGAAAAGATTGTAGGGCAAGAAAAAGAAATGTGTGCTTCTTTCTGTTTATTTATATCTAAATTCTAGTTGGAGGTGAAAGTTTCAAGGCACTGTTTTAGCAATTGCTCAATCAAACTACAACATGCAACTCTTTTAGGTTTTAGCAATTGCTCAATCAAACTCACAAGAAATAGACGTAGCACTCGACTACAGATGCTAATTGAATAAAAGTAATTGAATGCATCATCTACTTTAATCTATACCAATTGACAGCAGCAACACAGTACATAAATTAGTTAAAATATTAACAGAAAATTAAAAACCTAAGCTATTGACAGGTGAAAAAGAAGCATTATTATTTTGACAAAACTGATACTATCAGTTAAAACAGAGCACATAATTGACTGCAAGTCAGCCCCAGTTGTTGATTCATCAAAAAAACAGAGTAACAAACAAGAAAAGTGAAGTTACCAGTGGCGAAGGAAGAATCGGGAGCCGAAGACGAGCAGCAAATTCGAACGAATGGGCCCAAGCAAGAAACAGTTTTTGAAGGTTTTCTTGATTCTCCAATGGCGGAGTTGGATGGGAAGGGATTGAACACAAGATTACAACTCATTGCAGAATTCTGTATCTATTCCAGTTTTTCTGTTAGTATATATCACCAGTTATTTTCTGCCTTGTGCTTGAGAATTGTGAGATGTTAATTTGAGGGTGATAAGATTGGCCAAAATCTCAATGCAAAGTTGCAGGGTGTCCGAGATTTAGGAAAGCTGGCCATTCATTTTGTAGTGGTATGATTATGTATGATTTATATGATATCATATCTATCTATAAAGAGAGGTAGAGGTGTGGATTTGTTGGATTTTAATTTGATAAATTTGACTTTATATTTATTGTTGGATATTATTCTCAAGACTGGAATATTCTTGTTTTAAAGACTTTCAATTTTTGAAGGAATAGATAATTGAAACATGATAATATAAAGCAATAAAAAAAAATTAAATGATGTCACTCCTGTCCTGCTACAAATTCAATTTTTGTGAACCCCTGCAGTGAGGAATAGATAATTGAAACATGATACTAATACAAAGCAATACAACTTAATTTATTCTTAATAACAAAATAGCTGTTACACACCTATATAATCATAACTGTTACTACTACATAGTGAGATTCTGAATGAAGAAAAGCAACAAAAAATGAAAGCAGCATTGTATTCATGCCTCCCAAATTTACCGACTAATACAAGTGGGAATCTGATAGAAATATAAGGATGAGAGAAGAGAAGGTAAATTAAGTGTTGGTGAGAGTGAAAAGGTTCATAACATTGTGAATGGAGTAGAGAAGTATGAGGAAATAAGCAAGTAGAGCCACAAAACCAGCAACCATAGCTCCAGTGACATGATCACAAAATTTTGGGACTTGATCACAAATTGGCAGCCAACCTGCATGGCTGTTCCCTTTCTTCCCCACTTCCCCTATCGCCAAACATGCCGATATGCTCGAAATCAGCAGCAATAATATCATCTGCACCATCAATACTCTTCTTAACAAAATTATAAAAACAAATAAGTAAGTGTAAAATGTTGTACTTACCAAATCAAGAAGCAAGATGAAGTGGCCGTATGAACTCTTAGAAGGGAAGAAGAGCATTATAAGGGTGTAGCCAGCTGCAACTGCGTTCATCAATACGAAGTACCTGCAACAACATGCTAATTAATAGTATCATTTCCATATTAAGTTGATGATGAATTATATATATATTACTGACTTGAATGTTGGGGAATTGGTGTATTTGGCTTCGAATTTCATGTTGAAGACTTGAGCGGAGTCCTCGCTCGTGACCATCACTGCGGCTGCTGCAACAGTGGCTCCCAAGGCCAGCAGCCTCAGCAACAACATTGGAATCATGCTCTTTGACAAACTCATTGCTTTTCCTTATTAATTGTGGTCTCATGCAACAAAAATGAATAGAATCAATGTTGTTTTAATTTGGCTCAATTTTTTTGTATGTAATGAGATTTGTTTAGATAATAAAGAGGGAGGAGGAAAGATGAGTTAGGAAAGGCAGATGAGTGGGAGATTTTATTTTGTGTTAAGAGGGTCAATCTCTAGGTAACCTATAATGTCACCACCCCATATGTTTTGCCATTTGTGGCTTTTTCTTGAACTCGCCAATCTATTTCCTTTTAAATTATAGCCATAATTACCTAGTTACTTGTTGCCTCCGGAGTGTAAATATTATTTAAATTATTATGACGATACTAGGATAAATTAGTGTAGTATTGAAGTCAATATTGAGATAGGAAGTATTTTAATTGAGGTTAATAAGTTCAGAGTTGTATTAGTTTCATTGTAGCGGTTCTACAACTCAACATATTTAGAGTAGAACGTTTTTTTTAGGACCATGACTTTTACCATTTTGCAAAAAAAGTGACAACCTTTTCGGGGCTTCAATTTTAATAGAATATAAATATTATTTTAAATTATTATGTTGATACCATCATACTATGATTAATTAGTGTAGTATTGAAACGAAGAATTAAAAGGGGGTGATTCAGTTGAGCTGTGCTAGTTTCATTGTCGTGGTTCTGCAGCTCAACATATTTAAGATCGTGAGAATACGCTCCTTTTCTACGTACCAACAGAAATTAGCGGTTGAAAAAAATGTACAATACTTCATCGTCCAAAAATATTGAGAGAGAGAGAGAGAGAGATGGTTTTATGACAGGCAAAGTATTTGTGTCGTCACTTGTCAGTTCACCTACCTACCTGTTGAGTATGTACGGCGCTTCACCTACAATATCAGCTACATTAGATTGTTTATATACAAATCCAATATACTAGTATTGATGACTAATAAATTGTATTAGACATATCGCATATGTAGTCTTGTTTAGGTCCTGTTTTTTAATCTAGTCTTCCATACATGTGTCATGTTCGTGCATTTTCTTTCGAAGCAACCTAAAGACAATGTCGCATTGTGTGTGTTTTGGTTGTTCATATTATTAGTTTTCCTTTATTTTATTTGGATATAATTTGTATTTTTTATGTTATTTTTATGTAGGAATTGACGAGTTCGTGATCATAGAGATTTGGACGAGAGAAATCAACAAGAAAGAATTTCTATGGGATGGACCTGATTTTATTTTCCTTAAGACGTTATTTTATGGGATATATATATATATATATATATATATATATATATATATATATATATATATATATATATATATATAAGGCAAATGGTGATATGTCATTACCCTATATGGTAATATCAAATTTTGTCAAAAGTTCACTTTTGACAAATATTAGGTAAAATTGTACCCAATTTGACTGAAATACCCTTATAGGGTAGTGGGTGTATATTTATTACTGTTTTTCTCTCTCTTCCCTCTCATTCTCGCTCCCGTTTTTCTCTCCCTCTCCATTTTCTTCTCCAGCATGGCGATTTCTCTTCCTCTTCCTCTCACTCCGCCGTCACCTCTCTCCGCGGCGTCGAGCAAAGCCGCCGCACCGAGCAAAACCGCCGTGAGCAAGCACCAAAGCCGCGACGAAGCAGAGCACCGCCGCGACGCAACCGACGAAAGCCGCCACAAAACTAGGTCCTCCGTTCTTCGTTCATCCCCACTCATTTCCGCCGCCGTCTGCATCATCCAGAACCACTACACCAACTATTGTCGCCGGAAATTCATAGATCTCGCCGGAAAGTCATAGATCTAAAATTGGGGTAATGAGTTTATTTGAATTTTTTTTCAATTCATGATATTTTTTTTAGCCTTGTTTTTTACTCATTTATAGGTTTTTCGTTGAGTTTCTGATGATTTCTAGTGTATTTGGGTTGAATTCCGAGCGATTTCGATGTATTTGTGTAGATCTGATGTTGCTGTAAATTTCCGGCGACGGAATTTTCTGATTCAGGGTTGGTACGTTTTCGTAATTGCGTACTGGTGCGTACCAAGTTTACCTGGTACGCAGTACGTATTTACCAGTACGTACCAAGTGTACTTGGTACGCAGTACGCATACCAAGTTTACTGGGTACGCAGTACGCATTTATTAATGCGTACCAAGTTTACTCAGTACGCAGTACGTATTTGTAAATGTGTACTGCGTACCTAATAAACTTGTTACGTTTTTGTAAATACGTACAGAGTTGTCAAGTAAAATACAGGTACTATGTTTGATTATCACTTGATTTCTTCGATTTCGCGGGTTTACTATATTTTGAATGTCGATTGCGTACCCAGTTTGTTGAGTAGAATGGAAATTAGGGTACAATTTGCAGATTTGGCGGAAAATTGTACTGGTACACCGGGTATGTTTTGTGAAATACGTACCGGTAATTCCAGATCTGTAATTTCTGGAATCGTGGATAGCTTCTTGTTGAATTTCTGAAATTATTTATGCATAATGTATTTTCGCATTCGGTTCATTTGAATATGGCATTGTATGCTTAAAATTGATATGATTTTCGCAAATACGTACCAAGAAAACTAGTGTGTTTCTAGTACACTCGGTACGCATTCTGAAAAACGTAACGAGTGTATCAGTATTTCATTTAAATATAGGTACGTATTTACAAAAGCGTACCTACTTTACAGGTACACTTGGTACGCATTTTAAAAAACGTACCGAGTGTACCAGTATTTCATTAAAATATAGGTACGTTTTCACAAAAGTGGACCTACTTTACTGGTACACTTGGTACGCATTGTGAAAAACGTACCGAGTGTATCGGTATTTCATTATTTTCAAGTACGTATTTGCAAATGCGTACCTACTTGACAAGTACATTAGGTACGCATTAGTAAAAACGTACCAAGCGTACCTAGAGTTTTAGTACGTATTTGTCAAAGTTTACCAGTTTTACCAAGCAGATTATGACTAAACAGTGAATATGTATTTGTTATTGAATTATTTTTGTTTCTCATTGCAGCACAGATGGAAATACAAGAGGCAAATGAAGGCAAATGAATGAAAAGTGAATTCGTGTTAATATTTTGTGCATGATGGATAGTATTTTGTAAATCCATAAACATTAGTATATTTTGGTATAAACATTAATATCAACAAATGTATTGGTATTATTCATAAGATAACTATGTATTTGAATTCTGGTACGCACAATACGCAAATGTAATTTCTTTACATTCTCAACACCACAAAAGGCTCCGATATTCCTCCTGTTTTCAATTAATATTACATTAATTGAACCTGGTACGCATTGTCAAAATCGTACTAGGATTACCAATTAAGAATGGTACACTTGGTACGTATTGCGAAAATCGTACCGAGCTTACCACTTGCAATATGGTACACCTGGTATGTTTTTACAAAATCGTACCGAGTTTACCAATTCTACACTGGTACACCTGGTACGCATTGATAAAATTGTAACGAGTTTACCAATTCAACACTGTAAACTTTGATATTATAAGCTGAAAAGATTAACTTACAGTGGAGCTTCATCTAAGGTCAACCAATGCTCAAATGTACCAAAATTTACTTCAAAAAGTACAAAGATTTACAATAATATTTGACACAATATTGATTAAAACGTCAAAAATTTCAAACAAAAACCATGACAAACACTACACAGCTAATAGAATTAAATAAATCCCCAATTATCAACCAAATCTATGTGGATCTTGACATGTTTGGCGAGTATGACCCGCAACGCCACAAATTTCACATTTCTTCGTTTTGCGGGTTCTCGTTTTGATGCTTGGTTGGTTGCTACTCCATTCTTCTTCCTGATTAATCAAGCGGCGTCTTAGAGAACATGTACTCATATAATGACCTTTCTCATGACACCACAAACATCCCCGACTGCGTGTAGTATGAGATCCAGCTGGAATCCTCTTTGTACGCTTAGGTTCCTTAGGTGTAAGTACAATCCTTGAAGCAACATGTGGTGGCACACACCACGAATCTTTATCCAGAATAGACATCATCAGCATAAATCTCACGCCACGTCGCAGTAGAATACTATTCAAGCACATATGACAGTGGGGATTCCTTCTTAAACCTAAAAATGTTACGTTTGGTACAAAATTAGAAAATCGTACCAAGTTTTCCAAGAGCTTATACTTATATTTGGAAAACTTGGTACGATTTTCTAATTTCGTACCAAGTTTTACCAGTTCGATCTGTTACGTTTGGTACGAAATTAGGAAATCGTACCAAGTTTTCCAAGAGCTTATACTTATATTTGGAAAACTTGGTACGATTTTCTAATTTCGTACCAAGTTTTACCAATTCGATCTGTTACGTTTGGTACGAAGTTCCTAACCAGGTACGCATTGATCAAAAGCGTACATGCGTACCAAGTTACATGAGGTACACTTGGTACGCATTTACAAATTAAGGTACGCTGTACGTATTTATCAATACGTACTGCGTACCAGGTAAACTTGGTACGCACCAGTACGCAATTCAGAGAAAACGTACCAACCTGAACCAGAAAATATAGTCGCCGGAAATTTACCTCCATAGCTTTGACGCCACAACCAAAATTTGCGGGAAAATTACAATTGATACACCATAACACTTTCTAAACAAAAATTAAAGCAACAACCACAGCAAAATCGCAACCAAAATTGCTGAATAAAAAAAAACAAAATACAAAAAATTATCAACACAACACCATAAAATTGCTGCAAAAATCACAGCAAAAACACATAAATCTCCGGCTACGACGAAGCTAATCGCCACCACAAAATCAGAAGACACGGCGACGACGAACAATGTCCACCGCCGCGGAACAAAACATCGACGATAGAGAGCGGTTAATCAACGACGGCATCTCAGCGGCAACGGCGACGGCGACGTTGATGGCGATGGCGACGGCGACGACGGAGAGGGAACAACAATGGAGAAATCACTAGATAAATTAAGCTTGAAGAAGAAGAAACTGAAAAAAAAAACGAGAGGGAAGACAGACGTGAGGTGAGGGAAAGAGATGAAGAGAGAGAAAAAAGATAGAGAAAAATAAAGTTAAAAAGTAGGAGAGAGAGTGTAGTAGGATGGAATAAGGTATAAAATATAAGGGTATAAATGTCCAAAAAGTAAACATATGACAAAATTTGATAAAATTTGAACTAGTGACCCTTTTTGATATTACATTTCAGCTAATGACATATGGGTGCATTTCCTCTATATATATATATATATATATATATGGTGTGGATCTGATAGGAACTCATCCTTATATGAGTCCGTGCATTAATATCACTTCGGAAATGCACAAAATGCAGTATCTTAATGCACAAACATGGCAAATGGCACATTACACTAACTCAATGCACAAATATTTAACAAATTTTTTAATGCACAACATGAAATAATATAATGCACTAACTAAATCAGACAATGTATAAAATATATCAACTTTTCAATTTTTTTAATAATATATATTTGTGCATTGAAATAATGTAATTTATGCAATAACTGATGTGATAAAAATGCATGATTCCTACGGACTCATATAACTATGAGTTCCTATATGATCCTTTCCATATATATATATATATATATATATATATATATATATATATATATATGATGGTCCCGATACGAGTTACTGGTGTATTAGGGGGGGGGGGGAATACACCAGTTAGGATTTTTCAACTTTTGAAAAACTTAACACTTGAAATCAACTTCAACTGAGTAAAAGGACTCAGTTGGGATCTCACAGCTGAGTAAGCAACCTCAGCTGGAAGAGTGGTGCTGTGCGGAATGTGGTGGAAAATGTACTCGTAAAAACAAACTCACGCTTTTATGCACAGTTGGTCACAACCAAAACTGTTGATGTTGAAGGTATGCAGATTGTATGCGGTTAGTTTGTCAGTTGAGATATGCAAATAAAGACTGAACACAAATAAACACGACACACAAGATTTACGTGGTTCGGAGAGAACTCCTACGTCCACGGGGAGATGTGAGTCCACACACCTCAGTCCAAGTTCTTCTGGACAGTTCCACTCAACTTACGCGGGCTGAGCAACCGTTACAGTTTAGTTTCCGGGCACTAAACAGCCTAAGTCAAGTTTGCGGGTACTTGACGACCTGACTACCCAATTACAGGAAGAGTAATGTCCTAACACACTTTTTAGGGTGTGAGAATGGGTAGGATTTCCAACTACAGCTCGATCACGAATGAGAGCTGGATCTAAGGCTTGAACGAATAAACACTCAACCTAATATCAAAAACAGTTTTGATCTCTAGGAACCCTCAGCTACTAATGTTCTCTCAAAATGGAACTCTCAGCTGCTGATGCTCTTAGATGATGATTTTGCAGAATTGCTTTTTGCTTTGATTTCTCTCGTGAAAGCTCTTGAATTTTCGTTGTCTCACTTCTCTATTTTCTCGAATGAGAGAATGCCTCTATTTATAGGCGGAGAGAATCAACTAGCCGTTGGAGGAGCAGTTGATCTCTGATCGGTTGAAAGCGATGGCTTGTCTCTCATCTCTGCAGACTTTCCCGATATGGCATATGTGCTCTTCTGCTTTCCATCTGAGACAGCCTTGTGTTGGGCCAGATGGGGTAATGACTGAACGGTCAAACCCTCATGTGACTTCCTTTTGAAATTCAAATCTTTGACAGTCAACTTCGGTTTGTAGGTTGAAAGTCTTGACCTTCGTCTGAGTGATCTTCAACTGATGTTCCGATCTGTCGAGCTCTCAGCTGACTTTGAACTTCAAACAGTTGAACTCCTTGTTCGAATTCTATAACTGAGGTTCTGAAACTGAACACTCAGTTATCTTCCTTGTATTTACTCAGTTGGGTTTGAACCCTCAGATGATTTCCTTTTCATCTGATGTTCTCTTCCTTTCAACTGTTTCTCATCTGATGAACGCTCAGTTGGTTTCCTTCTCAACTGATGTTCTGAAGACTTTCCCTTGTTTGCATCTGAACAAATGAACTCTCAGTTGTCTTTCTTCACAACTGATGTTCTGTCTGAGTGATGCCTTGTTGCTATCTTCAGCTGGAGACCTGTAAAGATAAAATCTTAACTTTGCTCAAACAGCGAGCCTAAATTCTAACATTAGGTTCTGGCAACATCTACTCGGTTGGGGTCAGCCGGTTTTGGAATTCATCAAAACTTATACTAATAAATTTCCCAACAATATATATAGGCGATGCTATTCGGACATAGTATGTCGGACATAAACGGTTCGATCAAGAAAAAAAATAAGCGGTACTCCCCCACATTCACTCCCCCTCAAAATTTTTCCTCCCATCCCCCAAAGAAATTTCTTCCTAATTAAAACTGTATTAATTAAGATCATATTTCATCGACATAAACATATTCTCTTCTCTTCTAATTAAAATTCGAAAAGGGTATTATTGTACATTCATAAATGGCCGAAATTAATGAAAAAAATATTAATTA
This sequence comes from Schizonepeta tenuifolia, assembly GCA_029490685.1. NCBI lineage: Eukaryota > Viridiplantae > Streptophyta > Magnoliopsida > Lamiales > Lamiaceae > Schizonepeta > Schizonepeta tenuifolia. Next base: position 58,564,215 of record CM055955.1, read on the forward strand.
AAAAATGTATAAAATTAGTTTTTTACTTGATCGAACAGATTATATCCGGACATAGTATGTCTGAATAACTTTATTGATATATATATATTATTAAGTCTAGATAATTAATTAGGAATTATGGGCTAATTTAAAGGTCTCTAAGCCATATTCATTGGGGATGGCGGCTGACTTGTAGAAGAATTCTATTTCCTTATTAATTAGGCTTAGTCATTAGATATTGGATATGCAATTCAATTCCTTAGTTTTGGGGGGAATTCTTAGCCTCCGATATTGGAGACAAAGGCAGAAGACTAGTTTCAATTTTATAGTTGGAGATTACGTATTTGTTTCTAGTTGGGATTGTTTCTAGTTTTGGTTGAAGAATTCGAGTGACAATTTCGTTCTCTTTGCTTTCACTAGACTATATTCATGTCTTCTTTATTTTATTTGATCGTGTTTATTTTATTATTATGAGTAGCTAATTTTTTTGATTCGGCGAGAATATTGAAGCACTAGTCTAATAATCTATGAGACTTAATTGTTCGTATAATTAATTTGCTAGAATTTCGATTTTTTCCTTGTGTTTAGAGTTAATTCCGATTTTGTTTAAGCATGATCAACTTAGATTAAATTGTATTACAGTCAATTAGTTCCCCCAATCTATAATTGTTGGAACAGGGCTAATTAGTGATAACACTACCATGTTCGTAGTAGGACTAAATTGGTAAACGGATTATTACTTGAGTTTTTGGGTTATTCGTTTAAATCGGGTTCCTTCAAATCTAAAAGCTATTAGAGCATTAAATCTAAGACTAATGTTTCCAGCTAGGTTATGTTTTAATAAGAGAAATAGTTAGGTCTGGCGTCTATAGCTAAGTATCGATAAAGTACGTAGGAATTGGGATATGTCCGCTGCATTCACGGTACCCTATAACTGGTTGATCCCAGATAATTAATTAATCTTTGCGTCGATGATCAGAGCCTAGACTAGTGTGGATTTATTCGAAGCCGAATTACTTTCTTTTGATTTATATCTAGTTTACTATTTCGTTAATTTCTTATTTTCTTAGTTAATAATTATAAAATCCAAACTTAAGGCGTGGTGGCTACACCAAAATTGAGTTATAGGAAAAATAAGTTATATCTCGTTCTCTGTGGTTCGACCCTGCTTATTGCTATACTCATTTTGATTCTGCGCAGGATTTGCAGGAATTATTTGGGAGTATATGACGATCACCAAATTGGTGCCGTTGCCGGGGAACGGTGTTAATTAATTTTTTTTTCCTATTGATTTTGTTTTATTTTCTTTCTGTGGTTTATGAGCAGGTCTTCTAAGCCAACTCTCGTTTACGATTTTGAGATCAAGAAGACCGCGAAGAGGTTGAGAAAAGAGGCAAAGACGAGGAAGCAATGAAGTCTGTCGGATTCGAAAATTGTTCTGTCTGCCCAGACAGAACGTTTTTCAAGGCTGAACCCAGTGCCTCAACTGCTGAAGAGGATCTGTTTGCCCAAACAAACCCTAACTCACAGGCAGAAACAGATACTGAAGAAGAAGTTGAGTCTATTTCCGTCGCGAGTACTAAAAGTGGCATGGCTGATAAGGATCCCAGATTGTGTGACTTTTCCAATCACGAGGCTAATGATCCTCCTACGCCGATCCGATTGCCGGAGGCTGCTACATCTGTCGAGATAAAGCTTGGATTGCTCAATGTTCTTCCCAAGTTCTATGGCAAAAAGGGAGAGGATCCATACAATTTTCTAAGCGAGTTTATCAAGATATGCAAGGTGCAGAAGTGACCAAGTGGAGTTTCCGAGGAACACTTCAAGCTAGCAGCATTTCCTTTCACTCAAACGGCATAAGCGAATGCTTGGTTCACCAGTCTTCTTCCAAAATCCATATCCACATGGCCTGAAATGAAGAAAGTTCTTTTGGAACACTTCTTTCCTCCTACCAAGACTCATGCATTGAAGAAGGAGATTAGTGGAGTGAAGCAAGAATATGATGAATCATTGAGTATTTACTAGACAAGATTCAGGAAATTGGTGGATAGGTGCCTGAATCATAAGTATTCTGATGGGGACTTGTTGCAATATTTCTACCAAGGCATGACTGTCGACATGAAGGATTTTGTCAACTCATCAAACAAAGGAGGGTTTTCATATTGCCGAGTTAGCGAAGCAAAGAAGTTAATTCAACATTTGGTAGAAGCAACAAGAGAGTACAAGGAACCTAGAATTAGTTTGCTTAAGAGAGCGTCACAGTCGAGTTCCTCCGATTTTCAAGAGAAATTTGAAGAAAGAATAGGAAGGATGGAACGAATGTTGAGTACTGTTGTTGAGAAGGTTGCAAGTGTTGGACCGATGGAGAGATCATGTGGTATGTGTGGTAATTTGAGCCATTCAACATTGCAGTGCAAATTGAATAAAGAGAATCTCATTGCTCATGTAAATTCCTTTGAAAGTTGGTATGGTAATCTAACACCAAGCACTTACAATCCATGTTGGAGCGATCAAAGCAATCAAGTGCAGCAGCAACAGGTTTATCGACCACTTCATCAAAGAGAATTTCAGCAAACGCCACCTCCTCCACCTCCGCAAGAAAAGCAAGGCAAGTAACTTGAGGAGATGATGGCTGATTTGATTGGCTCACAACAATTTTTGCAGAATAATGTGCAGCAATTTCACCAGTCTCAAGCTGAGCAAAAGGTGTGCATGGATGGATTAGCTCGTCAAATCTCTCAACTTTCGACTTCTATAACTGAACTCAAGGGGAATCAAAGCTATTTATGGTCACAAGTTCAAGTGAATTTAATCACCTTGAGAAGTGACAAGGAGTTGGAGGAGCCACCAATAAAAAAGTTGGAAAAGAGTTTGAGAAACGAATCCGAAGAAGGTGCTGGTTTGCCCAAATGGGACTATTCTGACATTGAAGCAGTAGTAGAAGAGGAAGGTGAAAATACGTTCTGTTTGGCCAAAAATAACAGTGATCCGCTAGTTGTGCTGAAGGAAAAGGAGGCCGGAAAGAAAATTGCACCGGAGGAGCCGACTAAGGTGCATAAACATTTGAGTTTATATGATCCTAACCTTAAGATTCCTGCACATTTTCCTTGAAGATTAGCAAAGAAGAAGCAGGAGGAATATCCCATAGACTTCATACGATATTTGGAATATTGGAAATTAATCTTCCATTTCTTCAAGCGATCAAGCTTCAGCGGTTGAGCAAATTCATGAAGGATTTCATGCTGGAAAGAAGAAGAATGTTGGCAAGATTTTGAATAGAGGGAGCATATCAACCGTCATGCAAAGAAAATTGCCACCCAAATGCAAGGATCTATATATGTTCTCTTTACCTTGTTCCATTGGAGGTACAAAACTTAAGCATGCTATGTGTGACTTAGGAGCATCTATTAACATCATGTCATTATCTATTTATAATAGCTTATCTGGTGTGGAGTTGGTAGATACTAATATTAGGATGCAATTGGGTAATGGAGCATGCATTTATCTTGAGAGTGTTTTAGAGAATGTTCTTGTGAAAGTGCATGATTTTATTTATCCTGTTGATTTTTATGTGGTTAAAATGAGTGATGATTCCATATTTTGTGATTATTTTGTATGTATTTAAGGTGTCTAGATAGAGTCTCTGTCTAGTCTTTTGTGTCTTTTCGTATCTGGGAGAGCACAATTTGGACAACAGGTGCGTTTTGGGCAGAGCAGGTGCATTTGGGCAATACAATGATATATTCCGTGAAAAAGGCGAAGGTTGCAGATACAAGGCACTGAGCAGCTGAAGAAACTCCAGCTTGAACAACATAGTTAGCATCAAATGTGTTGCTGCTCAATGGGGTCGCTTTGCCCAATACAAGGACTTTGCCCAGAGAAAGTCCGTTGATCGTCCAGAGCTTGCATTTGGGCAATGGACGAATGCATCTTATCAAAAGAAGCAGATAAGGACGAAAATCAACCAAGTCAATCTTTCCTTATCCATATAGATTCGAATCGCATCAAATCTCTTGAAGATAAGGATGGACAAATTTGGGCAGCACTTAACAAGGAAAGAAGAATCTGGACAGCTGCCCACGAAGGAAAGTATATCTGGGCAATAGCTAAAGAAAGAAAGTCTTATAGAAGAAGGCAACCCTTGGCCAAGCCCAAGTCTCTAGGCTAGGCCCATCAGAAACCCTACGCATGCCTCTATAAATACTACTTTAAATCAGGCACAAACGGATTTTTACTTTTTACTACTCCCGATAGATCAGATTTTACTCATTCTTAGTTGGGAGCTTCGGCTCACTTTTAGTTTAGTATTTTTATATTTTCATTTATGTTCTTTTCAGCAACGTCGGAGTCCGCCATTGCTCAAGACGTTCAGATTATGTTTTATTTCAATTCAAGTATGTTTTCTTTTATCTCTTTTGCTTTTGTTTATTTAATTATGTCTAGCTAAGTTTCTCTAACCTGGTCTGGACAACGATGAATTAAATATGAACCAATAAATTTGAGAGGTCTAAGTTGTGCTTGATAATTGCATGCATGTGTTCCCGATATGTTAATGAGCTTGTTCCAATATGGTGTAATACAATTAAGGGGTTAATAGGCCGTTAATCACTTAAGACATATTATATTACTAAACAATTAAGAAGTAAGAGTGTTTTCTATAACTTATTTTAGTTAAGGTCGATGAGCATTAGAGGAAGGTGTCTACCCTGTTGAGCAAGACGTGATGATTCTTTTTTGGGCCTTTCTAGATTTTAATGCTCTCTGGACGGGAAACTGAACGATGACTCCGACAGAGGTATTGCCCAGAGTAGGGAGCCGGCGGTGCGTAGCCAACTAAGTAAAAATAGGTCAGGGAAGGTGTTTGTTGAAAGTGTCACGAGTAAAAAGGGATCTCAGCATTCAAGTCCTATAACCAACGATGCATGCAGTGATAAATATATTTGCACCGATGACCGAGTAAGCGTTCATATTTAATGAGTCAAGTCCAGGCCAGGTTACTTTTGTCTATTGATCAATCTTCTGTTTAGTTTCAGTTATTTATTTACAACGTATTGTCCAAGAAGGGTACTGTGACCAAAATCAAAACCTTTTTGCAAGACCGGTGGAAGGAGGCAAGAGAAAGATACTATCAACTCCTCGTGGATCGACCCTGTTCTTACCGCTATCTATATAGCTGTGGGCATAGGCTACAAATTTATTTTGTGAGTGCTAACGACTGCCTCGTCAATGAGTGATATGCAATCAAAGAGTTTTTTTGGAGTTCTATTAGGTCGTCCTTTGTTAAGGACTGCTAAGTCGGTCATTGATGTCTTTAATGATACTATTTGCTTGGATCATCATGGTGAGAAATTCACTTTCAGCATTGATGATGCCTTGAATAATCCTTTTGATGTTAAAGATGTTTGTGCTATTGATGTGACTAACTCTCATGTCCAAGGATACCTTGAGACTGAATTTAAGCAGGAGAAACAAGATCAAATTTCGATGAACGAGGCGACTAATTTTGATGCTCAAGGTTCTGAAAATATGTCTCGTTTGTCCAAACATGACGTTTGTGATAGATCCATACCATGTGATGAGAAGCTACCCAAGTTGGAGCTTAAGCCACCTAAATTCGAAAGAAAAAGAATCTGGTGATTTCTTTCCTTTTACTTTATTTATTTAATTTTATTTCTTTTATTTTTTGTGTTTGAGTCTGTGTTTGTACTCCTTGTTATGCTTATTCTTTGTTTGCTTGAGGGCAAGCAAAGTTTAAGTGTGAGGAGGTTGTCTATGTTCATTTATGTTAGTTCGTTTTATTGAGTCAAGTTAAGCCAAGTATTATTGAATTTGTTGATATTTGTGAATATACTCAGCCCCTATGAGTCTTGTGATGAACATGGTGATTCAATATATTGTCAAATGATGAGATGCGATTTAAAGTTTGAGTATTTATTGAATGATATTTTGGATGATGAAAGAGGGCAGTAGTGAGTTTCTTTACCCACACTTAGATGATATTTGAGCCTAAAATAGTAGAGCACTCTCTACTTTATTTCTTTCTGAGAGAATTTTTGTTCACAAAGTTGAGATATCATGTGTATCATATGTAATAAATGATAGAAGGCACTAGGATGAACCAATTTTAGCATGCTTTTCCTTGCCTAACCCGTACATTAAACCCCAGTGAGCCACTTTGAAGCCTTGACCGTGTTCTTTTTATTTAAGTTACTAAATATTTAGCCAAGGCCTATTTTAACTTTCTTTTGACCCTATTGTGGATGTTTCAATTTCGAAAATTCATCCATGTGATATTTTTAGAGGAAGGAAAAAGTATAGTATATGTTCACTTTGTCCAGACAAATGATGAGTTGAAGTTTATGTTCTGAATAAGAAATAAAAGCTGAGTTTTGGTTTTGTTTGACCAAACGACAGTTTTTGTCACTTATATTTTGTGATGATTATCGTTGTGTTGTATGATGAAGTTGTGAAGTGTATGCTTGTTCAAAATTGAAAAGAAAGGTGCTGGAAAAAAAAGGAAAAAAAAAAGAGAAAGAAAGAAAGAAGGAAAAAAAAAGTGAAAAAAGATTGCACCTAATTTGAGTTGAGCATCTGTAGATTTGTTGTGGGTAGTTCTTTAGTTGAGGATAAGTTAGTTGATTTTCTCGTGATGCCTATTGCTTATGGATGATAATTCGGTTTGGACATGCATGATATTCTGTTCTTATTTTTGAAGCCTAGGAACCTACTAGATCCTACTAACGTTTCGAATGGTCCCTAGCCCCGTTACACCAAATGAACAAAGACCTTTTTGAGTTACAATTTGACTACTATATATCATGACTGCGTGAATCTTGTCTTTGTATGGTTGTCCTAAATACTATAATGAGTGAATGAGTGAATCTGTGAGCTATACTCAATTGTTGCCCAATTTTGACTAAGTTGATGATAATGATGCGCTCTTGAATTTCATTTTTGTCATTTGAAAGTTGAGAATTGCTCTGTGGGTTACTTGATTCTTATTTTGGTAGAGAAAAGTTTGCAGACTTGACATTTCGGTATTTTCTTGGCTAGTATATTATTTTGTGTGTCGAGTCTTGATCGTGTCTCATTCTTTATCTTCTATTTTCTTTTCCTTTTATTGAGTCATTGGAAAATTGATTTTTTTATCAACAACCATGTTTGATGATTGAGTTTTATCTTCACTTCATACTTGAGGGCAAGCATAATTCAAGTGTGAGGATGTTTGATGTGTGTGTTTTGGTTGTTCATATTATTAGTTTTCCTTTATTTTATTTGGATATAATTTGCAATTTTTTATGTTGTTTTGTGTAGGAATTGACGAGTTCGTGAGCATAGAGATTTGGACGAGAGAAATCAAGAAGGAAGAATTTCTATGCAATTTTAGAAGAAGTCGAAGATAGAAAGAATTGGATGGACCGGATTTGATTTTCCTTAAGACGTTATTTTATGGGATATGTATATATATATATATATTTAATATTTTTATTATTATTATTAAGTCTAGATAATTAATTAGGAGTTATGGGCTAATTAAAAAGTCTCTAAGCCCATATTCATTGGGGATGGCGGCTGACTTGTAGAAGAATTCTATTTCCTTATTAATTAGGCTTAGTCATTAGATATAGGATATACAATTCAATTCCTTAGTTTTTGGGGGGATTCTTAGCCGCCGATATTGGAAACAAAGACAGAAGACTAGTTTCAATTTTATAGTTGGAGATTACGTATTTGTTTCCGGTTGGGATAGTTTCTAGTTTTGGTTGAAGAATTCGGGTGACAATTTCGTTCTCTTTGATTTCACTAGACTATATTCATGTCTTCTTTATTTTATTTGATCGTGTTTATTTTTATTATTATGAGTAGCTAATTTCTTTAATTCGGCGAGAATATTGAAGCACTAGCCTAATAATCCGTGAGACTTAATTGTTCGTATAATTAATTTGCTAGGATTTCGATTTATTCCTTGTGTTTAGGGTTAATTTCGATTTTTTTTAAACTTGATCAACTTAGATTAAATTGAATTACAGTCAATTAGTTTCCTCAATCCGTAATTGTTGGAACAGGGCTAATTAGTGATAAAACTATCATGTTCGTAGTAGGAATAAATTGGTAAACTGATTATTACTTGCGTTCTTTGGGTAATTTGTTTAAATCGGATTCCTTCAAAGCTAAAAGCTATTAGAGCATTAAATCTAGGACTGGCGTTTCCAGCTAGGTTATATATTAATAAGAGAAATATTTAGGTATGACGTCTACTGCTAACTATCGATAAAGTACGTAGGAATTGGGGTATGTCCGCTGCATTCATGGTACTATATAACTGGTTGGTCCTAGATAATTAATTAGTCTTTGCATCGATGATCAGAGCCTAGACTAGTATGGATTTATTCGAAGCCGAATTACTTTCTTTTGATTTATATCTAGTTTTCTATTCAGTTAATTTCTTATTTTCTTAGTTAATAATTATAAAATCCAAATTTAAGGCGTGGTGGCTACACCAAAATTGTGTTATAGAAAAAATAAGTTATATCTCGTTCTTTGTGGTTCGATCCTACTTATTGCTATACTCATTTTGATTCTTAGCAAGATTTGCAGGAATTATTTGGGAGTATACAACGCTCACCACACATCTTCATTTGAGTAGTGGAAACTTGAGAGTTTATAAGTTGATCTAACAGGATTCGATGCAAGAACATCTGAGTTTAGGCTTGTTATCGGATATGTAGATGAGATTCCCAACTCCACTTTTTGTGTCTCACAATCAAAATTACTAAATAATTTTGATACTAGAATTTTTTTTTTTCCTCCCCATAACTGAGGTTTTAAGCTCTTGAACCAACCTAAGTCATGGCTCTCCATTTTCTCTCTCCAGAGTAAAAACCTACATACCAATATACCATACTTATCTTCTGCTAGAGAAAGATTCTACAACGAATGTGGTTTCTGGTGTTTGTAGGTGGACCCCTCTCGAGTTATGAGATTAGATTTTCATTAGTACTTTAGCATCGCTTATAACAACCTTTGATCTGAAAAGAAAAGTGCAGTACATACAACTTAATGTTATTGCATTTTCTTTCTAAGCAAACAGAAACACAGGGGAGGGCACCACACATTCATATGAGCAAAAATTGGTAAATCTACGGAGAAAAATGATAATCAAGGAAACTGCATAATAACAATCGTTTTTCTAGAACAGGCTTGCACAAATCCAGCTGATGAAGGTAATAAACTGATAAACTCGTTCACAAGATAAAAGTTTTCAGAAGATTCATAAGGTTGTACGACGATTTTTTACATAAAATGGTTACTTAGGACATATTGCTTTTCAACATCAGTAGAAATGATATACCAACATTAGGAAAATCTCAGTCATTGGGAGGGAAGTCCTCATCTGAAGCATTTCCAAGAAATGATCCTAGTGTCTTTCTCAACATGCTGAAGGTCTTATCATCCTGCTCACAAGAAAATTGTCATTGACACTTCATCCTAGAATCTATAGCATGAAAGAGCATGGCAGAAGGGCAATATGATATATTTCACCTTTTTCTTCTTCTTGAGGGATTCCTCCAGTTGAGCTATTCTTGCTGCATTTGATTTCTCCAGTTCAGATATCATGTTCTTCTCTTTCTTCCCTATGAGCATTTGTTAAGAATTATTCTTGCGCGTTCTGTATATGTAGAGTGGGAAATACGACAGGAGTTTCATTAGCTCACTGATTTGTTCATATCGTAGAAATAACTTCTCCTTCTCCTCTTCTTATTTGAAAATCACATATGTCAATAACATCAAAATATGTTACATATATAGTTATGTTGTCAAAAGTTCACTTCATTTTGAGACGATTATTGCAGAACAAATTCAGCAAATATTGTTTAATAGATACATACAGTCACAAGTATGAGTAAATGTAGTAGACATGTGGTGCTTCCATGAATACAGTGATACTCTAATGATATAATTACATCATAACTTACTTTAGGTTATCAGATCATACCAATGTTATCCATACATCACATATTAGAATAGATTTGTTAACTAGGTGTTATAAGTAGGAAATTACAGAACTATTATGACAATTGCAGTCAATATAATAGTATAAGCACCTTAAAGTTAACAATTTAATTTGATTCTTCTTAGTCATATAGTGTACCAAATTGGAAAGGCAAAACATATGAATCTTTCGATAGACATTCAATCTTGTAATAATATTAAGATCTTCTTTCAACTATCATTTCCCCTACATCCAGATGTTCCAATCATCGAAACTTTGAACTTAGAAATAATTCATCAAGCAATTTACCAAGCTCTGACTAGAGAAAGTATAGACTAAAGACGGAAGATGTAGGAACATTACCTTTCAGTTTTGCAGATGTGAAGATTTTTCCTTGCAGAGTTTTTCATAAACTTCTTGGAACTTAGCAGTCTCACTCTTCAGTAAATTTTCACACTATAGAGATGCAAATACATCCAGTTGAACTCTTAATGATGGGAAGTAGTAAGATATTTATAGCCTCTGTTGTTCACCCCAAGTTAGTACCTCTTTTGAGTTCTTCAAGAGACCCTTAGCAAAGCTTTGCCTGTCATTATTATGAAGAGATGCTTAAGTTAAACCCAGAAATAACCATAACAAGGAAAGTATGATGAAAATTGTGAAAATAATATTAATCTCACCTTGTTAGATCTAAACGAACACTTTATGCATATAAAGTTATTGCGTCGTTGGAAAACTTAGCACAGTCAGTATAACAGAAATAATAAACTGTGCTGAAATAAAAGACACACAATATGGTAACCCAGTTCAGTTTTGTAACCTACGTCTGGTGGGCCTTTGCCCAAGAGAGAACCAATCCACTATTAGAAGAAATAGCTACAGAGGATCTTACATATACAGGTTGACACCTTATGCTACCCTTTCGTTCAACCTCTTCCTAACTTCACGTGAATTCGTGATTGATCGATCTACAATCGCTCAACCTAAGCTCAAACCTCCAGTCCGACCCTTAACTCTCTTTAAGACTTAATTTATCAAAGATAAACTCATAATATTCCGTGCTCTCACAATACAATACTCTCAAGAAAGTATGAGCACTCAAACAATTAAACAACGGCCATATATAGGTTTGAAACCCTAGATCTCTTCGCCATCATGTATATCTCTTTAGATCTTCTTTCCTTGTGAGGATAAGGCTTGAGGAACACGTTCAACATCTGCTTGATAAGTATCTTGTCCGCATCTATCATAAACATGGAAAAGATTCCACAAAATCCGCGCACATATGGAAAGTCTCTGCCAGACTGTTCCAGGTTCCCGTAGCACAGACTGAAGCACACATAACAGAGTTTGTTCTACGCAGCGGCTTTGACACTTCGGCTGTACTTTTGGCTACATAAACTTTGCCAACATCTTTGAGCAGCATCACCTCTTGAGTAGCAATGCCTCAAATCCAACAATCTCCCCCTTTGGCATTTATGTAGACAAAACCAATCATCAAGAAAATAATCAATCATAAGCATCTTCATACCTCCAAATCCTCCAAGTCCTAACTTGTATGAAGTATGCTAAAGCCCCCCCTCCAACTAGCAATTGGAGAAATCTGTGTTGAAACTCCTCTTTAATTAATGCATGGAGTAAACCGATCACCAAGTAAATCTTCAATCATCGAGCAGATGAACTTCAACATAGCAACAAAGTAAACCATAAGTTATAAACTAGGAAGCTAATATATATGTCCATCAAAAATCATCAAGGAGTAGAGAGAGATTAACTCCTTGGAACCAAAAATTAAATATGTGCATAAACTGACACAGACACTAGAATACCAACATAAATTCTTCTATTTTTCTTCTACTCCCCCTTTTTGTCTGGCAGAAATGACAAAGTAGAGGGGTCTTCCATCCAATCTTCAGAAAGACTAGGATTACTTTTTCTTCGCAACTTGAGCTGATGCTTGAAGGTTCTCTTCGTCCTCTTGAGTTTGGGTATCTTCATCACCCAAGTCTTCTTTAACATCCTCATCCTCAGCATCAGCTGCTACTTCATCATCAGCATCATCATCATCAGCATCATCATCTTCGGGCACAGTCCCTGCATCTCGTGGCCCAGATCCAGATAGCACAACTTCTCCTCTAGCAAAGACTGCTTTGGCATCATTGAGTAATGCCGCAATCTCATTCTTTCACATACGAAGCCTCTTCATTGGAACAAGATGGAGTTGTACTAACGCTCCAGCTCACGCAGCATCCTTGAAGAAATAGCCCTCAGATTAGGCTCACTCAGCACGGGCGCTGGCACAGTGGATGTCGGCTTCTTCCTTTCCACAATGCGGACAGAGGGACCCTCGATGTCTTTAGGATGAACAGCTTCATTGAATAGCTTGTCATGAATGACAATGCTCTTTAGAGTACGCTCAAATTGTTCTCCTACATACACCACTTCAGGGAATTGAGATGTGATGGTTCCAAAGATAAGACCAGGATAGCCTAACGTCTTAGGCTTCTTCATATTTCCAGCATGTTGGGTGACGTGGTCGAAGACCAAATGTCCAAAGTTGAAGGGCTTGAAACGCCTAATTCCATACAACACTCTAGCTGTTTCTTGGCTTACTGTGGCAGAGTGTGTGGTAGGACACCAATTTCTGACTGCAATCTTATGCAGGATTGCATACTTCTGGGACAGCATCGAGGAACTGATGGACATGTTCCTCTTCCACGTTCGGTACACCCCGTGCGTGATCTCGCTGGCAATTGTATCCAAAGACACATCCTCTTCTTCTATCCCATGGTCATCACGTCCAACAAATGCAGAAATAACAGCTGGAGAGAAATTGATATACCTTCCTCGAATGTAAGTATTGAAGTGGTTGCGGGAGGAAGAGTCAGCAATACTCTTGGACATGTTGCAGTAGAATTCCAGCAAAACTGCTCGAACATATCGTCGAACAAGATAGACGGTCTGATCCCACTTGGCATCTTCCAACAGTTTGTCCAAGCCGGTTCCCTCCAAATTTTGCTTCTTCACAGTTCGCTCATAGACCAGCTTCTTGTGGATGACATTATCTCAAGCCTCAGCATGTTCATCAGACTTGAACCTGAGGGCATCTTGCACAACCTTTGTTCTCTGTTTGGGATCAGTTGAGAATAGTTGTCTTCTTGAAGATGTGGCCGATGATCCACCAGGGTGAGCAGCAGAAGAAGCTCCATGATGAGATGCTTCATGCTCAGAATTCCCAGCATCACTTTCCATAGCACGATCAGGCCCAGACTCCACTTCAATGGGCTGATTGGGATCCACACCCTTTTTGGACTTTGCAGCAACTTTCTTCTTCTTCTTGGAAGATTCACCAACCTTCCCTTTGCCCTTGACATCACGGGCAGCAACAGCAACAATCTTCTTGGCCAATTGACCCCTCGTTCGAGTAGCAAGGGTCGCAACAGGTTCCTTGATAGTCAAGGCAGCTTCTTCAAATTCTGACCTTCTTTCTGGGCAGGTCAGAAAGCTTGCGAAGACGTCTCTTGGAAGACTTCTTCTTCTCTGTTGGCACAGACTCTACAGGATCCTCCAGATCTGCCACAAAATCATCAATGGCAGCTTCATCAACATGAATCTCCTCCTCAGCAACAGGAGCCTCCTTCTCAACTTGTTGAAACACGGAGATTACATGAGGGATAGGGGCTTGCTCTTGCACAGTTTGAGAGCCACCGACAGATGATGCAGATTGCCGGAGAATAGAACGGGAGGTCGAAGACTTTGAAGGAGTAGTCTTCTTCTTGAAGGCGGCAACAAGAACAATAGCTTGTTCCTTCTGACTTGACTCCATCTCAGATGCGGAGTCCTCTATGGTCTGCTTCTCCGGAGCAGCAGAATGCTTCGAAGGCGACTCAGAGGTTGTTTTCACTGACGAGAAAGATTTCGATGATGCAGGCTTTTCTTTTGGAATAGCGGTGGGGGGTTGCTTCTCTCCGGAGTCTGAATCGGAGTCTGGATAATCAACAATGCCCAGAGATTGCTTTTTCTTTTTGCCACCGACCTCATAAAGACGAGAAATAGGAACATCATCATCGCCGGAATCATCAGAGAACCTCTGAGTAGAACGACTTCCTTCAGACATGGTGAATAATGATCAGCAACCTACGAACACAACAAGAGATCTTTGAAAGAGAGAGGGAGCTTCGAAACTAAGCAAAAGTTGGAAGAAATCTTAATGCAGAAGCAACAATATATATAGATTTCGAAGGCGGTGGAATTCTCTCTCTTAGAAGATAAGAATGGAAATAAATTCATATAAAATAGGAGATGATATATATATCATGATTGTATTGATCCTTATCTCCAACGTTCGATTTTGAACGTAAAACGCCCGTTGCAAACCCTTGGAAGTAGCAGAGTCTAACACAGAAAGTAGCCGTCGAAAGGCTGCAGAGATGACGTCAGCCCTGGTCTGCTCTAGCATACTACGTGTGTCATTGGTTGTGCCTAGACTTCCTGGCACAGAAACACACAGAAAAATAAGAAACACCAAGAAAATCAAAAAACCAATAATGTACATATACATTGTGCTTGTTTAATAGACCACAAGCACAAGGTCTCTCCAAAGAACTTAGAGAGAGCAAAAACCCAACGAAGCTCGAAGTGATTCGAACCTCGCAACATCCAAGGTCTTAGTGAACAAGTCCGCCAACTGCTTCTTCGTAGGCATGAACTCCATGTTGAGTATTTTTTCTTCGATCAGCTCCCTTATGAAGTGGTGGCGAATGTCTATGTGTTTCGACTTAGAGTGGTACACAGGATTCTTCGAGATATCAATCGCACTCTTGTTGTCGCAGTAGAGAGTGAATGGCTCGAATGGCACTCCATAATTTTCAAGCATTTGGCTCATCCACATGAGTTGAGTGCAAGTTGATCCTGCGGCAATATACTCAGCTTCAGTAGAGGACAGAGACACGCTTACCTGCTTCTTGCTATGCCAGGATACCAAATTGTTGCCAAGGAAGAAACATACTCCAGATGTGCTCTTCCTATCGTCTGGGCTACCTGCCCAATCCGCATCGCTGTACCCCACTAAGGATGTGGTGTTGTCCTTAGTCATCCAAATACCAAAGTCACTTGTTCCTCGAACATATTTAGTAATATTTTTCACAGCTAGAAGATGACTCTCCTTAGGATCCATCTGGAACCTGGCACAAACTCCGACACTGTGGCTAATATCTGGTCTACTGGCCGTCAAGTAGAGTATACTTCCAATCATGCTTCTGTACAGAGACTGATCAACAGAAACACCTTTTGTGTCCTTGCTGAGCTTGATTGATGTTGACATAGGTGTGCGACGCACCTTGGCATTTTCTAGACTAAATTTCTTGACCAAGCTCCGAGCATACTTTGATTGAGTCACAAATATCCCCTCCTCAGATTGCTTAATTTGAAGTCTCAGAAAATAATGCAATTCAGCAAAAAGACTCATATCAAACCCCTTCGTCATGTATCCCACAAATTCCTGGATCAGATCCTGAGACACAGAGCCAAAAATTATATCATCGACATAAATCTGAATAATGATGATACCTTCTGAATCACTCTTATAGAAAAGAGTCTTGTCAGATCCTCCACGAACATATCCCTTGAAGATGAGATACTTGGACAACGTATCATACTAAGCACGAGGTGTTTGCTTCAATCCATAAAGCGTCTTGTTTAACTTGTAGACATGGTTAGGAAATTCTAGATCGACGAACCCTGGGGGCTGCTCCAGGTATACATCTTCTTGAAGAGTACCATTGAGGAAGGCACTCTTGACATCCATTTGGTAAAGTTTGAAGTTCATGCAGCATGCCATTCCAAGTAGTAGTCGAACGACTTTAAGGCGAGTGACAGGAGCAAACGTCTCTTCATAATCAATACCCTCCTCTTGAGAGTATCCTTGAGCAACTAGTCTTGATTTGTTGCGAATAATTTCCTCCATCTCATCCGTTTTGTTGCGAAAAATCCATTTTGTCCCAATTACATGAGCATCAATGGGACGTGGCACAAGGTACCAAACATTGCAACGAACAAACTGGAGCAATTCTTCTTACATGGAGGCAATCCAATCTTCAATCAATAAAGCCTCCTTAACATTCTTTGGAAGAACTTTAGAAACATAGCAAATGAACGCAATATTTGGTACCATATGTTTGTAATCTCTCGCTACGTTTCTTGTTAGTCTCCCTCCGGTGATATCTCCTATAACAATTGTTAATGGATGATTCTTGGATACTCTTCTGGATGGACCTGGAGTAGTAGGGACTATCTCGCCTGCTGTGGAATCAGATGGAGCTTTAGCTTCGATGGGATCAGTAACGGTGTCTGAAGATCCAGTCTATGCATTGGAGGAGGTTGGCACAGACTCTGGAACAGGTAAAAGCAGTTGAGCCTCATCTTCTGCTTCTGTTTCTGTAGAATCAGTGAAGACCACATTGATAGACTCCATAATAGTCTTGTTTATCTTGACATAAACTCTGAATGCTCTACTGTCACGAGCATATCCCATAAATATTGCTTCAAGACCTCAATCATCAAGCTTTTGCGTGTATTTCCTGTCATTCAGAACATAGCACACTGTTCCGAACACATGAAGGTGTTTGAGGTTGGGCTTCTTTCCCTTCCAGATTTCATAAGGAGTCTGATTTGTCTTTGGACGAAGATAGACTCGATTCACTATATAGCACACTGTATTCATTGCCTCAGTCCAAAACCTATCAGCCACATCATTTGCCTTGAGCATGGTTCTCATCATCTCTTGTAAAGTTCTATTCTTTCTCTCAACAACTCCATTTTATTGAGGTATTTTTGGAGCTGAAAACTCATGAGCGATTCCTTTTTTAGCACAGAAGCTGATGAATTCTTCACTTTGAAATTCTCCACCATGGTCACTTCTTATTCTTCTCAAGGGAAGATCCTTCTCTAACTCCACACAAATGCACAAGTCCTTAAAGCTCTTGAAAGCTTATGATTTGTGTCGAAGAAATTCTACCCAAGTGAACCTTGAATAATTATCAACACACACAAGAACGAACTCCTTCTTTGCTATGCTTTGAGTTGGCATCGGTCCTACTAAAACCACATGCATCAATTCAAGAATGCTAGAGGTAGTGATACTTCGAACTTTCTTGTGTCCTACTTCGATTTGTTTCCCCACTTGACAAGGTCCACACACAACCTTATCATCAATCTCCAACTTGGGAACCCCACGAACAACATCTGCATTCAGAAGTTTCTTCATACTTCTCAAACTTGCATGTCCAAGTTTCTGATATCAGGTCTCAGTCATTCCAGCACTAACTTGCAGACAGACATGAGCGGGTGTGACAAGATAGCACTTGTCATGAGATCTGTGACCAGTCATAAATTCAGCTCCATTCTTTACTACTTGACACGTACTTTCGTCGAATATGACTTTGTATCCTTCATTGCATATTTGACCAACACTGAGAAGCATTAAGTCCATCAACCAAATAAACATTCCGTAGAGGCGGCATTCCAGGTATGTTTAGTATTCCTTTCCCAATCACTGTAGCTTGATTACCATCTCCAAAGGTAACGTGATCATCGAAGATATCAACAATATTGGTTAGGAAATTAGGATTCCCTGTCATGTGCTTGGAGCAAGCACTGTCCATGTACCACCTGTTATCCGCTCATGCCCAAAGAGATGTTAGAGCAACATATGCATTGTAGTTGTTTCTAGATTGAAACATCCTTCTTCTATCGCCGAGATAGTATCTGCAGTGTGGCCTTATGTGTCCAGGAAGATTGCAGTAATGGCAGACTGGTCTGAACAGTTCCTCTTGTTGTAGTGGTTGTCCCCTCCTGAATTGATGATTCTGCTTTCTTGGAACACTCCTTGCCACATGTGTCTGCATCTGTGTCTGCTTCTGCGAATTCCTTTGAGGAATTCCCTTTTGCCTCCTATTGATGGAAGAGTTTGACTTGGGGGCTAGATTTCCCTGAGGTTTCTCCTTTTGAGGAACAAACTTCACCTTCTTCTCCTTGTCTTCGACAGCCACCCACTGCTTTCCTTGGAAGCCCAGACCGGATTTGTTGGTCGAGCTTTGTCCAGTTTCAATAATCTTGTCAAGCTTGTTAGTTGCATCACTATTTATCATCTTAACAAACTTATCCATCTTATCCATCTTGTGGAGAAGCATGTTGTTTTGATCGAGCAAAGGCATATTCAAGACCTTTAGATTGTCTCTTTCTCTCGTTACTTCCTCAATCTGGGCATTGAGGGTTAGATTGATTCTTCCAACTTCATCGCACTTAATGATCAGATATTCATATTTTTTGATCATTAACTCATCATCCACGCTGTCTGCATCACTTTCGTCATTCGCTGGATTGTTCTTGCTAGTAGGCACAGACTCAGGGACGGGAGTAGACGGTTGTACTACAGAGATTGCAACGTGGGCAACCTTTTCTTCAGTTTCACTCTCACTATCATCAGTGTCCTCGTCACTGTGGGTAGCAACGTATGACTTGCCTTGCCTCCGTGTCGTATTGATGCATTCACGCTTGAAGTGTCCATAACCATGACACTCATGGCATTGAGGTCCAGTCTTTGGAGTACGCCGGTAGTCATCCTTTTTCAGTTGGTTGGACTCAGATTTATTTTCTTTCTTGTTGTCAAGCCCTCGTTTGGCAAATTTTTTAAATTCGTTCTTCAATGACTTTGTGACTAAGGTCATTTCTTCACCAGCTGCTAGTTCTTCTTTTGGCACAGACGACGCCTCAGGATGCCAGTTGTGAGCTTGAAAGGCAACTCCCTTCCTTTTAGCACTTTCACTCTTCTTCCCCATCTCAAAGGTTCTTAAAGATCCAATGAGCTCATCTAGTTTCATGCTAGAGAGATCTCTTGCTTCTTCAATTGCAGCCACTTTGTACTCGAACCTATTGGGGAGAGATCTTAATACCTTTCTGACAAGATATTCATCATTAAACTTATTCCCAAGGGCCACGTTTTCATTAATGATCTTCAACAGCTTTGCGTAAAAGTCACTGATTGATTCATTTTCTTCCATCCTCAGTAGCTCAAACTGAGTCGTTAGTTGTTATAGACTTTGCCCTTTCACACGATCATTTCCTTCAAAGGAAGTCTCCTGAATATCCCATGCTTGCTTTGTTGAGGTGCATGTGGAAATAAGAGAGAATATTTTCACAGTAACAGACGCTTGAATGGCATTCAGTGCAACCTGATTCATCCCAGATTCTTTTCGTTCAGCTTTCGACCATTCTTTCCTGTCTTTGACTTTTCCAGCATTGGTTTCACCAGTGGCTATGGTGGGAGGTATGAATTCTGACTTTATCTTCTCCCACGCCTCTTCATTGATGGCTCTGATGTGTGTCATGAAATGAATCTTCCAATATCCATAGTTGGATCCATCAAGAATTGGTGGTTTCATCACCAAATTACCACCTGTGGAAGTCATTGTGTCTTATCACGAACGCAACAACACGTTTAGATGTCTGTCCCAAGATCAACACCTGTAAGATCGGTGTATCGCTCTGGTACCAATTGTTAGATCTAAACGAACACTTTATTCATATAAAGTTATTGCGTCGCTGGAAAACTTAGCACAGTCAGTATAACAGAAATAATAAACTGTGCTGAAATAAAAGACACACAATATGGTAATCCAGTTCGGTTTTGCAACCTACGTCTGGGGAGCCTTTGCCCAAGAGAGAACCAATCCACTATTAGAAGAAATGGCTACAGAGGATCTTACACATACAGGTCGACACCTTATGCTATCCTTTCGCTCACCCTCTTCCTAACTTCACGTGAATTCGTGATTGATAGATCTACAGTCGCTCAACCTAAGCTCAAAGCTCCAGTCCGACCCTTAACTCTCTTTAAGACTTAATTTATCAAAGATAAACTCACAATATTTCGTGCTCTCACAATACAATACTCTAAAAAAAGTATAAGCACTCAAACAATAAAACAACGGCCAACCCTCACAATTGTTGATGTCAAATATATATAGGTTTGAAACCCCAGATCTCTTCGCCATCATGTATATCTCTTTAGATCTTCTTTCCTTGTGAGGATAAGGCTAGAGGAACACGTTCAATATCTGCTTGATAAGTATCTTGTCCGCATCTATCATAAACAAGAAAAAGATCCCGCAAAATCCGTGCAGATATGGAAAGTCTCTATCAGACTGTTCCAGGTTTCCTTAGCACAGACTGAAGCACACATAACAGGATTTGTTCTACGTAGCGGCTTCGACACTTCAGCGGTACTTTTGGCTACATAAACTTTACCAACATCTTTGAGCAACATCACCTCTTGAGCAGCAATGCCTCAAATCCAACACACCTTTCTTTCTCAAGTTTCGATTTCAACTCATCCAAACTAGTTTTAATCTTTGAAGCCACGCTGTAAATAGAACATCAGAAGTTGATTGAGCTGCCTATTACCATAATTGATTCAATGAGCAAATAACACTTGCAGGTTTCTTCGCTAATCTTGCTTGCTTATCTCCTCACTACCGAATTCTAGAAAATGACTCCAATTATCAACATTGTGAAGAAAATGATGTGATTCTGTGTGAGAATGTGTTCCGTTCTTTCTGTTGACTGATAATCCGTGTTTCCCCAGATTTACATCAACTAACTATTTACGAGATATATGAGGCAGTATCCTAGGTACACAAACATATAAAAACTCTCTAGGTTAGTGAAATTGAACAGATAAATGAAAATGTTCGAGCCTACCTAGTTTTCTTATACATATATCAGCTACAACACCGGATTAAAATTAGGTAAAGGATCTGGTAAATTGGAGCGATAATTTCAACTAAAATTCCAGTCATCATTTCTAGATACTTTAAAACAAATGCCCAATTAAACTTGCGAGTTCTATAAAATGAACACCAGTTTGAGCAAAGCATAACTTAATCTAAGATTAAATATAATACTCATGAAGGATCAAGTCACAAAACATCTTAATTCAGTACGTCTAGATCTACTAATGCTAAGGAGTTTTTCACCTCAAAATTGTCTCTCCGTTCTTCTTCTGGCCATCTTTATGCACCTTCTCTTTGATCTGCTGAAGAGCGCTCATAATACCTTTTAAATCACTGCACTTAGAAGGACCGTCAGCAACACTTTAATTTGACAAAAAAATCCGGTAATACAGCTAGTAGATCAACTTAGAAGAGGACTTCCTTGCGAAATGCTTACTCAAATATGGCAGCATCAAAATCATCTTCTACGACAGCGATTCTCTTCCGGCGATCCTTCAAATTCTCCGACTCACCAACTCGTTTCGTGCTCGCTGTCGCCGCTGACATTCTGAACACCTTCGGCCCTAAGTACGAAGTGCTTAGTTTCTGTGCCTGTCTATATCAACGCGAGAGAGAGCGAGAGAGAGAGAGAAGAATGAATGAATGATGCGGTTTCAAATTTGGGACCATACAAATAGCTTTCTTATTTTGGCGGGAGACGTAGTATGGCTTGAGTTGAGACCTTCATTTCTCACTAAAGGACTACTAGTAATTTCTCTATTCATACATATGTAGTATACATATACATATACATATACATATAAAGAACTATTCTAAATATTTATCATTTTTTTAGCAATAATATGGTCTTGTTTTTGTCGTTGTTTTTTCTCTTTTTTGAAGAAGATTGTTTTTTTGCAATAATATGGTCTTGTTTTTGTCGTTGTTTTTTCTCTTTTTGAAGAAGATTGTTTTAGTAAAACCTCCATTTTTTAATAAATGCATCTCAAATTCAATTTATCTACGTCAAAATATTATATTCTTTGTTACATTTGGATATTGTACGTTTATTCTTTTAATGATCAATATTTGATATGGTCTATTCTCACAATGAAAATCACTTTCTCTCATAAAAGAAGCGTGGGCTCCATCAATTTTTATCTCTTATCATTTAATTATTTTATTCTAAATACACGTGTTGAAAAAAATGTAAAAAGAACGGAAAGAATGATTTTATATTCTAATATTAATACGATTATACGAGCCATTTATTGATAGCAACTCCAACCCAACACAACGTCAATAAATTTGGTGTTGGTTGACACTATTTTGCTCCGGGTTAACAAATTTAGTTATGATCTAATTACAATTAACACATTAAATATTTATCTAGTGTACTTTCTTCAACTAATATGACGACAGCGAACATTTATACGTTTGTTGCTAGATTCAAACCCAGTATGCGGGTCAGGTGAGGTCTAACAAAATTACTACTAGTTGTTTTACATTACATTTTTCAGCACTTAAATTTAACTACGATTCATGCAATGGCTAGTCAATTCTTTTGAATTTCGCTTTTACCACGGCATCATTTTATATTAAATAATGTTAGTCATATTGACTCATATCACTGTCTACTAGAAACTTGGAGTAATTCTTAGAATTTGTATACGATTCGAATTATGGCTTTTGTTTTCAATTACTAGTCATAGTTTGAATAGAATTTCAAGTTGACAAAATGGAAGTCGTGTATAACATGCGCACGTAGTAAAACGATGCTGTATGCATATATAACATGCTGATTTCATTTCAAATCTTTTTATCTTAAATATTCTAATATTTATTCCAAAATCTCCATACACATTGCATATGTTGTGTCCATAATAGATTCAATTTCGAAAGCTCACACACTTTGGATCCAACTATTTAGTTATTAAATGCTTCGATTTCCTAAGAAATAGAAACCATACAATAAACACAATGCTTGATACTGTAACATGATTTAAAATAAATGCGTTTTGAATCAACATAGACAAGAATTAGTTGAGCAGATTCTTTTAGATAACCGTAAAAACACATTTTCCATCGTACTAGTAGTAGTAAATAAGTATGATTGATACTATTTGATATCAATAATTCTATAAAAAATGAATTGTACAAAAAAGAAAATAGAGTCAATTCAAGGAAAAATATACTATAATTCGAGATTCGGAACTATTAATTAATTTTGTACTTCCTCTATCCAACTTATAACGGCTCTTACTTTTTAAACACGGTTATTAAAGAATAAAGATAAAATAATAGAAAATAATAAATTCCTTTATTTTTAAAAGGTTAAATTTCCATTTCAGAAAAAAAAATTTATAAATAGAACGAACGAAAAAAGAGTGAGACATTATCAACTTGACGAAAAAAGTACCACTTACGACTCATCTCTAATATCTGTTTGTGGGCTATTGAGAGTTGGAAGAGCAAAAGTATAATATTCTTCTAGAAGGACGGTGACAACAACTCCATGTGCACCATGTCAAAGCGTGCACATGACCTACAATTTTCCTAAACTTTATTAGTTGGTCTCCTATGAACACTTGCATTGTACAGATCGGACTCTATCCGATCTAAATCGGGTCCGATTTGGTCAATACCGGCCCGTTGATTTTTTCTATTTTTTTCTTTATGTATTTTTTTTGGCTCCGTCTTCTGCTCTAATTTTACAGTTCCACCTTCGTTTTGATTTTAATCCCTGCAACAATTTGAATTTTTCGGCTCGCTCAAAGGCCTTCGGCTCCCCTTACTCGACTCTTAACAAAAGAAGAAGATACAAACAGAAAAAGAAGTTACAAATAAAAAGGACGGGGAAAAAGAACTGGAATATAAAAAAAATCTAAAAAAATTCTGAAATAATAATAATAATAATAATAATAATAATAATAATAATAATAATAATAATAATCGCGTCACGCGCGGATCTTAGGCCGGATTGGGGTGGGCCGTCTGTATGGTACAGACTTGCACCCAAGTTTTTTTCTAAACATATATTAATTCCTGGTGAACCTTGGTTTTAATTAGAAAACACGTGCTTACTATTTTTGAGTATCATATCATCATATCATCATATTCATACGAATGGAGTCGGTTGAAATAACTTAGCTTACATGTCGATATGGATCTTTTTCTAATTTTCAAGAAAACTACTTTTCATTTTTAAGATTAAGAAAAGTTTATTCAATAAACGAGTACAAAAGGAGTAACTCAAAAGTCAAAACCGAGCAGTACAATTTTTTTTTTCAAGAAAACTAATGGTCAAATAGTCTGTAAATTATTCAACTTTTCCCAAATTTCGGTTTAGTAACAGTAAGTTCAATTTTATCCAATTAAATACCATACTTTCAATTTGTTTCAACGTGCAACTGAAATAGGATTCCAGCGACGTTGACGATGACATGGAGGCTGAAAAATCCAGCGTGGACATGTCGGACCTTTAACCAAAACGACGTCGTTTATGTCTTGAATCAATTAAGGTTATTGGACTGTAAATTACCAAACTTTTTCCAAATTCCCGAATTGCAACCGATAGATCAATTTTGTCCAATTAAATACCATACTTTCAATTTGTTTCAATGTGCAAAAAAATGACCAGGCTGACACATATGTGGCATTCCTCTGGCCAAATAAAGTAAAAGACGTTGGAGCAAAAATATCGTCGTTTCACTAATTGAACAAAAAGGTCGTCGTTTCACTATAGCGAGTGAACTAATCCTATTATTCTAATTTACCTAGACACTCGATGCTATCAAACCAAATTACACCATCACGAGCATCATGATCATTTTTGTCCAGTGAAACAAATTCTAAGCAATTGAGTCAAAACTCAGAGCAATGCATGGAAACCTATTAACATAATGCCCTCATTAATTAGAAGATCTAACTCGAGCTCCAATTTTGACGTTAAACCAAACCATATAGCACAGGTCAAGGCACTGTATAGTTTGTACAAAAACAGATATAATTCAACTCAAGAAAACAAATCTCAATTTTTTAACAAAATATCGTAATCTCTCAACAAAGTCAAAATAAGACGATAAAATCAACGAATCAACAGCGATGAACCAGCAATAGTCAAAGCCACCTCCACTGAACGGCGGCCTCATGAGAGTAAAAGGCGGCGATTTTCAACAAGTCTGTGGTTGCAACGTGATTTAATGATTCTTAAGTTGTGAGATTCGCAAAAGGTCTTTCGATTTTGCAACCCATTTGCCTGTGTCTGCTTCGTCGCCGTTTTCCAAATTGTCACGGTGGAAAAATCCCAAATTTGACGTCGCCGGAACCCTATTTCGGTTGCACATTGAAACAAATTGAAAGTACAGTATTTAATTGGACAAAATTGATCTGTTGGTTGCATTTCGGGAATTTGAAAAAAGTTTGGTATTTACAAGCCAATAGCCCTTTACTTTATTTGTCCAGAGGGATGCCACATAAGCACCAACCTGGTCATTTTTTGCAGCGATGGAAAAATCTCTAATTTGACGTCGCCGGAACCCTATTTCGATTGCACATTGAAACAAATTGAAAATATGGTATTTAATTAGACAAAATTGAACTTACGATTGCTAAATCGAAATTTGGAAAAAATTAAGTAATTTACAAGCTGCCAAAATTAATTATCTTCAACTTTAAGTACTTTTCTCGTCAAAATTTTCAGGAGTTTTTTCCTTAATAACATGGCTGATAGGTGACAAAATGTTTTTCCAAATTTACTTTGCATACAAACAAATACTAATATATTGATAAGCTAAGTCATTACTAAAACGAACAATAGTACAAAGTGATGGTTGGTACGTAGGAATGGAATAAGTATGAAATAGTCATTACTGTTTTTATTTCTAATTTCACGGCTGGTATATTTTTTCCGTAGGGAATGACCATTCCTAAAGGAATGATTAATCCCATGACTATGGATTTAGCCATTCCTTCCGTCCCTCCTAGTATAAGCTATTCGACATCTTAAGGAATAAACTTTTATTATTATTATTATTATTATTATTATTATTATTACAAAATAATTCTAATAATTTAATTAAATAATATTAAATAATAGTATTATTATTATATTAATTAACTATTAAGGGTATTATAATAATATTAATTAACTATTAAGGGTATTATAATAATATTAAATCAATAACAAATAATATTTATTATTATTATTATTATTATTGTTGTTGTTGTAGTTAGTATAAAAATTATTTTTATTACTATTATTAATATTATTATTATAGTAATATAATACTATTATACATATACAATAATAAATAATATTAAAATAATAATAGATTATTATAATAATTATTAAACTAAATATATTAATTATGAAAACAATAATTAAAAAAAAAATCATTCCATTCCTTTTCTATACCAGCCATAGGAGTATCATGCTTCATTCCATTCCCTTCCCATCTTCATTCCATTACCAAAGTCATTCCACTCCCACTTCATTCCATTCATGCGTACCAACAAGCACCTAAGGGTATATTCACGTACATTGATAATAAGAAATAATGAGGTATTATTGAATTTTCAGAAACCCATTCTCAATTTCCTTGTTCATATATAATTTTATACCCATGATATAGAATGATAATATTATACCATATTTTAATGCGCCTAATATGTGAGAAATGGAAAGATAATTTTTTTATATCCAATAATTTGTGTAAAATGTGATAATACTTAACAAACTATTATATCAAAACAAACGAGATATAAGGTGGTAGAAATAATATTATTCCTTTTTTCCGGTCATTTTTACTTAAAGTGAACACACAAGAGGATGAATGGAGGATATACTCTCTATGTCCACGAAAATCTTATCTAGAAAGGGCGGAACATATTTTAATAAAATGTAGGGGTCCAACTTTTTAAATACCAAAACATAAAAAAGAGTTGTTTTATATCCCTTCTTTAAAACACACTCTTTTACATACCAAAATTCCTTAAAAGACTAATATACCCTCAACTTACAAAATAACAAAATAAAACTTAAATAAAAAACAACAAAAAACAAAACTAAACCCTTCCCCCCACCCACCCGCCGTCCCCATCTCTCTCTCTCCCCCAAATCGGTCCCCCCACCCGACAGTCTCTCTCTCTCTCTCTATCTCTCTCTCTCTCTCCCAAATCGGTCCCCCCACCGCCACCGACCTCTCTCTCTCTCTCTCTCTCTCCATCTTCATCGTGACCTCCCTCCCTCACGACTTCACGATAGCCCTCCTCACGATCGATTGAT
This sequence comes from Schizonepeta tenuifolia, assembly GCA_029490685.1. Lineage (NCBI taxonomy): Eukaryota > Viridiplantae > Streptophyta > Magnoliopsida > Lamiales > Lamiaceae > Schizonepeta > Schizonepeta tenuifolia. Next base: position 58,591,243 of record CM055955.1, read on the forward strand.
CGTCGTGACCGGAAGAACATGAGCAACCGTCGCCACAACCTCCGCCGCAATGAGTCGCCGTCGACGTCCTTCGGCGAAGAGGGGAAAAATTTGAATTTTCGAGTCCCAAAATCCACCGGTTAGTGCCCTTTCTTTTTTTCGAAATTCATGCTTAAATTTTCGATTGAATGCATGTTTATTTAGTTCTACATATTAGAAATTGTTATATGTTAGAGTTAGGATTTTTATGTGGAAGATTTTGACATTGTTTTGGTGTATAGAGTTCGACTTTTTTGAACTTGTTGGTGTGTTGGGTAGTTGGACGTTTGTGTTGGTTTGCTGTTCTTATGGGGTCGATGGAGGTGGGGAAGACGACGGCGAAGGAATCTGCCGTGCTCACGATGAGCTTCCCATCGTGAGCTTACGGTGGCGAGGGCTGTCGTGACCACGGCAGAAGCCTTCGCCGTCGTCGCGCCGGTCCTCCTCCCATCGTGACCATGGCCACGGGCTTACGAGTCAAAGAGAAGTGTTACTCGTATTTGAGTTCGTTTTGATAAACGAGGAATTGATTAAGACCTATTATTAGAGAAATACTAATAATAATAATAAAATATTCAATTATTTGAATATTTCTAGAAAAATAGAAAAATATGAAATAAATAAGTTATAGTTGATACTCATATTCTTTGAGTATGTTTGATGATTGATTGATGTTATGAGATGCTAAGTCTATGAAGAAAAGTTATAAAAGTTGAAAAACAAGCAAGAGTATGTTAAATACGAAGAAAAAGAAATTATTATTATTATTATAAGTATTTGAATGATAATTTCGTGATGATGCATGATATATTAAGTGATTTGATGATGATGTTTGAATAGAAATAAGCAAGTTTGCTTTTTGAATTACTTAAAAAGGAGTTAAAACGTAGAAGTTATCGAGCAGTGAAGATTTAAAAGAAAAACCGAGTTTTTATTAAATAAAAAAAATGAAAAATGAGTTTTAAATAAAGAAAAAGATAAAATAAAAATTATTTATCTTAAGTATTTAGTTAAGTATCATATACGTATATGAGTGCGTATTTTCTACGTATATGAGTGCGTATTTTATATGTATAAGAATACGTATTTTGAAGAAATGATGACATATATGAATACGTATTTTAAGAATGATGATGTCGTATTTTTGAATTAAGAAATATAATTTGAATATTAAATTCAAATTAATGATTATTATTTGAGTTATTATTATATAACAAAATCATTTTCATTTAAAGTTCAAAGAGTTATAAATTCTTAAGGAATAAGAGTCGAGTAGTAACAAGTTAGCAGTTAATTAATAGAACTGTTTTTCAGTCATTAAACTTGATTGAATTATATGTTTAAGTAGGAATTCAACAACCTACTTACTTGAGAAGTTATTCATATTGAGTGTTGAATAATTGATGATGAATGCTCTATTATGATAAATGTTTAAAGACTATGACATGAATGTCTGATTATGATAAGAATAATTGAATATTATATCGATGTTTGAGTATTGATGTGATTACATGATTATGAAGTGAACGTTTGTGTTTCAAATAAATGTTTGAATTATGAATTAAGTGCTCAACTGTGTGTGAAGTATATGTGATGATAACAGTTGAGAATTTATGTTATGATTTGCCGAAATCAAATGATTTGAATATTTGAGAAAATATAAGTCGAGTTAAATAGTAACTTTTCTTTTTGCGCGAAGAATAAAATATTATTTTTTTAGAAACGAGAACTCGAGTTTGAGATTAGAAACCGAGTAAAGGATGGTAATCCAAGAACAAGAGATCAAGAAGATATCGATGTAGAGAAGTAAAGATAAGATAAGAAAGAAACGAGTCAAGTAGAAATCTTTCAGCCGAGCCCTAAGTCTATAGTACGTTTTTCAAAGTCAATACACTCGATCTTATTCGATGTTGTTATTGAAGGGCCGAGCGTTGGAAAGCGTAAAGTAAAACTACCTCGACCCAACATACCAGAAGCGAGGTGGGATTTTCTGAACTAAAACTCAATGATGAATGCGCTTACTACTTATGTATTATGTGCGCTTTCCAAATTGATTGACTTGCCTAAATGTTTTAAGTGTTGTGGTATGTAATCATCTACGTGTTATAATTTATGGCCCTGTGGACGCACGGGATAAAAGTCCTGTGGGATTACGGGACAATGCATGCATTAGGTGACTGTAAGCCGGGATAGGCTGGTCACGGTGTTCGAGAAGGAGGCCTACTTCTCGACACAACAATAAAATCAGTTGTAGATTGATTCATACCTATTATATATTATTGTGTGCACACATCTTTAAAGAGAAAAATATTTTATGCATTCACAAGTAAATGTTTTCAGATAAGCTAACACTTGTGATGCAGTGGCAAGACAAGTTCAATTATATAGCCCTAAGAGGCAATGTTTAGAAAGTGTTTTTGGCAATGTGTTCACTGAGTACGAAGTACTCAGCCCTGCATGTATTTCTAAACGTGCAGGTTAGCTATGGATGAGGATGGCGAGGATGATTCGTGGTGGTGTGTTAACTATTGTAAGTCGTGTCGGCGATTACATGTCTTCATACATGTAATTGTCAAGAGCATTAATGTCTCCGCTGCATTGATAAGTCAAAAACTATCTTTTGATGAACTTAAATTCTGAAATACTCTGATTTGATATTGCTACAATGAGCCGAGTGCTCGAGACAACCTTTCAAATTCTTATTTGTCTTTCAAATTATCTTGACTTGATGTTAAGATACTTAACACTATTTATGTGAAACCGATATGAATTATATATGCTCGATCTGTGTTGAGTAATATCTTGAAAACCTTTATTTATTCATGATCCTTTTCAAAACCCTATTTGTTGGCTTTCGAGCATAAAGTTTTATTGAGATAAATTATTTGTTGGTTTCACATTTTCAAGCCAATTGAGCTAGTGTTTGGCCACATTTTGAGTTGATGTGAGTTAAAAGTAATATGTTTACTTGACGGTTTCACCTTCACACTCCAATGGAGTCTGGTCGTTCCTACACACTGGATTTCGGGCTGTAACAAATGAGTTGCGCGACGCCTTCAACAGAAAAGAACTTGGGAGAGACATCGATGACTATTTGAAGGCAGCCAACTTGCTCATTTACTATTATTTCCTCCTATGTCAGGACAAACCCACCATAGAGGATTGGGCATGGACGTTAGTTGAAGACTTCGAGGCTTGGGATACCTTTCCATGGGGCTCGTACACATCGGGAGCACTATGTCACTATGTGTACAATACCCAAACAGTCCCCAAGGACTACCACCTCTATGGTCCGGTTTAGGCTTTACAGATTTGGACTTATGAGATGATTCCGGCGTTGGGAGATCGATGTAGAATCAAAGATCGCATTGAGAGAGTGCCCCGGTGCTTGATGTGGGCCACAAGAGTGATGAAAGTTGATTTCAGTCAATTCTTCGATAATCTACAGGTACATTTATGATCTTATAATGTTTTTCATTCATTCAATGATGCTATCTATATTAGTTTCTAAAATTCTAATATTACATTTTCATTACCTTTGCAGCTTCAGGTATTAGAAAGTTTTGAAGCTACGGAAGCAGAGCGTTATGAGTATTACATGCTGAGCTTCGAAAATGAAGACCCTTTTGATGTTCGATATATACTTCCAAAACAAATTACTTCTAGAAATAACCCGACTACAAAGAATGCAAAGCAGAAGACTATGGGAAAGTTGAAGCAGTTAGCAGCAAGGGTGGTCCGTGGTGACCCGGCACGACAGATGTCGAAACGTCGTCGGGAGGGTACCCCACCACCTCGTACATCACAGTGGGGGCCCTCGGGAGAGCCAGACAGGGTCTGTTGTTTGCACAGACGACCATGCCCCCTCCATGATGAGGGCACGAGCAGCAGGAGGGACGAGATTGAGTGCCGGTTGAGGAGCGTTTTGGACGACGAATCTGACAACGGCTTCCTTGCTAAACTGACTCGGAGAATGAGTCAGTTTTTTGTTGAGGCGCCCAGACAGTCCTCCACAACAGTCACATAGGAGTCGTAGAACGGGATTGAACGCTCACCGTCACTCTACCTCGGCATTCGACGCTCAGATACGGGCTGGTAGGGTAGACCAAGACTTGGATCCGACCCGTCACTCTTATGCTGCAGGTTTTAGTCACATGCAGACTTCTCTAGTTCGGCCCCAGCACTCTCAACTTCGGTCACACCATTCTGAAGTTGGATCCCACCACAACGAGAGGCAGACTTCTCACCACTCTGAGCCGGTGCCATCCCGCCACTCTCATCGGCAAACTTCCCACCACTCTGAGCCGGTGCCTTCCCGTCACTCTCACCGGCAGACTTCCCACCACTCTGAGCCGGTGCCTTTCCGTCACTCTCACCGGTAGACTTTCCACCACTCTGAGCCGGCCCCTCCTCACGACTTTGCGGCTCCTTCTCAGCATCCTCAAATCGGTGTAACAGTCCGTAATGAGCCGTTCCAACAGTTTAGGCCGTTCCAAGCCAATCAGGAGGCGCAGACCTCACAGCAGATTGGTCAGGACTTGTTTGCCCAGCTCTTTCGGCCAATGCTGATGTCGGCCCCTTACGAGACACTGCAGCAGTCCATTATAGAGACGCCGCAGTAGCCCATTCACCAGACGTCGCAGCTGCTCCCTTACCATACGTCTTTGCAGCTGACCTATGGTCCGAGTGAGCACCAAGATTCTAGCTCACACATTCCCCAGCAGCACGTTGTAGATGATCCGGTTAATGAGGATGATTCTCAATATGAGGAGCCGGATGAGGGGGGTGGTGAGGAGGCAGGTGATGAGGCAGGTGAGGAGGTAGGTGATGTTGTCTTCGGTTCTCAGCAACGTAGACCGTCTGCTGCTGTCCGCACCCCTTTTCAGGGTGCAACTCCAAGTAGAACAAAGAAGTTGAGGATGATGTATGCTGACTTTAGGAGGCAGGGATATGAGTGTTATGTGCCTGTGATTGAGACGGGTCATCGTCTAACAAACAACTTATTTGATCTGGTGGAAAATCCGAGGGAGGACTTCATTCAAGAAGTAAGTTAGTAATTTTATATAGCAAGTTTATACTTATATTGAAATTAATTTGAAATTTATATTATCTCGGGTAGTAGACCTCTACGTGCTTTCGGTTCGCACGAGGATCCGAATGCATAACAGGACTGCTCCATATATTGGGCCAACTAACACGATCATCATCAGCACTCAGTTACTTGTAAGTTTTTAATGTATATTCTTTATATTTTATTATAAATATTGAAAAATGATATTAATCTTGTATGTTGTCAATTTGATAGCAAGTTTTGCGCGCCCGGCTGCAACTCCTACATTCGGATGATCAAAAATTCATGCACATAAAGGGAAAGCCCTCGTATAAGCTTTGGAAGATGCATCCGGGATTAGAGGACATTGTGAACAGGCTAGACTCTCCAAATTCTGTTTCATGGTCGAATTGCAAACATGTAAGTGTTTAATCAAATATATTTCAAATTTCTTACCATTCATTGATTTAAATTATTCTATTTTTTTATTGAAACAGATCTGTGCTCTGTGTAATGTCTTTGAGAATCATTGGGTCACAATTCGGATAAGTATTGCTGAATGGACGGTTGAGTTGTACGACTCAATGTCACATGAATATGATCAGCAAAGGGTCGCACCTATTGATTACGAGCTCAAGCTCATTACTCGTCTCGTTCCTCGTCTACTAGCTCTCTCAGGCTATTGGAAGAACAATTCATCAATGACGAAGCGAGATGGTGAAATGAAGCTTTTGAAGATGCCGATCAAAGACCAGTTTGTCCAGACAGACAGTCACAGTTGCGGCTCCTTTGCATGCATGTATTTGGATCGTTTGATTAGTAGTAAGCCGAGACACTGGGGAAATATCACCGAACGCTACATTCAAAGATATCTGTGGCTCGTAGCGACTAGGATTTATTGGCTTGCAGTACTTGACAACATCTAGTTTTTTGTATGGTGTTTGAATGTTGTATTTGAATCTTATTTCCTCGTATAGTTGTTAGTTTATGTATTTCAATATTATTTTATGTGGTAGTTTTGTTAGTTTATCGAGTTTATGGCGTTTGAAACATGTATTTGGATCTTATTTTAATGGTATAATTTCTTAGTTTATCGACTACATGAATGAAATAGTTTGGAGCAGGTAAATTATCAAACTCTCGGATCTGATCACGAAAGTATCACCATCGTGAGCTCACGATGAGGATGCCATCGTGAGCACACGATGGAATGTGTCATCGTGAGCTCACGATGGTGGGCAGTCATGAGGTCACGATACAACCCATCGTGAGCTCACGATGACGATGCCATGGTGAGCTCACGGTAGGCTTTATCGTGACCACACGGTGAACACGCTCAACCCCATCGTGACTTTAGGATTTTTTTCTAAATATGGTGTTTTAACCGATTATATTAATTTATTACGTGTTAAATATGTTCTACTTAACATTGAAATACATCAACAAATGAAAAATTACACATTTAAACATACAATTATAGTATTGGAGAGATTTGTGATGCAATAATGAATACATTACTATATGTTACATATACAATAACTCTTGCATTTGATAAACAATACATCTCTAACATTAACCCATTTAGTGTTTCTTTGATATAAGACCGCAAAATATGATGTGCAAATGTTGTTTAAGACATAATATAACATTTCAAGACTAATTAATCATTATTTTCGGCGTAATCGATCCGGTTAATTAGTTCACGATGGGATAAAAATGTCATCGTGAACATGGTCGTGAACATGTCATCGTGATCACGACTGCCCAACATCGTGAGGTCATGATACATATCCTTCGTGTGTTCGCAATGGACGCCCATCGTGAAGTCACGATGGCTGGGCAATCGTGAAGTCACGATGGCTTGGCAATCGTGATGTCACATTTGGCATTGTCATCGTGACCTTTCCAAAAACTCGAAAAAAAAAACATTTTCATCAAATTAGTATCAAATAAAATATCAAATTCAACACAAATAAGTCTACGTTCATACAAGTCACCAAATAAGTCTCGTAGTTTAACACCAATAAAGTTCAAACATAACTTTTAAACAAATCTAAATTCAACCAACACTCTCCAAATAAGTCTAGTCGACATTTAGAGCCGTGGAGGGTGACACACCATCCGGCGCTGGTTTATTTCGGGCCTCAAGTTCCGGCGGCAATGAAGCTGTGTCCCTCAGGATCAGCACTCAGCATTTAATAATTTGCGGTGTCGACTCCATCACCTCAAAAATCACGACATCATCTACTTTGAGGTCGAAAGTGCGTGTAAATTGTTTCCACCATGCACACTCAAACTTCAGTTTCTTCAAAGATTCAAGGTACATCAACTGACATTCGGTTCCCTTATGATTGGCAACCATTGGCACATTCGCACGAGGAAGTTTAGAAACAACATGTGCCGGTACATGCTATTATTGCACACAAAGCATTGATTAAATTCTAAAAAAAATCATACAAAACACATTAATTGTTTGTTTAGTGGTAAAAATTCTTACCAAATGCCAAGGGGCCAAAACATGTGACTTGGCTAGGATAACATCAAAAAAAGGTTTATCTCCTGATAGACAACACAAGTCTGAACCGGATGGCTCTGTCGACATCTACAACCATCCAAATGCGACAAAACATAAAGCGAACATGAACATCAACCAATTAAATTCAAGAAGTTGTTACGTTTTATGTTCTGTCGATCACTTTAATTCATACATATGCGGAAAACATAAATCGAACATCAACATCAACATCAACATCAACATCTTCAACCAACTTCAACAATTGACACATAAATTAGAAAATTCTTACATATCAACAACATCAACATATTCCTCTAAATTCAACATAGCAAACCAAATTGAAAAACAACAACATATATTGAATATAAAACAACAACATCAACATATCAAACAAAATTAAAGAATTCTTGCAAAAGAATACTAGATTAACCAATTCATCAAAACATAAAACCAAAGATAATTTCGTGACTCCTCATAATTGGGTGACATTGGGATCGAAGAAACGTACCTCCAATCGGAAACGAGCGGTGGGGGGCAGCGGCGGCGGCGGTGGACAATAGAAGCGGAGGTGGTGAAGAGGGAAGAGGGAGATGAATGTGATAAGAATGATATATGTTGGGTATTGAAGGAAAAGAAGGGTAATGTATGTATGGTTGAAATAAAAAGTTTGAGATTTTGTCCCACTTTATCGGGTAATCTGGCTTCATCACGATGGGATCACCATCGTGAGGTCACGATTGGAGTGACTATCGTGAGGTCACGGTTGTCCCTCCATCGTGACCTCACGATTACTATCTCATCGTGAGGTTACGATGGTTTTGTCATCGTGATCAAGGAAGGAACACACCAAAAATTATCCATGTATGCAGATAATACATGTCTCAAATGTTTTGAACATAAAAACAGATATTAAAGGTTTAAAAAGGTCAATACAATGCCATAAACTTAACATATGCCATAAATTCCTATATTTCATCTTCAATTGGATCAGGACATGCCCTAATATCATGACCCTCACAACGGCAATTGCTACATCTTTTTTTCCTCCGGCGCCGTTGACTTCATTCTACTTCCCTAAAATCATGAAAATTTTGTTCATCGTCTATTTGTTGGAGAGGGATATTCAAATCGACTCTATCCGGGGGGATAGATGTCGTGTATTTTGTTCTGTTGTGCCCAAAACCACACCTTGAGCAAACTTGAGGACGCCGTGCTCTCGTGCCTTCAACTGCTGACCAAGCATGGCTCGTTCTTGGACGACCGGCCTAACGTACATCTTCTGGAGGATAAACTTTAATTGATTTGATCTCCGGCGGCACATTCCACTCATCGGGGTGTGGTATTTGATTGATATGCTCAACATAAGTCTGTCTTAGACTGTCTTGTTTGAAATATCTATGTACGAAATCGTACACATTCAAACCAATGCCAGCCCGCCTATTAAAATAGGAAAAATAGAATTACTTACATACAAAATAAATATAAAAATAGTAGAAAATTCTAACAAATAATATAAATTTTACCTTATAGCGGCAGTAGCATGTTTACATGGAATCATATCCTCATCGAAGACACGACAATCACACGTCCAATTTTGAAGATCGACTTGATATTGTTGATTATCTTCGTCTACTTTATAAACATGCTCGGTGATTGCTCGAACAGGAAGAGCGAGACTCGCTTACACTGATAGAGAAAGCTTGTTGAATGTAGTGACAAGCAACAAATGATCTCTCGATCCAGCATCGGTACGCTGCTCGTCAAACCAATCCTCCAATGTGTGGCGAAATGTTTCAAGTAATGAGCACACTGGTAAACGCCTACCCCACCAGAAAATACTGTTCACGGCTTCGACAGCATTGGATGTCAGTAATCCATAGCGCCGCACAGGACACTTTGGCCTAGCCCACCTCTCTGGTCCAATTTGAGAATGTCGTCTATGAGCACCATTAGGACTTACAGTGTACAACAATTCGAAAAAAATTTTAAATACTTCGTGGCGATAACTAAATGCTGCTTCATAAAAGAGTGTGGCCACAGCTTTGCCGTATGGGGTCAAATTTTTCTGCAGATGGTGATAGCACAATCCATGGAATGCATTTGGATAGACGGTTCGAACTGCATTCTTAATGCTCTTATGATGGTCGCTCACTATCAATAAATCTTCGGGAGGATTGAAGCATTTGCGTAGGTTATAGAGAAAATAATTCCACGACTCATCGTTCTCTATCGGACAAAGGCCAATTGCAAGCGGAAACACTTGCTCGTTCCCATCCTTCGTGCAGGCAACAAATAAGGTTCATTTGTTTCTAAGATGAGTCCCATCTACTGTGAGCACAGGTCGAAGACACTGCTCAAATGCTCTAATACACTGTCCAAGGGCAAGGAACATATGACAGAACACTCCTTCACTAGTCGTCTGCAAGTCGTATACAGTCCCAGGATTACGTTGTTTCAACAAATACAAATATGACGGAATCTTCTGATATGACGAGGAGAAGTCACCGTACATTCTCTCTATCGCTAGCTGCCTTGTTCGGACGGCAAAGTTGTATAACATTTGAACGTCGTATCGCATGTGCATCTCTGCCATCATCTCCTTTGGCCTCAGAACGACCTTCTCATCTATCAATTTCTTAGAAAAATAAAACGCAACCACCTCGCCACTCACCGACCTTGCACGTGTAGCACGGTTCAAATCTGATCAGCAACTGTGATCCAATGTCAACTTAGTAATCCGAAAAAGAGTTGCACATTCCACAGCACACAACCTAAACGTGCAATTCTTTCTACCACTCCTACATAGGTACACTGCACGGTCCGAAGCGGAGCGATCGGTCTTACACTCTACAAAGTGCTCCAAATGATACATTCCTACAGCTATCCTCAACTCTTGCACTGATCGAAATATGGACCCTACCTCGAGACTACCATTGATGTTGATAGGCCGCTAAACCTACGCCAACGGTATTGCGCTTTCAATGTCTGGATGTGGAATGATCCAATTGCGCTGTATACGCTCATGCTCAACCTCGCTTTCTGATTGATGGTCCGATGAAAAGTGTCGCTGCCCCATGAGCATATCCATTTGTGCCGGCTGTCCAATCCAAGCATAAAACTCTTCTTTCATTGATTCAAGCAATACGACGATCTTCCTCTTCATCTTCTGATGTAGACACCGCTTCATCCTCCTCATAATCTTCATCATATTGATCATCATCATCATCGTCACCATCATCTTGTACACCCGAGGTGCTACCTCTCACATTAACTTCGGGGGCGGAGTTTCCACGGTTTTCAATCACATAAACCTTCGGATCCTCTTTAGGGTCCGCTAACCATCGAAGTAATTCTAAATCGCCCCGCAATAGCACTTTTGCTTTCATGCCGTTAATGATTGTGAGGTACCATAACACATATTCGGTCTCCTTCCCACCATTCAAACCCTCTCTAATGAGTTCCACAAGGTTAGCACGATTAATCGTGCCGGGATCGATGTAGACAAGAAATAAATCCCCGTCCATATATGTCGATCGCTCCCAATGACCGTCGTGATATATAATAATACGGCGTAAAAACATCTGAAATTAACAAAAAGATACAAAAATGAAGTGTAAACAATCAATGAAAATACTTGTTTAGCACACATCTGTGGTGGTCACGATGGTGATCACCATCGTGAACACTGTGTACTTCAGCATCGTGACCATGGCAGAATTCGTGGTGAGCTTAGAATTAGGTATTTCAACTTCTTTTAACCCCCCAATATCATGAAGTTTTTAATTTAATACACCATTATGTGAACAAAATAACATATTTCATGACATAAGATGAAGCATATCTTGTATTATACTTTGAAAACCCTAATTTCACCCTAATAATACCCTAATTTCAGCAGCAACTATATCAAATGAACAAACATTATGCATATTATGCTTACCTTTGTATGAAGTAAGGAACACCACGGAGCCCCCTTTGATGCTTTCGTTCTTCTTGGACGAGATCTTAGATGCTTGGAATGATGATTCGTTTTTGTTTTTTTTTTGTGAGTATGTTTGTGATTGTGTATGTTTGAATGTGAGGTTATGAGTTTGAATGTGATTATTCTTCCCCATTACTACCACCACCAACCTCACTAGCTTCATTTATTACCTAGTACACCCGAAAATATTCACCAAATCGAATGTGCAGATGCATTAATGAGTTTCGCATGCATCAGTCTTGGTCACGATGGGGTTTTCATCACGAACACCCCATTGTGACCACTCCCATCGTGACCACGTGCGGAGTAAAAAATCTAACACGGTTGACTTTGAAAACTAAGGGTATTTTAGTACTTTTACAGGATTTTGGTATACAAAAGAGTGTCCTTTAAAGAGAGGCTATAAAAGAAGTGTGATTTATGTTTTGGTATTTTTTTGTTAGTTTCCTCTAAAATGTAATTGAGTGTGGTATGAGTGAAAAAATTGTTCCACAGCAAAAATAATACATGGGTTGTCCCAACCTCCAAGATAAGTAACCACTTTCCGTTTAAGAAAATATGATTATCTCACAAAATTTTTTAGACTTCATCACTTTTTATCTTTTTACCTTTAACTATTCATTTCCTTGATCTGTGCCGAAAATAATATGCTCACTTATTGCGGGACGGGGAGGATTAATTAATTAAAATGGTAGTTAGTCATATGTGGTTTATTGGTAAATTAATTGAAAAATAAGTGTAGATGATAAGAATTTATTGTAATGAGATAGTGTTTAAAAATAAAAATAAAAAAAATGCACGCATTCGATGGACAAACGAGAAAAGTAAAAAGAATGCATAGCCGCGGACCCTCTAGAATATAGGGCGAATTATTTAATTTTAGCGTTGGCCCCAATATTTTTTTATTATATTTTTTATTTTTTTGTTCTCTTAATCGGATACTTAAGTCCCACCTCAGGCACATGTAGATCCGTCATTGGTTCTAGCCACCTCTACCTGTATTCATAAAATTGTGATTGAATTCAAACACAAACTGGTTATGGAGGCGTCATTAATTAGCACAAGTATTATTATATAAGACGAAAATAAATAGGAAAATATTTACTTATTAATTGAATTTGAAAGATTTATGATTATATATTCTGAAGGTTATATATTCTGAACATATTCGGGTGAATAAATCCGAGCCTTATTATCATCATCATCATTCCTCATTCCTCTACTGTGGTCAACGATTCGGGATGATTAAAAGTTAATCTCATTAATATAATTTGATTACATTACAAAAGAAACTTATGATCACTATTGTTTTGCACCACCAATAATTTATATTTATTATCATTTTTTAAATTTGGTTAAATTATTATTTGACCTAATTATAATGTTCTTAATATGATCAATATTATATATAGACATATGCATGATTCCATTTAGTAAAGAGACGAGACAATTATGCAAATAGAAGGGACGAGACTATTCATCTTGCTTCATCGGATCTCACCACCAAATTAATACTTTTCCTCCAGATATGTAGATTATTTTATTTGGCTTAAATTAATTATTTGGCTCGTGGCCGAGCCCGCACCGATGGATAAAGTCAAACATAAATGGGGTTGTTATGGATGCGTCAATTAATTAGTAAGTATTACTGTATGAGACGAAAATGAGTAGGAAAACATTTACTTATTAATCGGATTTTAAAGATTTACGGTTATATTATATATTCAGAATCTTTTCAAGTGATAAACTCAAGCCTTATTACCATTGTCGTCTGCTGCAGTCAACAATTCGGTATGATTGAATACTAACCTCATTAATATTATGTTAGTTAAATACAAAAGGAACTAATGATTTAAAAAAAAATCACCGAAAAAAATTCCAAAAAATTATTGCATAACAACCAAACATATTGTATTTTCGACGGTTTATACACTAACTTATTCTATTGATACCCAAATCCCTGCCTAATTTTTCTTCTTTGCTGTTTGTTTGACCCTCAAAAAGCAATTTCCTCCATTTTCTATACCATTTCTTCTTTATTTGATTTTCCTTCCTTTATTTGGAATTAAGTTTTTGGGTGGAGAAAAGGGTTGAAATCTAATTCGTGGTGTGGCAGGGACCAGTCTTGCTATTGTTGTTATTCTCATGGTGGTTGGTATACTGATTAGGCTTTGTGATTATTGTACATTATAGTTATTGTTTTTGGGGAATTCATGGGGAATGTTTTATCGTTTAAATATTGGTTGAACTTTTTTACGTGAAAACTGTACTCTCACATTGATTGATTGGTATTACGTACTTGGATAACTAACTAATTACTTTTTAAATTTTTGGGGATTTAGTAAAGTATATAAAAAAAAAAGTTTCTCATTAAAAAAAATGTCAAGAACTGTTATTGGTTAAAAGTGCTGCTTATACAGTCTATTTATGTTCTACCAATTAACCAATGTATTTATTTCTTTAGAATTATATAAGGTGAGAGAGAGAATTAAATTAAATAAGTTCAAATGTTAAAAATAAAATATATTTGGTACGTGTCCATGTCGGAGCTGTGCATTGCATTTAGTCAAGGAGGCCCTTATGTCTTATTGTATTCAACGTCAGGAGATTACACGTAAACTTTGTCCTTTTTTTTTTTTGGAAGAAATTAAGAATTTAAAATCTATTTATGATTGACTATTTTATATTGCTCGGTGCTACAAGTCGACAAAGGAATCCAAAGAATAATTGATTCAAAATATATCCACGTATATACTCAAATCGCCCGTCGTAAAAAATTAGAAAGCACATTAGCAAGTATAACCAATAAGTAGTCATTTATATATAGTCTTGGTGTTTTATTCTATCATGTACATGATGTTCTACTAATGTCTATTGATTAGAAAAATTCAATTTAAGTTTGATTTTTATCACAAATGTTTGAATTGTTGCCGTGTTGACAACTCTATCAAATGTGTGGCCTTCTAGAAGAAATTGTTTTATATCATAATGCCGGGCTCACAAAGGTTGCAATCAACTTTTTAAGAGCCACCCACTAACAAATACTACTCTTCTTTACTATCTCAAGTCAAATTTCACTTCTGTTTAACTTTTCTTTGTATTAATTTCTAGAATGGGAAATAATACTAATATTTTGAAGTAGCGAACAAGTACTCCCTCAGGAAAAACGACATCTATCCCAGAATGACAAGAGATTTAATAAAATTAGTGGAGTGTATTGTGAGTGGAATAAGTGTATCACTCACGTATTATGTAATTTTAAATTGAATAAGTGAAATAAAGGTCGGATTGAGTGAAAGATTAAATTAAAGTAAATTGGTTGAGTAGATGATTAAATTAATATAAATTGGTTGAGTGGAAGATTGAATTAAAGTAGATTGGGCGGATCATATTTCTTAAAATGGAACAGATATTTTTTTCGTAAGTAGACGGAAATGAAAAACAAACATATTTTTCATGGATGGAAGGAGTATAAATGAGTTACTGTTTGGGTGAAGGCAAAGAGATTTTAAGATATTTGTATATATACTATTAAATTAATTATTATATCAAGCGGGATTGAATTAAAGACTTTTTTTAAGGAAAGTCTTAGAATGCTTCAGTTTTGCCACTTGAGCTTGACTTCATTTTAAGATATTGAAATCTTATTTTTAGGTTCAAATTTATTTATTAAATTTATGAGCTATTTTCCATTTTATATTGAAGTGCCCCCTCACCTAATTAGTAGGTCTTATATCGATAATTATTTTAAAATCGTATCTGAAAATATATGAGATCCAACCGTTACAAATTGGGAGGAAAAAACTTGAGAATATTTAAAACTAGCTATTACAAATTTACAACATCGAAGGAGCATATATCTAGATGATAAATGATTAAAAAGTTTATTGTCACTTTCTTTAAAGTATTGTCATTTTCATATAATAAATAAATGTACAGTGTTAACTACACAACATTAATTGACAAATTGAAGTGTAACTTCCACCTACAATTATTTGTCTTTTAGACATTTGGCGCGTAGGTGGAATGATATACTCCTATATAAGTATACTTTTTTGGCACATCATGCAAATTGTTATTTAATTTCCTTACCTCAACAGTTTTGTGAAAGTTATAATCCTCAGATAGTATACAATGGCTATAATATTTTTAGTCTATATTAACGTTAGTATTGGACTCACATTTTTAATTAATCTATAAAGATAATTCCATTTACCTAGTGTGCACCGAAGATAGCGGCTGCGAGTTCCCACGACATAAAAAAAATAATATATATATATATATATATATATATATATATATATATATATATATATATATATATATAATTCCAATGTGAATGTGCATTGGAAGCACATGAGTTTTATAGACATCATTGGACATCGAAGTACCCATAGTTCGTATTTTGTTGCACCGAATTGCCTTGAGTTGCAGGGAGTTTCTTGATGGATTTATTTTCAAAGAACTTTTACGAGTGTCTATAGTTTATAGGAGTGATTTTTAGTTTCTAATTGCTTGTACGTGCACAAGAAGTAAATCGGGAAAGTCCCTATTAATATTGGAATAATATAATTATTTTAATCGGATAAAATCTTTTTTTATAAGCACTCTCACGGTTGAAACATAGTAAAAATTTGTATACTTTGAGTCGTTTAATTTGTTTGATAATACTTGACTGATAAAATAATCTAATTTAATCACATACTAGGGTGTCATCCGTATGATGCACCACGAGACAACACATTTAATAATATATATTTCATACCTAACAAGAAGCGTGAAAATGTATCAATTATAATGCACTCAAATCACTCTTTAGTGAAAGGTTCTGGTTTGATTTCCATGAGGATGTAGAGTAAACATTCCACATTATCATGTGGAGAAGTTTTCTCATTTAATAGATTAGTTTGATTAGTTATCTTTCTCATTTTTCTCATGGCCACTTCTTTATCTTCGCACTACTTCTCTGCTTTTGTTTATAGATTTAGATGTCATATATAATATATCAATTACCAAATATCCATCACCTCTATCTACACAAAAAATTATCGACAAATTCAATTATTGAGCATGTCTTCTTAGAAGGTTGGTGGATTCTTTACAACAGTAAAACTTCTTGAATTGGTCGCGATTAAGGTTATGTTCTAGAATTCTTGTTTAATTAAGCTTTCGATTCTACCTCTACTTTCATCTTTCTTTGTTTACAACTTCCTTTTTTTAGAAAATATTTCAACTTTTGAACAATCATTATCACAAAATTTGTAATGATAATATTTTTGCATTTATGCAGTATGATAATATTTTTATATTTTAACATCTTTTTTTGACAAATATCTTTGTCAAATACAATTATTGAAACTCCATGCGAATTTACGAACTTATTAATTACGGAAAAAGACTAAAAAAATTGGAGCTCAACCAAAACTTAATTTTAGTACATTATAATTTATGGACCCATTTATTGTGACATTGTAATAGAACCAGAGAAAAAGAAAATAAAGAGGTAGAAAACTCAATAACAATCGACTTACACATTGCTTCTTCTTCTTTTTGCTGACGTTCCTTATCTATCTTCACAAGAAAACAAAAAAGAAAAATCGCCATTGATAGAAATTGCTGAAAGTCTGAACATAATCTTGTGCAAACCATACCGATCAATTTTGATTATAGAAATAGCATTTTGTAATTAAATAGATAATCAATTTACATAATATATCTAATCAAAGAAGAACCATATTCTGCTGGATGAAAAAAAGATGCATACATATTCGAACATGAATTTTGAATGTACTGCTATGATGTTTGAAATTGAAAATTGAAGAATCATCTATTTTAAAAATCAAAATTTGCTATGGAACAATGGACTAAAGAAAGAAATGTTTAGTCGGTATTTCGCAAACTGAAAAACAAAATGCGATAGAAATGCAAAAAAAAAAAGGAGGGTATAGAAGAAAGGAAGAAAGGCACTGAAAAACAAAATGCGATAGAAATGCAAAAAAAAAATGAGGGTATAGAAGAAAGGAAGAAAGGCTTGTTTCGTATTCCGGAAATTTTTTTCAATGAAAGTGCATACTTGTGTAATAAAGTACAACTGTATATAACTATTGCAAAAAAATATTAATTAAATATTTTTTTTTGAAAGTAATATTAATTAGAGGGAATGTGGTTGAATACCCTTTTTTTTAAACAAAAGTTGCAAAATACCACCTTAAGTTTAAAAGTTGCAAAATACCACTTTGAGTTGTAAAAAGTCTAATATACCCTTAATGAGTATACAAGAAGGCTAACTTTCATTTGACTCATACAAGAAGACTAATTTCATGTATGAACTTCCGGCGAAATTTTCCAGCGAAAAACTTCCGGCGAAAAGTTCCGGCTAATTTCTCCGGCGAAAAATTTCCGACGAATTTTTTCGGCAAACATTCGAATCATACATGAAGCCTAACTTCATGTATGCATCATACACAAAAACTAACATTCATGTATGGATCATACAAGAAGCCTAATTCGTGTATGCATCATACACGAAAATTTTTGCCTCCAAAAAGTTCAAATTTGTAACATACATGAAAATAAGTTTTCGTGTATGATACATACACGAAGACTGACTTTCCTGTATGCATCATACACGAAAATTTTGCCTTAAAAAAAAATCATATTTGTATCATACATGAAGATAATTTTTCATGTATGATACATACACGGAGATAATTTCATGTATGCATCGTACATGAAGTTAGGCTTCGTGTATGATTCAAATTTTCGCCGGAAAAATTAGCCGGAAACATTTCACCGGAATTTTTTTAGCCGAATAATGTCGCCGGAAAATTTCGCGGGAAATTCATACAAGAAATTAATCTTCGTGTATGATACAAATTAAATGCAATCTTCTTGTATACATGAAGGGCATAAAAGTCCTAAACAAACTCAAAAGGGTATTTTGAGTTTTTTTTTAAAAGAAAAAAGCTATAATTTATCTTTTGTGTTTGAGAAGGGGTATTTTGAGTTTTTGCTCATTAATTAAGTATTAGTGAGTGTAAGTGGCATTTTAGGCGGAAAATAAGGTGGAGATTATTTTACTTTTATATATAGAAAATAAATTAGATTTAATCACTTATAAAATCCTGTCAATTGCATCAATCATGTCTAACAATTCTACAAACCAAACTTTAACTAAATTTTTAAGAGGTAAACTATACATAAATAAAAGCAACATTTTTAGATGCCGCCAACACACGTAAGATCGTACATACTTCAAGCGGAAAAGTGCAATTATCCTAACTCAAATATGGATTTAAGGCATATTTTTCAATTTTACATTAAAATATTTTGAAGCCTATTTTTCTAATGTGTTTTTGACCTCTGTACAGTTTGGGCATCTGATGTGGCATTGCAATTCCTCTCCTTCTAGAAGAACATCGTATAAAATTGGGATTTGAGGTCAAACAAAAATAATGACATTCTAGAAGCGGCGAATGTTAACAAAATAGGCCCGGCCCATGCTGATTTTTTGTTGCTTAGTTACACCAATCGAAGATATCCTTATAATTTGATTTGATTTGATTTTCACCTATTCTTTAAAAATATTTGTTCACACGATACCTAATTTTTCTCTCGGATAATCGTATACGGTATTTATCATTGTCAAGATGCAAATATTCTAAATATTTATGACATTAAATCTTGACTGCATTTTAATTTAATCAATTTATATAATATTATTTTTTTAAAAGAAAAAGAAATTCATTAATTACGATGAATCAAACGAAACAATCTCCAAAAACCAAGAAGGCCAACTATCATGCCATAAGGCAGTAGCATCTAAAGTCTTCGCTAAACTAGTGATATACTTAACTATTAGACAAAACAAAAAGAACATTCATATCTCACCAGTTTAATTTTTTTACAATGGTGCATTGACAGATTAAAAATTATAATCTTATCCTAACATACATTTTTATTTTCAAATCTATCATACCGTTCAATTTCTTAAGTGGTGGTGAAAATCACCGCTACATGTCTTCATAACTCATGAGACCATAGTAGTATTATTATTTTGTCATACGACTTTTATGTCACCTACATATCTATACTTTTTAAGTAAAATAATTTGTAATGCATTTTTCCTCTCATTTTACATGTCACATATAATTAATTACATAATTTTCAATGCAAATTTATAACTTTATGTGTTTTTATTTTTCATGTCATTTCAATTTTCAAATTCAGATATGAGGTTTGGAGTTTGACTCCCATTTTGCATGCCGCATGCAAATAGTTGCACATTTTTCAATGTAAATTCATGACTTTACATGTTTTCATTTTCTTATGCCATTTCAATTTTTCAACTTCAAATATTAAGTTTTGGATTTTGATAAATGTAGATCACTATGTAATGATGTGTATACTGAATCAGTAGAACTAAAATATACTCCCTCCGACCCACTCATGTTGTCATCATTTCATCAATTAGATGTCTCACTCATATTGTCACCTTCCAAATAAGGAAAGTTTTAACCCTTTAAAATCTTTCAAAAGTGATGAGACCTACCAGATTTCTATCTTTTTACCCTAATTCTTGATCTTCGTGCCGAATATTAACATGACAATATCAATGGGTCGGAGAGAGTAGTAATCATGTTAATTTAATTTTTGTGTTTACTAAATGTATTAATATATGTAAGAATGTTCATTGAGATAAATTTTATTAGTTTGAAATATTTAATTGTAATATAGACATAATATAATACCTAAATGATGCTTTATTGACTCAAAAATGTAAAATTGAAGATGATCCAGCACAACGCGCGTGGGTAGATATTTTATAACAAAAATTTAAAATAATTTATTTTTTTGGATAATCATAAAAAAAATTATTACTAGTGAAGTGTATTAAAAGATGGTACTAGTTGATAATTAGATATAAAAAGCCATTTAAGAATACATATTGATGACGATGGATCAGAAGCTTCCTCAAATATCACACTTCACGTGGTAGGTGTCGACGCTATCACAACGAAATTATTGGTTTTAACATTAAAATAGTATGCCAAAAATTAATAGTGCACTACTTTTCTCGAACCGAGTCTGCCGCGTCAGCAAAATGTTGTTTTCAGAGGTTTTATTAAATCTCATCCCATCCCATTTATAAAAACCCCCGCCCACCATTACTCTTCCTCATCATTCATCAATTTGCCCTCTCTCTCTCTCTCTCTCTCTCTCTCTGCGCTCAAGTTATCCCAGAAAAGTCGTCGGAACATCAAATATTCATCGATCTGGTACGTAAATCCCATTTATGCAATTAATTCTCATGAAGAACAAGCAAGGGTTTGATTATGCTATAGAGCAGTCGTTTGCAAACATTTGAAACTCAAATTGATGTGAAGAATCGCTTTTGGCGTTTAATCTGTGATGTTTCAAATCTAATTTTTCCTCTTATGAATCTGTGCTTTATAAGCCACCATCACGTTTAGTTGCTTTTTTCATTTTTCTGGAACTAAAAACATTTTTCACGATCTAAATCTGGAGCTTGGACAATTGTAGTTCGGGTGGGGTGATAATCAGTTGTTCTGGTCTCTGATCACGAACTTCATAGATAATCAGCGGCTTTCTAATTACTTTTGTTCTGATCTCTGATCACGAACTTCATTGATCATCAGCTGCTTTCTAATTACGCCAAGCTAAGGTTTAGGGTTTCAAACATACATATTGAGTTGAAAATGTTTTAATTGGGTGATCTATCTGTATTTGTTTTCTTTTCTTTGCTTCAATCTTAGATTTTGGATCCTTGGATCATGAATGATTATAATAACATAAGATGATGATCATTCAGGCAGTCGTTTGATGATGTTTTGTATCATTTGACAGGTTAATCAAGTGAAATTGAAGAGGAATTTTTGACAACATAGATACATGGCATTTCAGCAGTACTTTGTTGGGGGATGGGAATCTATTCCGAAGGCATCCACAGAATCTGAGAGGACTCCTTCCGCTTGCTTCGATTGCAGCATATGCTTAGACTTTGCGAATGATCCAGTGGTAACCCTCTGCGGCCATCTCTACTGTTGGCCTTGCATATACAAGTGGTTCGACTCCCAAAGTTGTTCCGATGAGCATCCCCAGTGCCCTGTTTGCAAGGCCGAAATATCTGAAAAGACGATGGTCCCTCTATATGGCCGAGGGAAATCTCTCTCTGAAGCAGGCTCTCAAGGCAAAGTCATACCTCCGAGGCCACCGGCCTGTGGTATCAAGGGCCTCACAAACTTGTTAATTCCGGAGCAGCAGCAACTCCCTTCTTCTCCCAATTCTTATCCTCATACGGGCTATGGAGCAGATTCGTCGCCTCAGTTGTTTAATCTTGCTGGTACACCACCACTCTCTCTCTCTCACCCTAATGTAGGAATGTTTGGGGAGATGGTTTATGCAAGAGTTTTTGGCAACTCACAAAGTCTTTATACATACCCCAATTCATACCACAACGTAGTAAGTCGATCGCCGAGGTTGAGAAGGCAGGAGTTGCAGGCTGATACATCTCTCAACAGAGTTACAATTTTCTTGTTCTGTTTTTTCCTTTTGTGCCTTCTAGTATTCTGATTTTCTTTCATAACTGTGTTTCTCACTAGTTTGTATACATTGTACAAAAATTACTCTATGTATCCTTATGCCTGCGTGCAACTATTTGTAGAAATGACATGGCTAGTCATAAAATTTTGATGCAAACCAATACTCCATTTCTAGAGTAGATTACAAAACGCCATCATCATTAAAATCTTCATCTTCACCCACAATATTTCCTTCAAAATCTTCATCTTCACCGGACTCCTTTTTTAAAACACTGCAAAACTCATCAGAAGCAGGCGCCTTCGACACACCCCACATCCGTACAGATCTTATCAACTCCTCCGCCTCTTCCACGTTCTCATTCTTCTGCAAATACTCTAAACAAGTTATCAAGGACTGCTTCTGAGACATAAATTTAGGGGGGCATGCTGAGATCGCCTTCCTCAATGATCGTTCTGCCTCAGCTACTCGATTCTTCATAATATATCCTCCGGCCAGATGACACCATGTCGTTACAATTGGACTTCCGCCTTTTGCCACTACTTTAGCTATTAGGGCTTCAGCCTTCTCCACATGACCATCTGTACAATAAGCATCGATCAAGAAGTTAGGAACCCGGAAATCAAACAACAATGCACCTGACTCCCACTCCTCGAATATCTTCTCCACCCCTTCAATGTCGTTGAACTTCATTAATGAGCGCATCATGCTGATGTAGACCTTATTAACAACCTTTCCATCCTTGCGAACCTTCCAGATTCTGTATAATTCTTCTTTCTTCCCTGCTTCAGCATATAGATTGAGGAGGAAAACTAACAAGATGTGTTTCCGAGAGGATAACTTTAACTGCTTTTCCAATTTTCCCAATACTTCCATAGCTTCATCGAGTGAGCCAATTCTCAAGTAACCCTGTGCTGCAGTAACCAACGTCCGCCAATGAACAACAACTGCAGGATCCGATTCCATAATCCTCACAACTCTATCCATTCCCGCAGCATCGGAAGCCATGGCACATGCACTCAGGCAGACTGAGTAGGTAAAGTGGTCGTAAGAGACGCCTTTTGATTCCATTTCAGACAGCAGTTTGCCCAGCTTTTCGCTATTTCCTAATTGGTAGTACATATTCATCATAAGGTTGTACCATATTGGTTTGTCAGCATATCCCAAATCTCGAGCTTTCTGCATAACCGACTCTGCTTTATCCACAGATTTAGAAACTGTATAGCAGTTGAGAAGGGCAAGATAGATCTGATATTTCCTCAGATTTTCTGGAATCTTTGTAAAGTAATTCTCAGCTTGTTCTAAGCCGAAGTTTTTTAGTATCAACTTCAATCGTACAGCAATGTCGTAGGGAGAAACGGGATAAAGTTTTTCATTACACATCCAGAGAGACACCTGAAAATTTATATATTAACCTCAAGCAGTAGAAACACCTAGAAATCTAATCACATAGCTATAGATGGACACGGGCATTATGCTTTACGACAACGACCTGCTAATTCCCTAATAGATAAAGAAATATACATGAACCTCAAGCAGTTAAAACACCTAAAAATCTGAGATCACAGCATTAAAAAAAACAGTAATCTGTAAACTTGAAGACCAAGCATGAAGAATTCTCCAAACAGCTAGATGATAAAAGGTACACCAATTAGAACCAAAGGAGTGATTGATCACCAATAAGACATGTATAAGTGTAAATGGAGGGCACATATCGCATGGCATGTACAACTAGAAACCCAAAAATTAAGCATTAAAGTGGAATTAATGATGAGAATTAATAAGGGGAATGATGATAAATGGCAGTGGGGGAAAAACAATTTGGGGTTAGTGCGATTAAAAAGGAAGGGCAGGAAAAAAACCTCAAGAGCATGTCTGAATCTTTTCCAAGTCATCAACTCGGTGATAAGTTGTTGAAAGTCCCATTTTTTAGCAGAGTTACCCTGTCGGATCCACTCGTCGAGCGCGGGCACTACCGAGACATTCGGGTCGCCCAGATGTGCGATGCTACGGTACAGAGACTCAAATTCGGGTCTTCTCCTGGAGGAACGGGTTCGGGTTAGGGTCCGGATTGGGGTGTTGCAAAAGGAAAAATAAGCGCGGCGAATAAGAGGAGAAGAAATAGAGAAGAGCTTCATTGAGAAGAGAAGAGAAGAGAAGACGATGGAGGCAGCGGGGGCAGGGCTACTTTACTGTGTGAGAGAGAGAGAGAGAAGAGAAGAGAAGAGAAGAGAAGATGTTTGCGAGTCTGACATTCGCGTCGTTGCATTTACATCATTGGGTTGGGCTCACATATTTGAAGTCCATTAAGCCTGGATTTTACTTTCAGGTCCAATGCTTGTAGCAGCCCACTCACTGTAAAACAAAATTTGCTTGTTTGGGCATTTGGAGTTTTGGAATTGATAGGAATTCAATTGTTCAACTTATTTTACTTCTATATTACTTTTAAGCATCAACACACTACTATATTTTCTTTTTTTAAGCGAAAGCCCGAGTTGGAGAAATCAAGGGAGTTCTTATGGCTTGTATTGTAGAAGCTACGCTAGCGTAGGTGGAAGTGGCGGCGTCGCAAGCAGGGGAGGAGGATAGGATTAGCGTTGACGTGTCTGCACCTGCACCTGATGAGGTTCAAGAATTGTTGGATGTGATGATGAAAGAGGAGAAGAATTGAGTATGCGAAGGAGTGGAGACACTGGAGAAAGGCTAAAATGGGGAATGTGAGGTACTATGCTCTAAGGAAAAGGCAAGTGAAGATCTAAACTGAGGCGTGGAGGCCAGCGACCGCGTATAGCCTGCAATCGCGGTCAGCGACCGAGAAAGACACGCAATCGTAGGGACGTGGACTCCTTAAAAAATCATTTCAAACTTTCCCAAACTCTACCCTCAACTCTTACGGACTCCACTAAAATTCCATGAAGTTCAACTCCTTAAAAATCATTCAAATTCTCAATCCAATACACCCCTCAATATAAGTGGAGCAAAATGAAAAACCTTACATTTCTTCTTTAGTCCTATAGGATTCTTGTAATACCATTTCAGCCTCTCCTCCAAAAATCATAAACCCTCCCAAAACCCCCCTCCCTCTCCTTTGCAAATCAATTTTCTGTTTTGTCGATCGATTGAATCCGACCGAAATGCAATCAGGTAGAAACGCTTTTAAAACGTTAATAGACATTATGAGCAGCAGCAGGAGATGGTACCGCGCCAACAACAAGAATTCACTCTACGCCAAAATCAGTCCCCAGGGAAACCCTAGCACCAATGTAACTCCCGAGCTCGATAAGTGGGTTGATACCGGAAAACAAGTCCGATTCGCTGAGCTTCAGCGCATTATTATCGATCTTCGTAAGCGCAAGCGTTTCAATCAAGCTCTTCAGGTGTGTGTGTGTGTGTGGGTGTGTTCTTCTGGTTTACTATTTGTTTGGATTGTTCATATGATAGAAATGATAGTGCGACTAAAAGATAAGTGTAAATCCCTTTCAAGTAACATGTTGAATGCGGATTTAGCGTTGTACCTTGTTATTCATCTTTTGTACCTAGATCTCGTGAAACTGAATTGAATCATAGATCCTTAAAAACTTTACATTAATCTGGGAATACTGTGGTGCGTGGTGAAATTCTGTGTTCGTATATTGACGATCCGACACGAATGATTTATGTTGTCACGCTCTGTACTTGTGTTGTGCATCCAACTGTATACACATTCTTAATTTGTAGCAAAACATACGCCACATGGCACAAAGGATTTTCTGTGCAATAGTTTGATTCAGTTTATGAAAGGGATATTTTATGCAATAGTTTGAATCAGTTTATGAAATGGGGAACTATGGCTTACAGGAAATAGCTCTGCAGTTGAAATAAAATGTGTGATTATTTCATGCAGGTTTCTGAGTGGATGAAAAACAGAGGTGTTTACACTTTCACCCCAGTTCAGCATGCCGTGCAGTTGGATCTCATTGGTAAAGTTCATGGATTTTTGCATGCGGAGACCTATTTCAATAGCTTGACCGAGCAAGATAAGACTGATAAGGTGCACGGCGCTCTTCTCCATTGTTATGCTCGACAGCGTCAAACTGAAAGAGCACTGGCACTTCTCAACACCATTAGGGACAAAGGTCTTCCTTTGTCTTCTCTAGCTTTCAACGACATTATGTGCCTCTATGCCTCTACCGATGAGATTGACAAGGTCCCTGGAGTCTTTGAACGAATGAAAGGACATGGCGTTCAGCCTGATAATATGAGTTATCGAATCTGTATTAATTCGTTTGGAGTGAGATCTGACATTGATGGATTGGAGAAGATTCTGAACGAAATGGAAAATGACGCCAACATTACCATGGACTGGAATACATATGCTGTTGTGGCGAATTTCTATGTGAAGGCTGGTCTCAACGACAAGGCAAACGTTTCTCTTCAAAAAGCAGAGAAGAGGCTCGATGGTAAAGATGCATTAGGGTATAACCATCTCATCTCACTCCATGCTCGATTGGGAAACAGAGATGATGTTTTCAGGTTGTGGCGTGATGAAAAGGTTGCTTGTAAGAGGTGCCTTAATCGGGAGTACATAAATATGTTGGAGGCACTGGTGAGGCTGGATGATCTTGAAGAAGCGGAGAAAGTGCTCAAGGAGTGGGAAACCTCGACAAACTGCTACGATTTTCGAGTGCTAAAAGTGGTGATTGTTGGATATACAGAGAAGGGTTTATGTGAAAAGGCTGAAGCACTACTCAACCATTTGACAGAAATGAGCAAAGAATCGACACCGAATGTTTGGGGCAGGCTGGCAAAAGGATACCTTGAGAAGGGTAGTACCGAGAATGCCTTGAAGTCCTTACAAACGGCCGTCTCTTTACATAATCCAAACAAAGAGGTGAAGCTTGACAATAAGGTGATTACAGCAGTACTATGGTTGATTGGTGAGAGAGGAAGCTGTGATGATGCTGAAAGAGCAATAAATATGTTGAGACCGGTAACTCGGTTGGAAAGGCAGGTGTATCATACTTTGTTGAGATCTTTTATCACAAGGGGTAAAGATGTCAACTTGCTAA
This sequence comes from Schizonepeta tenuifolia, assembly GCA_029490685.1. Lineage (NCBI taxonomy): Eukaryota > Viridiplantae > Streptophyta > Magnoliopsida > Lamiales > Lamiaceae > Schizonepeta > Schizonepeta tenuifolia. The sequence goes on from CM055955.1 coordinate 58,618,416, forward strand.
AAGACATGATGAAATGTGATGATTACGAAGAAGATGAAGAAACGATCAAGATTCTTTCTTTGCAACAGAATGATGCTACTTAGATTTTCCATGAAATCTCGGTTGAGGGAGTCTGTGTTCGTGCCAAGATGTTTATATCTTCACCTTTGTAAAGACGATCAATAGATTCCTACCATCGTTGACGATTGTACAAATTTGTGCTCAGTGAGATCAAGTACAAATATGCAATTAGCTACGAGTTTGGATCTGAATATTTATATTTTCTTCAGTTTTTCGATTCTGGCTTGACGGAAGTGAAAGCTCTGATTCTCCGGTCGAATTGGATTGATTCTTAAAGAAGCCTTATAACTTGTAGGCAATGGTGGTCTAGCAACACAACACAATCATCCAATATTTTCATGCCCATATTTAATTTGTTAGATGATGATAAATAAATAATAGTAATAAAAAACAGTTATCTCATCCATTTACATGCGTGAAGTAGTTGCTGCATGAGGGAGGGACCCAACTGCATATTTACAAGCAAGCATAGAGGTGATTGCTTCAAAATTACATAAACCACCAACAAACATCAATTCCAAGTCGACAAAATTGTGGTAGTAACGTTTTTTATGCATATATAGTTAAAAGAGAAGGAAACATAACCAACTAAAGGTCCAGAACATGACCATTTCTTAAAAACATCTGAGAAATCGCAAGGACAGTATAAAAAGTTGATATGAAAATTTGTCAAGAATTTAGTTGTTCTACTCGGACAAGGTGCTCTTAAGTTCACCACTGTTATGGAGCTCCATCAAGATATCACAGCCTCCGATTAGCTCTCCCTTGTAATATAACTGTGGAAATGTTGGCCAGTTTGAGTATGTCTTCACTCCTTGCCTCACCTCCTCATCAGTCAGAATGTCGAAAGACCCGAACTCCACACCCTCTTCCTTGAGGGCATTAACCACCTTCGAGCTGAACCCACATTTTGGTGCATCTGGTGTACCCTTCATGAATAGCATCACAGGAGAAGAGTTTATCAACTGTTTCAAGCGATCCTCGATGGTCTCACCACAAGAGATTCCTTTCTCAGCTAGTACCTTCTTAAGCTCTCCACTCTTTTGCATTTCCAGCACGATATCTGATCCACCGATGAGCTCTTCTTTTATGTAGAGCTGAGGATAGCTCGACCAATTTGAATACACCTTGAGCCCTTGACGGACTTCATCATCTGTAAGAATGTCAAAACTCTCAAACTTGACTTTCTCCTGTCTGAGGATGTCAACCACCTTCCTGCTGAAACCACATCGTGGATCATCAGGTTTTCCCTTCATAAACAGCATAACTGGACTTGAATTGATGATTCCCCGCAAACGTTCACTCATAGCAGCACTCAAGCCTGAGGACTCAGTGATGCCGCCCTTTCCTCCATTAGGTTCTGCTTTTCCAGTCTCCGAATCAGTTATTTGAATACCGTGATCTTTAAAAACCTGACCAAGTTCTCCACTTTCATGCATAGCAATTGCAATGTCGGAGCCACCAAGCAGTTCTCCCATGCAGTAAAGCTGAGGATATGTTGGCCAGTTTGAAAGCTTCTTCAATCCCTCACGAACTTCATTATCTGTTAAGATATCAAAGCTTCCAAATTTGACGTTTTCTTTCTTCAAGATATCAACTAATTTTTGACTAAATCCACACTTGGGGGACTCTGGATTCCCTTTCATGAAGAGCATGATTGGGTGAGAATTAACAAGCTGCTGGAGTCTTGTTTTCAGACCATCGCCCTTACTGGGAGACAATTGGCTACCATGCTGAGAGGCACCATTTTCTTTGGCAAGCTCCTGAACTGTTTCAAGTATAGTGGGCCCTGCGGCCATCCCAAGGCTAGCAGGAGCTGCAGGTTCCCCAGGTCTGATAGATCCTGCAACTTTGGCAACCTTGTTGGCCAGACTAGACGGGTCAGCACCTTCCAATGTATCAACTGCCTTGCCATCCTAAAAGAACCAAACGTGCTCTAAATTAGATAGCTGACATAAGGCAAAAAAACACTTATATCTCCTATCTACGTGAAGAAGAGAAGAAGAGGGGCATAAAATCCAAAAGAAACTGAAAGTTTCCATATTGCTTGAATTTTCTATGGTCCAAAAACAACCACGAACCGTACGAAAATGAATATGTTCTCAGAATTTGCAAAGCCTTTGCTATTGAAAGGTACACAAAAATTTCTTATAGTGGTTGTTCTTGGGTCAAGGCAAGTCTCTTCAGATATTTAAGCCACATAATCACAAAATTCATATGGGAGAGTTGAAGGTCTTCGCTAGCAACTAGATTTTCTCTGTTCATAAAAACTCAAAGGTATATGAATTATAGTACCTTAAAGAAAACAAAGTACGGTACAGCAGAAACTGAGTAAGCCTCAGAAATTTCAGGTTGTTCTTCAGCTTCCACCTATAAGAAAAGCAGAAACTTGTGTCAGGCAGGGATGAAATACTTGCACAGATTCTCAAAAGCATTTAAGACCCCCAATTGTATAGAAAATCACCAATATAGGTTCATGAACATTGTATGAACTCATAAAAGAATCATACAAACGTGAAGAGAACACAGAAAAGGCAAATGTGCAAAAGGACAATGTGACAGGTTGAAAGTAGAGCACATGTTCCAAAGTAATAAATAAAATAAATCATTATCATAAGAATTACATAAAGACAATATCAACCTTCTTTTCACAAGTACCACGAAGGCCATTTGCAGTATCTTTCAGTTTTAATTCTCTCATGAATACGAGTATTCCTATTTCTTGGTTAAAGCCTGGGCTAGCAACCAAGGCACCGCTAACACTTCTCATCTTCTATTTTGGTGGTTAGTTTTCAGACTATCACAGATAAACAAGAACTGTAATCTTCAAGGAGGGTTAAAAAAATTGAAATCCTCCCATTACAGAAATCAAGCAGAACCCTAAGTTTATAATTCCAACAATTCCTTCTTTCTTTAGGAGCATCAGATTTCATTCCTGAATAGTGAATAAATTCTTACCCTAGGAAACTATCAAACAAAGCTTCAGAGTTCCTTTGCAAAATTGGGTATTATCAAAGTTATTACAACCTATAATTTCCATCATGCCAGTCAGTCACTAAACAAAAGTACAGAAGAAATTCCAAATTCTCCAAGCAGAGCTAATAAATTTCTCTTTTGATCCTCTGTCAAGAAGATGAAATTGCAATACGTAGAAATCACGAGTAAAAGACTAATAACACCTCGCAGAAAAAAATGTTCAGCAAACTCAACTCTTATGTAATCATACTTCGACGTAGCCGATACCCTAATTAAACAAAATCAATGCACAACCATACGTTTTGGGAAAAATTGCACTAAGGGATAACACGACGACGGAAATCCACAGACTTACATAGAGAAAAAAGTGGGACAATACATACTCTTAGGAAGTGCGCGAGAGGGAAATCGGTGGAGAGATGCGAGAACACTTGATCCATGTGCTTGGATGCCTCGCACCACGACGCCCAAAAGTGAAGAACTGCCGGAGCGCCCTCGCCGACGATGTTGTCGAGTTCCGTCTTCGATTTGACCTCCTTCACCGTTCCTCCGCCGGCCGCCGCCATGATCTTCTAGAAGGGTCGTTTATGTTTTGCAAAGACTTCGCCGGTAAAATGAGTGGAGTGTTTCGACAACGAACCTACTATTCGATTTTGGGAACTATTCGCTATTGCCCTCTGATTTATACCAATATAATTTTAATAACATCAGTCATCTCTCATTTCAGTTTAACTATTATTATTACGAGATTATACAGTGAAATACCCATAATGGGGATTACAACCCAATATATAGCTCATCTTTTTAATTTACATAAATTATACTCGTTTTTTGTAATTTGAAATCTAAATACCCTCACCCAACTTCTCTCATTCGGATCCATCCCCTACACCAGTTCAGACCCAGTTCCAATTAAGTTTATCATTCTTCTTCTCTCTTTCTCGTGCCCTATTTTCTCTACACACATATTTCTCTCTTTAGTTTCTCTTATCTTCTCTCTGCTGCCTCTCTCTCTAATTTCTCTCTTCTCTCTAGTTGTGGAATGGAGCGCGACGAGGAGAGAGAGCAGAAAGTGAAGCGAGATGAGGTGAAAGATGGCGTCGGTTGGGTGAGAGGAAATGATTTTTTGGCTTGGGAAAATACAGCGGCGGATAAGAGACTGGTTGTGTTTCCACCGCGACTACAACAACAGAGACTTAGAATCGCGAATCGCCGCCAATCGCCGCCGCTGCCGCATCTGCAGTCGAATCTACAACTCCGGCTGCTTCTGCATCTCCATCTTCCTCGGCCTAATCCTCTTCCTTCTCCTCCTCTGCGGCGGTCTGTACTATGCAATATTGTTCTCAAGGAGCCACTCATTCAATGGCGGTTGCTCGCTACCGTGCAATAAACTGTTGTTGTTGTTGTTCTCAGGCGGCGACGGAGGCCCGACGGTGGCGGGTGCAGCGTTTCGTTCCTCTTGATTTTGTCGTCGCTGTCGGGAAGAATGAGGGAGCAGAGCCTATGCTCGAGAAGGCTCAAGATTGGGGGGAGGGGAGAGAGAGAAAGAGTGGGGCTATAATTGAGCCTATGATAGGACTTACTTTAATGTCCATTGGAACAAGTGTACTACTAGTATTATTTATTTTGCGATGCATATGGACATGGCATTACTTTCACAAAATATTTTGGTCAAAATGCATCTCTAAGTGATTATTGGATCTTGGATTATTAAATTTTGGATTTGATTTATTGATGATTGGCTTTATGTGATGGTGTTAGTGATGATTAGATCTTGTATTATCAAAATTAGCAAAAATATGTTGGCCTTTGTCCAGAGTCTTTTGTTTTGATTTCTTCTTAATCCATATACTTTTTCTTGTTTATGCTGTTACAAATCAAATATTGACATTTTGGTATGAGTAAACAGTGGTCTTGACTCATGTAAGATTAGGAGTGATAGATCTGATTTCATCCTTTATTTATGATTACGAGTTGTAATTGAGTATAAATTTTGATCTGTTGTAATTTGGTACTTTGGTTCTAATGACCATATTAGTGCCAAAGTACAAATAGAAAGCACAAAAAAATACGTAATTTGGTACTTTGGCACTAAGATGCGCCAATTAGTGCCAAAGTACCAACAAAATTCAAAATTTTGCCAAGTATGTTTGGTACTTTAGCACTAATTGGTGCATTTTAGTGCCAAAGTACCAACAAAATTCAAAATCTTGCCAAGTATGTTTGGTACTTTGGCATTAAGATGCGCCAATTAGTGCCAAAGTACCACCCATGAGTAGCCTATCATACATGAACAACATATATGAGTGCCACCCATGAGTAGCCTATCATACATGAACAGTATACATGAGTGTCACCCATGAGTAGACAATCATACATGAATAGCCTACATGAGTGCCACCCATGAGTAGTCATTCATACATGAACAGCCTACATGAACAGCCTACATGAGTGTCACCCATGAGTAGTCATTCATACATGAACAACATACATGAGTGCCACCCATGAGTAGACAATCATACAGAAAGCACAAATGACCATATTAGTGTCAAAGTACCAACAGAAAGCACAAAAAAACTATGTAACTTGGTATTTTGGCACTAATGACCATATTAGTGCCATAGTACCAACAGAAAGCACAAAAAAAAAAAATTACGTCACTTGGTACTTTGGCACTAATGACCATATTAGTGCCAAGTACCAACAGAAAGCACAAAAAAAATACTAAGTAATTTGGTACTTTGGTACTTTGGCACTAATTAGGGGTCAAAAGTGTCCGATTTCTTGTACCCGAATCCGATCCGACTCGCGCCCAGACCCGACCCGCGCGCCCTTCATTAAGGGTAATTTTTGTCCCAAATTCAAAAAAATGGCTAAAATTTGTGTTTTTTTAAAAAGTGGCTATATATTGGGTTTTTATCCTCATTATGGGTATTTCATAAGTTGCCTCTATTATTATTATTATTATTATTATTATTATTATTATTATTATTTGAAGGAACTTAAGGGCATGCAGGACCATCGACTCGATGGACTGAACAAGTCGACCCGACGTCGCACCCCCGCGTAGCCGCTCCACTGTGATCGAGCCAGGGCTCGCTAGAACGAGCCAGCTCGATGGGCATTAGGTACGACATTTGCATCACACGCGCCATTTAGAAAAAAATAAAATAAAAAAATCGGATGCAACTAAATTCAATGGCCCGAAGTTTCAGGCCCTCAAAGTCGGAGACGTTCACTCCATAAAACGGACGAAGAATACGGCGGAAGGTAACACGACACCTTCCTCCGATCAAAACCCACCACGACCTATTGGCCAGAAGGCGAAGGCGGCGGCAGTGAAGGCGAGGTCGGCGAAGGGCAAGGGCAAGGAATGCTTGGACTTAAAAAATTCTGACGCACTAGCGTGGATGGAGTCCGCTAACGCCAACCTTGCCTCCATAGCGGCGGAAGCCGAGGCTATGCGTGAGACTGCCCAAGTGAAACAATATGTTCTCGACATGAAGATCGTCACGTCAAAATTGACGGCGAAGACATTCTATATTTATATGAAAATGGTGAGGAGTGAAGAATCGTCGAGGATGGTAGTCGGATTTTTTTTTTTAATTATATTTTTTGTTTTTTTTAAATTTTTAAATTATGCAATTTTCATTTTTATTTCTTTAAATTAATATAATTTCCGATTTCTTCAAATAAAGTAATTCAAAATTTAAAGCTCAAAATTAATTTCATCACGTCCCCTATCAAACCACCCCATTGCAGGTAAGAGCCGTACTCTGAGGTCCATAATCCATCAAGTCTCCTAAAGAGCTCAAGAGTTGTGGATGTTCTTAGATATGTTCCTTTTAACTTTTTTTTTAAACATATATTCGTTTGATACTTCAAAAGTTTTTGACGAATTTGTGTTTGTGCATAAAAGGGTCAAAAAAAGGACAATGCAAAATAAACAATATAAATGGTGTACAAGTTTCTATGTTTTGCTAATTTTTTAATTACAAAATGTAGCTTAATTTTTGCGCAAATGTCAAATCACTTAGCATTTTGGTGGGATGATGCTTTGGACTAGATTGATTATTTAATTTATTTTTGGTAAGATTGGGTAATAATATATCTAAGATACGCCAAAATATAAGGCAATAAACAATATAATATATATATATATATTTTAGAAGAGGCAATAAACAATAATTTAGATATAGTATAAGCTAATTTTTTAGGGACAACGAGATTTTTAAGAGAAGTCTATACAAACAAATTTTGCTTTATTGAGAAAGTATTTATTTTAGCAAAATCTAATCAAAGGTTGTCTAAATGTTTTTTTATTATTTATTATTTTTTTATATTGTGGGAACGCGCAATCGTTATCTTCAGTGCGCACTGAGTAAACTCTCATCCCTTGTACAGTAACCTGCAAATCACATAAAATTAAGGTTACATTCCTATCAAATGTATTATGTAGTAAGAGCATCTCCAATGGTTTGCACCATTTTGCAGCAAAAATAACATAAGTATACAGCAAAATCATCAAGTCATCTCCAACAGTCTGCTCTATATTTTACACAAAAACAGAATATTCCAAAAATATTCTTTTTTTTTTGTTTAATCTTGAAAATATTATATATTTATTTTTTGTCAATTAATAAAGATTTATAGCATGAAATATTCATATTAATGAAAAGTAATAGCCAATTCATTACATTAGTATACAAAATACGATATATTATAAATAAATAAAATTACAAATCGAATAATCAAGGAAAGATAGAACGGAGATTGAGCCTCATTTTAAAACCCCTCAAACGAGTACGAAAATTATTGCAACGACTTTAATTTTTATGTGTTTATGTGTAATTGTTTGTTTTTAAATTTCCCTTATATATTTCATAATTAGATTTCTTTAATAATTTTAATGTTGGTGTTGTATATTTAAAAACATAACTGCAGTAAATTTTTTTGAGATAAAATAGTTAAAGAATAAGAAAAGAACAAATATAACAAAAAAAACAAAAAGTAGAGCAATGAACACTTTTCTCCAAATTTAGAGCAATATTATTCAAATACACAAATATAGAGCAATTATAAAGCTGGATTGGAGAAAAATTTTGCATAATTTTGCTCCACATTTAAAGATTCGAAGAAAGGCTGGAGATGCCCTAAATGTATTGCACAAGGTTGACATTCCTAGCAGCAAAATAATAGAATAGGATCATAAATTGAACAAGATGCAACAAAAGATGGCGTACAATCATGAATTGAACAAAAGAAATAATTTTATTCCTTCATGTGGAAAAGCTGAGTAAGATGTAATAAGACTGATTTGTTATTGTGAGATTTGTTTATACTGTACTTTAATGTATAACATATTTTCGTATGAGAAATTTTACCGAACTAGTACTTTTCTTATAGTTTTTTTTTAAAATTTAGCACTTCTTATAAATTTTTTTAAATTTCTTCTCTTTTTTACCCTTAAATAAATTTTGTATTTTCTATCTTATCCCAAATTTTCTCTTTCCTTCCTCTTTATTTTCTATCTATCTCTCTCTCTCTCTTCTCATTTATCACCGTCACTACAGCTCTCTCTCTCTCTCTCTCTCTCTCTTCTCTCTCTCTCTCTCTCTCTCCAGCCGCCGCAACCTCCTCGCCGTCTCACTGCCGCCATGGAGGACTGGGAAAGCGTGTTGTCGAAGTCTGCTTTGCCTTTCTCCGCTGGGTCATGGGCGATGTGAAGGACCCTGCAATGGGGAATATGACCAGAGCCCTCCATATCGGCGGCGATGGCAGCGGCGGCCCGCGGCGGAGTTCGATTTCAGCGGCGGCTTTGGGGTTATGGATCAAGGCTTCGGCGGCGACCAATTTGGGTTCGATTTCAGTGTGGGCCGCCTTCGTTTTTGAGATCGCGACGATATTCGGGCTCGTTTATACCGTGTACGCCACGGTCGTGGACCCCAAGAAGGGAGAAATCAAAATTGTCGCATCGATTGCTATTGGTCTGATCGTGGGAGCGAACATCTTAACCGCCGGCCCATTCACCGGAGCCAGCATGAACCCTGCGGTGGCGTTCGGACTCGCTCTGGTAGGCTTCAACTTCTTGAACCACTGGATCTACTAGGCCGGGTCTTTGATTGGGGCCGGGCTTGCCGGTGTGATCTACAAGGTGATTTTCATCAGCCATACACACGAGCCCATATCAGAGTACTAAGAAATTGGTGCTAGCTTTTTTGATTTGTGTCTTCTCTTTACTTCATGAGGACTATAATTTAATTTGGTATTTTCACCTCAAATTTGTGTTTTGATTGTTGGTTGGTTTAATGGGAGCAGATGGAAGGCGGTTGGACCTTCCCATTTTTTTATGTGCATTCACAAATTTTTCCATTTTTTTGTGTGACGTCTCAAATGTTTTTCCATTTTTTTTGTGACTTCACAAAGTTTTCAATTTTATTTGCGACTTCACAAAAATCGTGTAAAAAAATTTGTGGCCGCCTGCGACAGTGGTGGCACGACGGCGTCGGCAGTGAAAAAATGGTGGTGGAATATTTTTTCTTGTTGAGTCTCAAAAAATTTTCTGTGACCGCCAGCGACAGTGGCAGCGGCACGACGGCGGCGGTGGTGGTACGGCGGCGGAAAAGTAGTGGTTGATTTTTTTTTTGTTCAGTCAAATTCTTTTTTGTGACCGTCGGCGGAAAAGTAGTGGTGGAATATTTTTTTTTGTTCAGTCACTAATTTTTTTTGTTACCAGAGAAGTGGTGAAAGGATAAAAATTTTAAAAAATGTTAAATTTAAAGGATTTACAAGGAGTGCTAAAATTTAAAAAAACTATAAAAAAAAGTGCTACTTCTAAAATCCTCTCTTTTCTTATTATACTATGTATAACATACTCCCTCCGTCCAATATCTTTATACCCACTTACTTCATTTTATCTATCCAATATTTTTATACCTATTTGTACCCTTTGCCACTTGGACCCACACCTCTATTCCACCAACTACCACTTTATCACTACATTTTTCACTATGGGCTCACCACTAATAGCATTTATTCCACCAATTACTAATTTATCACTACTCCACTCAAATACACCTTTATCCCACCAACTTCACTTTATCAGTTTTTGTTAATACTCGTGTCAGCACCCAAATGGATACACAAATATTGGACGGAGGGAGTATAATGTATAATAGTTTTATTAATTCTATGATAATTCGACCGCCTACACAGTACAATTAAATGATAATAATAGTAATTTTATTTATTTATTTATTTTACAGAGTGGACCGTGAATATTGGATTATTCAATATTGGATTAGCGTTTACTTTTTATTTAAAAGATTAGTAAATATTTATTTTAACCTTAAAGAAACACAGTCACATACTCACATTTGGCTAATTGGCTGGAAGATGATTGTGTCCGCTGCTTTCCCGTAGTCGCGTTTTCCGCAATCAAAGATGAAATTTGTGGACAACTGCGATTTCCCTTTCCTATTCTTGGAATCTAACAACTTTAGACTTATGTCAATGTTTACGTCAGAGAACAATTATAATTGACACCCATATATATAAATATAGAAATATTAGATAGACATGAATATATATTAAGATGTGAAAATAGAATGAGAATTGGAATAATTTTAGTGCTTCCAAATTTCATATTGACCAAGTAACATATATTCTTGCTTCGGGATTGATATTGATGTCAATGATGTGGGGATATTGGTTTACCTGACTTATGTAGTTTACACGCTACTGATAGGGATTTACCTAGTGCGTATTAAAGGTAGGGGCTGCAGTTCCTATTACGAATTAAAAAAAAAAAAAGAAAACAAAAAGAATATAGAAACCAAAGTTTATGTTCGTGAATGGATATACTATAATTTAGTAGATGAAGTGTTGAATATCTTAAAATTCATTAACATATCCTCATGTTACTTTAATGCATTAAAAATGTAGAGATGCATATCATACTTATAGACGGCAAATATCACCTATTAACATTTATTTACAGCAAGGAATCTATTGAACATATTTGACAAAAAAAAAAATCATGTTACGTACGCTATTAGTAATGGTGATACATCCTGTGTTATAATACTATTGAGATCCTATGTACTCCTGTCACAATCTAATATTATTGGCTTCCTTAATCTTAATAATAATGTTGATGAGGTTTAGTTCAATTGGCTAGTTGAGATACCACAAGTTTTTTCTTAAGTGAGAGGCATTGAGTTCAATCTCATCTGCATGCGGTGTAGTATTTCCCACTTTATTTGGTGGTGTGATTGTGCCACCCTTATGTGATGGTATATTGATCCCACCTATAGATAGGACCATATGGTGGTGTATGATTTATTTAATAATATTATATATCTTATAATTTCCTAGAAAAAAAAATTATAACTTATAGTAATCATCATCATAACCGGGTGCTAAGGGCTTCAAAAATATTTGGGCCTATTTTTCTTCTTCTTAATTTATGCTAAGGGTGTGTTTATTTGGAAATATAAATTTATGCCTTTATTTAGAGATAAATTGAGAGATAAGCAAAACCCATACCTTTTAAATCATCCCTTCTTTTTTAAATCTCTCTTTTCCACATGTCACAACCCCAAATCACGAGGGACGGCCGAAGCCGGGGTGCGACTGGGGTTGGATTAAAGAAGCGGGGAAGAAGGGGGACTAACTGACTAAACATACATAAAGAACAACATACATTCAATGAACAAGACTTTACTAAAAGAAAGGAAGAGTTAATCGCGAAGGATTACTCGACAAAAGTACACGATAGTAACTAAGTTCAAGATTACAGACTTATACTACAGTGATTTGTTCAATATACACATATTCTCAAAAAGTCTATAGTTTTGCAGCGGAAGTAAGTCATAAACTAAAGCAATCCTACTTCTCAACTCAACTTCAACCGCCACCGCTCACGTCGCTTCAACCTGCACATTTATAAAACAATGCAGGGCTAAGTACAAAAGTACTTAGTGGGCACGATGCCGAAAACATAATCATAGGTAAAGATAATATGGCATTTCATAATTTGTAGCACATCGGGGGTTTTATTAAAAAGGGGCCCGTGTCTACCAAACATTTTCTGATTATTTTCACAATTTACTCGGCCGAGTATTTTCTGGTATGCTACGTTCAAATCTTGACTAATTCTCATTCACCGTGGCTGGTACCCCTCAACAGGATATCACATACACCACAGGTTACAAAGTGCACTAACTCTGGAAAGCACTTAGCAGCTAACTCAGAGTCGATCGTTAGTTAACCTATTTAGATTAACTCTAAATCTAGAAAACACGTATGTTAACTCAGATAGGTACAAGAGAACTCACATAAAACATAAAACAGTTCATGCCATAATTATCACTTTGAAAACACAGATATCAAAGCGATAAAGAAAGGTTTTTCGAGCATTGCTCGTTTTATTTTATATGTAAAAGCCCACCTCGTTGATACAGAACTACTAAGTACTAGCTTCCGATCTTCTGACCTTCCGTCCTTTTCTCACTCCTGGCTTCCTCCTTCATCGTAAAATAATAACACTTAAAAACGGGTCGCAAAAGATAATCGATCATAGAAAATCGAATTAAGTTTTAGTCGTTTCATTTCTTTAGGCAATTGCACGCTACTAGTTTCATTTTAATTAAACGGGAACGAGACTCGAACAAATCTCGTTTAGAACTCGAAAGGTTCTCATACTCGACTCTTAGGTCAGTAGAGAGGGTAGTCGATAGCTCAATACGACTTAAAAGATCAAAGGAACTAAGTTGGAAAGGAAATCAACTTAGGAAATTAGGTTTTAGTTCTTTAGATGATTTAGGCATTTTCACGCTTAACTAAATTTCTTTACTTTAAGGGATACGAGATACAAACTCGTCTCGTTTAGCACTCAAGGATCCATACTTGACACTGAGGTCAGTAGGAAGATAGTCGTCAAGTTATTACAGCTTAAACGATCGAAAGAAACTAAGTTGCGAACGAAACAACTTAGAAGAATGAATTCTGAAAAATCACTGCGCATTACAGAAACTCTGGGGACTGCCCAGAACAGGGGAACTGGAAACAGGGGATGAGCCCTGTACCAATAGAAAGCTTGGGATGTCTAGTTCATGCTCCAATTTACGGATCTCAAATCCGATAAACGAGCTAAAAGATATTACAGTTTCCGGAAAGGGTCGCAAAACTGCCGCGCTAACCCTAGTTGCTCGATGGAAACGACGTATAACTTCTTAGGTTCGTTCTAAGTTCTCGTATTCGATTTCTCATGAAACTTGACTCTCAAGGCAGTCAACACGTACCCCCGTACATGATGAACTCCTTTTCAAAACTCGTCCAATAGCACGACGTTCTAAACATCGGCTTTCAACTATCAAGTACTAAACCAAAGTCAAGTTAACAATTTCTCGTTCTAGTTCTCGACTATCACTATAACTCATATTATAATAGCTCGAAAGCTCATGACATCAACTACAAAGTTATACCTTAGTCCATCATAAACAATATTATCAAGTTAGAATTCTTATTCGACTTCTCGGTTATTAATTACGACTAATTGTTCGTCTCTTACGAGATTTTAAAAGTTATCGGATTTCGTTCATTTTCTACGTCATCAAACTACATCTAACGAGATTCATTTTCATGCATATCATCACTTCATATCATTACTACATCTCAACTTAAATCGACTTCTTTGTCTCTTACGACTCACAAATTATTTTTAGAAAATTCCAAATAAATTCATAACATCAATTAATATCAATTACAACATAATTTCATCAACAAATCCTCAACCAATTCAACTACATGCAAACCCCTATTTTTCTCAAAATTTTCGGTAATTACACAATATTAAAGAGAGTGATTTTCTTCATTAATCAACACCATTTATCCATAAATCATACTACTATATTATCAACCAAACAATTACAAGTTCAATTGCACATTAAAATGAAAATCCCCAAATCAAAACCCTAAACCCTAGAACTCGGTTTCATCATACTTGGGGGTTTCGATTTCTCTTGGTTCTAATCACTAATTAAACACTTCCTAAGCATGATTATCCCATCAATTTAAGAATTCAATCAATCCACACTAAAGCCCTAAATTTTCGGTACTTGTCTAGCAATTAGGGTTCTTGATTTCAATCAATTTTAATCCCTAATTATCACATCTAACACATCTAATTTCACTAAACGAAGATCAACCATCTAATTCCATCACCCATAAAACTCGATCCAAAGAAGAAATAAAAAGAAATAGATTTTGGATGGATAGAATTAGAGAGGAGAGGATTACCTTGACAATTAATGAAGGAAGAATTAAAGTTCGATGGATGAATGAAGACTTGTGTGATTTTTCTTGTCCAAGAGCTTGATGTCTTCAACAATGGTGAAAAATGAAAGATGGGAGAGAGGGAGAGAGTGTGCAGCCGTGTGTGTTGAGGGAGGGAGGGAGGAGATGATTAATTGTTATGTTATAAGGTATATTAACCTAATAGGTGTAAAGTAGGAACAGTATAACACTTAGGTGTAAAGTTAATACTATATAAAAATCAAATATCAAGCTTAAGAGAGGAGAGGGAAGTGGGCTAAGAGAGAGAGGGAAAGAAATTACGCGCTTTTCTGGCGCGACACGACGTTACGGAAATCGAACGACGAAAAACGTAGCTCGGCACAAAATCGTCACATTCCGTTTCGTCCAAAAATTCTAGCGTACTAAACTTAGTCGGAAAATAATATTTAAAATTTTAATTCCGACAAAAACTCGGGACGACACAGTCCGAGTTTTGTCCGGAAAATCATAAAAACGAACTTTCTCGGGCGAGTTCGTATCGCGATTTCGTGAATGTAAAAATCAGACGGTTTTCCGTTCTGAGTTCACGAACTAAAAACTTTTCGTACGCGATAACCCTAAATACAGTAGTCGTCTAGCTGACTTCCGTAATTTATTTTCAGAAACGGATTCGACCGTTAGTCTTAGAATTTTAAATCGTAAACTTAGGTGTGCAAAGCTATTTTTATTATTAACTTTAAATTTTTAAGAACGTAAAGAATTTCTGGGGTATTACACCACCATCACAAGAAGGGATAATATTATCCTCCTTAAATTGGAGTGATAATATTATCCCTCCTTGTGGTGATGGAAAAGAGAGATGTGATAATATTATCCCTTCTCGTGGTGGTGGTGGAATGAAGAGATTTTAAAAAGAAGAGATGATTTAAAGGGTGATATTTTTATTTATCTCTTCATTTACCTCTAAATGGAGGTATAAATTTATACTTTCAAGTGAACACACTCTAATATTACTATTATAAAAAAAACAATAATTTTATCTGTACACATTGTAGCCAGCCACACATATAAGAAAAGAAAAATTAATTATAAAAATAGAATAATCACATTTTCTTTTAGAGTTTAGATTAATCGATAAAGGTATATTTTTCTTTTTTCAAAATCTCTATTACTTTTTTTAGTTAGTATGATTGACCAGCGTATGCAAATAGCAATACCAATATCCTACCTTAGTGTGATCTTGTTCGACCATCAATTGTGCGATTTTTGGGATCACATTCCATTCAAGCCCATGTTTCTATATCTTTTTGTATATTCACAATTGAAAAATTTTAAATACAGCCCCCAAATCTCTCATTATAACCTCCTAATTAAAATAATAATTAAATAAATAATAAATTTACTAATATATCCCCATAGCCCTCATTAATTAAGAACACTCTAATTAAAAAATTAACTATAGCTGCAAAATATGATGAAAAAGGCACATTAATAAAAAAACTGAGAAGGTAGAATTATGATGATTTTCTAATCGAAGAACACAGAAATTGGCAGCCAAAAAATTAAAAACACCTTGATGAACAATCGAATTATTCATATCCATATGTATGTGTAAACAAATATGAGATATCATAATTGTGCAATGAATTGAGGAAATGAGATATACAAATGCCGACTAAGAATGCGAGGATAGAAAGATTGGTGGTGGATTCCTTCGCCATTTTAATCCACAAACCTCCACCATGTCACCACCGATGATCACCTCCCTGATTACTGCCGCCACTAATATCACTAACCTCACCATCACCTCAACTTTCTCAATCTGAAATCAAGTATTATTCCCGCACCGTAACTCCATTGTATTGTATTTTATACATTTCTGACTTTTCGGGTTTACAAATCATATATCACTATTGTAGAACTCTAAAAAAATTGACACCAAAAGGGTCGGTGTGTCTGTTGAAGTGAATTAATAGAGAAATGAGTAGATTCATCATACCCATCTTTTTTTTTTTTTTTGCCAATTTCAAGGTACGAAGAGAGAAAGATATTTTCATATTAATTGGGGGTTACGAAATAATCATTTCTTTTTTATGTAGGAATTTTAAGTGGGGAGGTTATATGGAATTAAAAGAGTATATACGAATTTCATATAGGTACTAAAGGGTATAATAGTATATTTCTTATTTGTTTAATTATAATTTTAATTAAGGGGATATAGTGAGAAATTTGGGGCCTGTATTTAAAATTACCCTTCACAATTTTGTGGTTTGATTTTATGAATGGGCCCACATTTCATTCTGTACCTCAATATATATAATAGGGATCTCAATTTATTTATTTATTTCTAGTTTTTTTTTCATATATAAAACTAGTTAGTTTATATCAATATATAATAATATAAATTTAGAGGCTTATGAACTAAATTTATTAAAGAGTTTCAACAATATAATTACATGTTTTTAGGCTTAAATCCTATATTTAATGTTTTTTTTTTTTTGTTTCTAGACATGTATTTAGACATATTCGTTTACTTCTAGTTCTTCATGATAGAAAATTTGTTATTTTTATTGTACGTTACAAGAATTAAACAGGCGAAAGAAATTCACACCATCGTTATTTTTATACACGATCATTATGACATCAAATACAAAAATAACATAATTATTCTTTTTGGTTATTAACAAGTTCATGTATTTGTTATTAAATTATGATAGTCTTCAATAAATTCTCCTAAAAAAATATTTATAAGAAACAAGTTCATGTATTTAATATTATAAATAGTAATGAAATTAAAAGTGCCAAAATAAGTCATCGTTTATGATTAATAATTTTTGTGTGTTAAATGATATTACGAGTTTATATAAAAGATACAGGTCCCATTTTATTGATTTGTTTCGACCCCCATTTTGGGGACCGACCTGATCATCGTCCCTTCTTGAATTGCTTAATCTTTTAGATTGTTTGGTTTTATTTCTTTTTTGAGGTGTATCTTTTCTTTCTTGGATTATTTCTAATTCATTAAGTTTTGTTTATGACCTTGGGGTTTTATATTTACTTATTAGGGTTTATGTTAATTCTTTTTTAACTTAATTGAGTTTTCTTGGGCTTATAGAGTTTTACTTTCAATCTTTTTGGGTTTATTTTAGAATTCAATGGATTTCCTTTTTATTTCTATGGTTTACTTTTCAAAAATAAATTAATTTTCTTGAAACAGATTAGTCAAAATGAGAAGACAACAATTGAACCTTTACTCTCCCCTTGGATAGAAGGAAAGAGTTCCAACAATTTCCGAACAAAAACCATAATTGGCTAGTTTGATTTGAATAGTAGTAGCTTAGCTTCTACTAATATAAACGCGTTCACTAATAAGTGTCCCCATGATTAGCGAACAAAATTACTTTTCTACCCTAGTTGTCACATAGAAAAATTGAAGATTTGAAGAATTTGTATTGAGAACCAAAACAAAAGGAAAGATGGACATTATTTTGCATCCTTATCCATCTCATAGCTCATTGGAATTAGTTATTAGTAGTACAATTTACATCAGAAAAGACAGTTGATTGTGCTCTTGTTCAGTAGTCTCCTTCAACTACGGCGGCGTTGGCCCAATTGGCGGCGCTGCCGCTGCGAGGGATGCTCGGGAGTCTGGTAAAAAGATCCACTTGAAAAATAACACCATTTACGTTTCCATCATCATCCTCCCTCACAATCCCTCTTACCTCATTCAGAGGATGATCAAAACTTATCAACCCATTCCTACCTATGAATATGCACCCTGCAAACATGCCAGATCAACGTTGCCAAATAAAGGAAAACAAAAAGATCAGTTTTCGAGATGAGAATGCAGTTTGCATGACTCACCGGGAGGAAACGGTGAGTAGTGTTTCCCACAAGCCGCAGATATAACGTTTGGATCGTCGGTGCACACTAAAGAACCATCACCTGCAGTTCCCCAGTAGAGTTGCACGCTACCATCGCGATCCTGGGAAAGAAAGTGCGATCTTTTTAGTTACTTTGGTCAGAAAAAGTTGGAACCAAATAATGTCCGATAACAAGATTAACCACCCTTGCTAGGAAAAGGGTCGAAGCTTTGGAGTCGAACAGAATGAAAGCAAACTTCCCTTCTAGTTCCTTGACGACTTGATCAGGAGGATATGGTGCACGATCACGCAGAACTTTATAAGCCTCGACTATGATCACAGCTTCTGTGGCCTGCCTCGACAGCCCATAGCGTCGTCTCATGTCACACGTGTTGTACAATGCCCCCGAGAATATGCAGAAAATATCATCCATCACTACAACAGACCTGGTTGCATAGATGATTAATGAGGATAAGTGTTGAAACTTCACTAAAATACATATGTTGATGCATTAGAGAATCGAGTAGAGTACCTTGGAATTGCTGGATTTTCATCCTGATGAGACAGAGCCAAGAAGTTACCATCGGAGAGGTGGTAGAAGGTGCAGTCTGATCTCCATGATCGAAAGATTTCTGCAATTTCTTTCGATCTGTTCAAACAGTTCCTCCCAACATCTGGAAGGCTCAGCTCTTTTGGTGGCCTTCCCACTGATTTCTCAAAAACTGCCAACATTCTGAAAATGGAAAGTAGTGACAAGGAAAAGATGCACCAACTAGAATCAAGATCAACAAGATAAAGATTGCTGCTAGAATCTTTATCCAAATGAGGGCTATTAAGATGACGTGCTTAAAAGAAAAATGCAGTCTGCGTAGGTGGCACCTTACAGCCTCTGCTCATTTGTTTTGGAGGCTGTACGTGTAAGAACATGAGAAGAGTGATGTAACCAAGACTAAAATGAGTCTTATCCATTATGAGAATCTGTAACTGCCATTATGTTTACACTCTTCAAGAAATATGGACTCTTCTGCATCACTGCCGCATGAAAACAAATAATTGAACCATGCGCACACTGGTCTAAGGGCATCCAGGTCAAGCAATATTTAGAATAAACTTTTTCCTAGTGTCAACCACATAACTTCACTCAAAGACTTCGAGGTAAAAAATAGCTTCCAACATTCAACTATATACTGCTGTAATAGTAATAGTAAATTAATTATACTATACACATACATGCATGGTCGAAATTGGAAGAAAGCTGACAGCTTTCTTGAATGGCTTGATTGAAGCAGCGTCACTTGATGTAGGCGACTGTACAGCCATAATTCATTGCGCTCTCCTGTTCAAATTTTTCGATTCGAGGATGTTTCTGTAGTAGTTCAATAACACGCTCCTTCAAAACTCCAGTGCCCATTCCGTGTATGATGAAGAGAACTGAATTAGGTCCTCTGGTATTAATGGCCATCTCAACATTGAAAGTAGCTTCATCGACTCGCATTCCCCGCAGGTCCACCGTGTTTTTCGATGTCTGCACTGCTGGACCATAAGAAACCTTCTCATCTTTCATGGTTTCTGAAAGATTTTTCAGATTCTCCAGACTCTTCGTCGGCCGACCCTACAATATCAATTACAAGAATCTTTAGTAAAAATTCCACGTTGTCTCTAACTTAACATGAGATTTGGTTCAATCTCTCAAACACAAGCACATACAAGCACATATGACGTTACAAAAATTTGGAGTTTCATAATTGAGAAAGAGCAAGCATTGAGGATTAAAAATAACAGAACACTTTCTGGAGAAACTTATCCCCTAAGATCCTTGCTACAAATTTTCCTATCCGCATTTAAGTATCATTGGTGAGCCTACGACTTTGAGGAGTTGTAGCAGTTACAGCAAGAAGGTCCCGATAACCAAATAAAAGGATATTGAAAAAAAAAAAAAAAAAAGTTATACCTTTCTCCTTGATTGTGTGACTGGCGCCACTGCAGCTGCAAGAGCATTTAAACTGCTTAAGTTTACGCGGACACTGATTTTTCCGTATTGGACAAGGACCATGTTATCATCACTTGGTGCTTCAACTACAGTAGCCAACTTATTCCCTAAATCTTTTATAATGACCTTCTCTCCAATCTTTGGTGTATAGAAACTACTAGCATTTCTATCTACAGATTGATCAACTGAAGGCTGACGAGCTTGAATAATGGATGCAATGGTAGATTCTGTGTTCTTTAAAAGAATATTGAAGTCCTTTGGGTCTGTATTTTTCAGTTGCCTCTCAAACTCGTGCACGACAGTATCAAGCTCAGCCTTCACAACATTCAATTCCTGTTGAATCTGCTCGGTTTCCTTTGCCTTAAGAGCTGCTTCACGCATATCAAGATCAGCTGCCTCATCGTGAATCTTCAGTAAGGAAAAAAGAAAAATTAGATGAAACGATGCAAAACAGAATGATGGAACTGATCACTGATTATCATACGGAATGATGAGCAAACGGAGCATCTGATTCTGTACAGGAGAATAATTATCGCACTACACGCCTCCTCCCCCCACACCAACACCCATCCACCAGACATACTTCTTAATACCCAAACCCCACCAATCCAAGGACATAGACAGTGCTAAATTATAGTGTAAGAAGCAATGTGATAGATGATTTATATTTTTTTGCCACTGTTAAGAAAAGTACCACTGCTCAACACTAGGTCAGAGAAACAGTGTCTAAGCAACGACAGGAATTGTTATTTAATTGTGAAAAAAAGATAATAAAAAATTTGTCATCCCAACTCAGCTATTACATGTAAGTAATAAATAGCTCACTGGGGCATGGTTGGCACACAGTTTCAAGAGCATGCCAAAACTAGATACATAGATTGAGTAATAAGCATGAAACTTCTATATAGAAGACACAGACAATGAATTCACATACTCATGGGCTGAGACACCGCAGTTGACCTTCAGAGAACTTCTTGTTAAATATTTACATATAAGGGGTTTAGTCCTCAAGATAAATTTGAAATTTTACCTCATGATAAAGTCTCAATACATCTGAATGAATAGATGCAGCTCTGTTTGCCTGTGTTTCTAGCTTATTTCTCTCTTCAACTAGCGACTGATACAACGAAGTATTAAGCTTCTGCATCTTCTCTGGTGTTAGCTTCTTCACCCAAGATTGTGCCCGCTCAATAATTCTTCCATCAAAACCTATTGTTTTGGCAATACTTAATGCATTAGACTCACCCATGCTTCCCCAAAGAATCCGATAAGTAGGCTGTAGAGTCTCCAGGCAGAACTCCATAGCAGCATTCTCAAACCTCGCATCCTTCTCTTTTAACAGAGTTAAATCCACATAATGGGTAGTCACAACAGCCAACTTTACTCTTTCCTTGAGATATTGCAATATACTGGCTGATAGAGCCACTCCTTCTGATGGATCAGTTCCACTTCCAATTTCATCAAAAAGGACAAGAGATCTCTCCGTGGTCACTTTCAGGATATTACAAATTCGTGAGATATGTCCGCTGAAGGTTGAAAGACTTTGTTCTAGAGACTTCAAAGGAAGCAATAGGCATTCGATATCATAAAAGAAACAAGTAGGACAGCATCAAAACACAAAGTTAAGGTGAGAAAATCAAATTACCTGATGATCACCAATATCTGCAAGAACAAGATCAAACCACGGGAGCTGTGGATAATTTTGTGCAGGGAGGTACATTCCAGCTTTTAACATTATAGAAGCCAATCCTAGAGTTTTCATGGAAGCGGTTTTACCTCCCGTATTAGGTCCTGAGATAACAACCACCCTCACTCCACTTCCTATTTTAATGTCAATAGGCACAGGAAAATTAAGAACACTAGGCAGTACGTCAGATTTTCTTATGTCGGTTTCCTGATTTGAAGAAGAGGAACTACTAGATGTTGAAAGAGTAGAAATATTTCTCAATGAAGACTCAAGAAGCAAAGGATGATGAATGCTGCTCACATCTACTGATAACGAATTATGCTCAGAATTCTCACAACCTACATCACTAAAATTTGGACACACCCCATTCATCCACTGAGCATGAGCAGCTCTTGCAAAAGCAAGATCTATTTCCAACACTCTATCTAACAAATATTTGATCTGTCCACTGTATTCTGAAATTTCTGAACTAAGGTAACTCAATATAGCTTGCTCCTCCACTTTTTCAGAATTTGATAGGCTCACTTCCAAATTATTCAACTCTACTGCCTCCCTCGGTTCGATGAAATAAGTCGCTCCGGAGCTGCTAGAGTCTAAAACTACACCATCACGAAGTAGAGATCTATGTGTAGTTCTGATAGCTACACACATCCGCGATCGACGTTTGGTAACCAGAGGTCTATCGATCCCACCCGCCTGAAAAATTTGAGATGATATCTTTTTCAGCATTGCCTCTAGATTTTCCATGTTTGTCTTCCTCTCTGACCTTATCATTTCCAGTTCTTCACTAGCTTGGTCTAGGACCACTGAAAATTTACAATCCACGCAGTATTCTATCTTTTGCTGTAATTCGACCAGAAAATCACACTTTCGAAGAATTTCAAGCAGCGGCGAGCATCTAATAATAGAGAGAGAGAGAGAGAGAGAGAGAGAGAGAGAGAGAGAGAGATAGAGGATTAAATCAAATGAACAGCTAATCACTAGTAAACCAAGCAATATATCAAGCTGAAGCTTCAATGTCATGTTGTAAGCGAAAGGAAAGAAACAAAAGTACAATTCGTATAGATTGTCAAAATTCAAAGTCAATCGACAACGAATAACCAAGCACACAGACCTATCGTTAGAAGTAGCGCGAGAAGCAATCTCCTCTATCTGTTGGATCAATGATCTAGCGGACCTTAGCGTCCTACGCACAGAACAAAGCTCGGCAATCGTGAGCAGTTTACCAGCGAGGGACGCATCAACAATCCGAGAAACGTCCTCGATTCCGGAGAAATCCAAGGGTTGGGGCATTGCGACGGCGGCGGAGGTCTGGTCGAGGAGAAGGCGGCTCTCTGTTGGGGTCCGGCCAAGTGGAACCCTTGCAGATTGCGCGGCTGCGAGACCCATGGAGGTGGAGGTGAAGGCGGAGAGCTGGTTGCATAGGGATGGCCATTCGAGGATTTTGAGGGTCTCCGCTTGAAGCGAGTCAGCTAACTTGAGTCGTTCCGGCAGCGGCACAGGCGAAGCTGCAGCGCGGGATATGGTAGAGCGGGAGAGATTCCGAAACGGCGGAGGTGTGTCCCAGGGAAGAAGAGGAAGGGTGTGGGCGAGTATCATGGAATGAGAGCACGATTTGAAATTATTTTCCTATCCACAACTGAGCTAGCCTAATTGGTGGGAAAAAACTTCCCAAGGCGAGGATTTGTAAAACTGATGGATGTGGATATAGATTATCGTTGGGTGGAAATTCATAATTTCATCTATACATAGATTAGGGCTCTCGACTTCCATGTATCAATGCATAATATGAGACGGATTCACCCGTTCACCCCAAACCCTGACCACCGTCCCAATTAAAAAAGAAAACAATTTGGACGTGTGAAGACCTCCGCGGCTACAAAGCTATAATGAAAAGTAAAGACTACAAAGCTAAAGGTAAAGCTACAAAATAGTATTTGTATGCACCAATTTTTTATAGTTATTTTTTTTTTTTAATATATTCATATATATATTACCGTGCATTTACATGTATTATATTTTATATTTATATGTACAATGTTGTATTTTTATATGCACAATCAATATTCGATTTTTGTTTTTCAAAATTTCAAATTTATTTTGCACTCCTTTTTTTTTATTTGCCTTTTTGTTGTTTTGTTTGCCGCTTCTTCTTTGGTCAAGATTCGAACAAGGGGAGCCGAAGGCCTCGGAGCGAGCCGTAAAAGTCCAAATTATTGCCCGACGATTATCCTTATATTTGTAATCGGAGCGAAGGCGGAACCGTAAAATCGAAGTCGAAGGCGGAGCCGTAAAATCAGAGCCGAAGGCTCCATCGGAATAAAAAAAAAGCTGTAAATTAAAAAAAAAACTAGAAAAAGTTGGTGCATATGGATACTCTTCGGTGTGCATATGGATACTCTTCGGTGTGCATATGGATACTCTTCAGTGTGCATATGAATATATGGTGGTGTGCATATGGATATATTGCAAAAAAAACAACTAGAAAAAGTCGGTGCATATGGATACTCTTTTGTGTGCATATGAACATTAAGTGGTGTGCATATGAATATATGATAGTGTGCACATGGACATATTGCAAAAAAAAAATCGAAAAAAAATAGGGCGCATGAAGTGCGCCCGTGCACGCGCCACGCGCCGGTCTCACAATATGAGACCGGTTGCACCAGAGACTGTCTCTTTCATTTTTTTTTCTTTTTTTTCTTTTTTTCTTTTTCATTGTGTCGTGTGTCATATCTATTATGCATTTTATTTAATTTTTTTAAAATTATTTATTTTTCATTTTTCGTGTTTTTATTACTCCCTCTATCCAATTTAAAAATCTCATTTACTGTTCGGCACGGAGATTAAGAAAACTGGTAAAGGTATAGTGGGTGAAAGAAAAAGATAGTGCTAATGACATTGGATTACTTTTGTTAATTATTGCATTAGAAAAACACATTTACATATAAAGAAATAGAGATTCATTCATGGCTTGGTTTATTTTTCATAATTTATTTTCAGATGTTTTTTTTATCGTGATTAAGTAAATTAATATGCTAACAATGTTTGATGAAATTAAATATTCCAATAGTTTTCTTTAAATTGTTGAATGAATTTAATCTCTTAAGTAAATAAATCGTGTTAAATGAATTAAGGAATTAAATTTGTTAAAGGAAGTAAATATAGACATGAATTCAATTTGTTAAGAAATCAGTTTTCTGTTAAGGAATTAAAGTTGTTAAGGAATAAAATATGTTAAGGAATAAATAAAGGGATAAAAT
Organism: Schizonepeta tenuifolia; assembly: GCA_029490685.1. Classification (NCBI taxonomy): domain Eukaryota; kingdom Viridiplantae; phylum Streptophyta; class Magnoliopsida; order Lamiales; family Lamiaceae; genus Schizonepeta; species Schizonepeta tenuifolia. Next base: position 58,643,553 of record CM055955.1, read on the forward strand.
CTGTTAAAGGGTAGTAAATATAATTATAATTCTATTGTAAATTATACATATAAGATTAATTTTTTATCATATATATATATATATATATATATATATATATAAAAGGGTTTGGGTAGCGGGTATCCCGTATCCGGAGATAATTGCCCAAATCTAATCCAAACTCGTCGCGAATTTACATGTTTCTACCCAAATTCGTCCCAGAACCATTTAATATTTCCCAAAACCGTCTCATCAGGTTTTGGGAGATGCGGATATCAGCAAAAATCCGACTCATTATCATCCCTAAGTTTGACCATTAAACGTCTAAGACAATTCAACAAAATACTATTGTACTCAAACTAATTGATACATGTACGAAGTTCTAATTCAAGTCAAATATTAATAATTTATTTATTAAATTTTAATTTTAAAAACTATGCATGATTTTTCTTTGTCATGTAAATATGAAGCGTAGTCAAATTATATCCAACAACCTTAATCAAGACTTACAGAAATATAGACGTGCTAAATTACTTAATTTTTTTTTGCCAAAAATCAAGAAATACATACTCAATTATTAAAACGGATGAAATATATTAATGAAGTGTTCAAATATGCAAATGCATAAGATAAAATAAATTCTACTGTAAATGTTTAGGGATTAAATCTGTTAAAGGATTGAGTTTTAAATTGGATTTAATTATATTGGATTGGGGTAATTAAATTGGATTTTAATTAGCAATATAATTAAGGATTTAATTAAGTTGAGTTTAGTATTGAGTAGTGACAAATGGTAGTAAATAAAGAAAAGAAGGGAGGTAAGGGGGAGTATAAAAAGGAGAGTAGGACTTTAAAAAATGGACACTTCTTTATGAGCAAATGAGACTTTAAAAAGTGCACGGAGGGAATACATTGTATCGTGTTATTCATTTTATTTATTTATTTCAGTATTTTCAATTTTTTTAATAATTATTTACTTTTGTAATGTAATATTTTTGAAACAATACCTTTATTTATATCAATAATTACTTGATCAAATTACTAAAAATACGTATTTTCGTGAACAAAAATAAACATTTTCGTTAAAAAATGTAATAACTTTGAAATTTTTTCTTCCTTCATATCAATAATTGTTTTTCATGACGATAATGATTACTTGACCAAATCACTAAAAGTACAAGTTTTCGTGAATAAAAATAACAATCATCGTGAAGAAAAGTAATATTTTTGAAACATTACTTTTCTTAATGTCCATGATTACTTTTTCTTACGATAATAATTACTTGATAAAATAACAAAAGTATATGTTCTCGTGAAGAAAAGTAATATTCGTCGTGATGAAAAGTAATATTTTTGAAACATTACCTTTTCATGTCAATGATTACTTTTCATTACGATAATAATTACTTGACCAAATAACTATAAGTACACGTTCTCGTGAACAAAAGTAACATCGCCGTAAGGAAACGTAATATTTTTGAAGCAATACATTTCTTCATACCAATAATTACTTTTTTTACGACAGTACTTATTTGATCAAATAAGTAAAAGTACATGTTATCGTGAATAAAAGTAAATATTGTCGTGAAGAAAAATAATTGAAACATTACCTTTCTTCATGTCAATTATTACTTTCCATCATGACAATAATTACTTTAATTATTTATACATTTTATTATGCTTCTGATTACATAAATTAACCAAATAACTAAAAGTACAAATTCTCGTGAATAATTACTTTTCATGTCAATAATTACACTTACGTACGACAACAATTACTTGACCAAATATGAATAATTGTATAAACGTGTATGATTGGTTGTGTATGGAATTAAAAAAAAAAGAAATAAAAATAAAGAAATAAAAATAAAAATAAAAGAGAAGATATTTTATATTTCAATATGTCAAATCCTAATTACAAATTAATAAATAATAATAATTGAAGATTAAAATAAATCATAATTGGGAATGATTAATTTTTAAAAAAAACTTAGAAGAATGATTAATTTAAAAATTTGAAAAAAAAAAAGAAAAAGAAAAATACTTTAAAAATGATATTAAGACACTCCAATTTTTTTTTGAAATAAAGTCTGCAAATGCTTTACAAATGATTTGGACATTGAGTCGTTAAAAAAACACGAAGACTAATTGCAATTTTATATTTTAGTGTTGGGTCTTATTCTTTAATTTGAAATTGTTATTCAATATTTGATTTAAAATATTTTTAAAATGAAATACTGGGCCGTAAATGAGCTTGAAAAGGTCTAATGTCAATTTTAAATAATTCCAGTGGGTTTATATGGGCACATCCAGGGATAGTGTGAAAACCACTACTTATAATAATTAAGGAAAAAAGTGGGCGCTTTAGACTGAAAAGTTTCAGGTTCGAATTTCATGACACGCTTTCATAGGTCGAACCTGCCACACTTATATTCTGGAAAGTATAATTTACCTGTGTGGTTTGTAGGTTACTACACAAGAAACGAGAGTTTATTCAGTACGCACCGAACATAGCAGTTACGGGTCCTCACGATATAAGAAAAAAAGAAAAAAAATGTGAAACCAATTAGGAGTTAAAGTTAAAACAAGATATTAGGAGTTAAAGAAAAAAAGAACATAGATCTGCTACCGCCAGGAGTCAAACCAGGGTGAGAAGGGGCGCAAGAAGGCGGTTTACCCAGGAGGAATTTTGAAAAATTAATGGCAATAGTTTTATTTATATAGTTAGTGAAGACAATTTGCTTTTTTTTTTAAAATTCGCGGGCGGGCTAGGTGCGCGTGTCATACCCGACACGTTTCATTCTATATACCAATGCATGTAAGTTTTTGTGTTAGATTATTTAGAGGTGATTACTTTACTGATAATTATAATAGAGAATATGTAGTGATGGTCCGGTAACGAGTGAACTGGTGTATGAGGATACACCAATAACGATTTTTCTTAAACTTTTCTTTAGTTCGAACTGCTCAGTTCGTGATGTTCGACAACTGTGAAACTCAGTCGGAGCTGTCACTCAGTTCGGCGCGCAGTTGACTTCTTGGACTGAGGATCAACTGTGTTGTCCAAACTGAGGTTTTGAAAGAGTTATGGAATACGAAATGTGGTGGATATTTTTCTCGATACTTCACTGAATGTAACACCCCACATTTTAATAAGCTTTCATTTATTTTATTTTTTCTTATATGGCTTATTATTGCTTTTATAATATGGGATATTTCAACTTTTATTAGCTCGAATAATTTAGTTTGGAATTGAGGGAGTACGTAGTTGCGCCCTAGTTAGAAAAATTATATTGGACTTTATATTTTAAGACTTAAGGTTATTGAGATTATTATTATTATTTTATTTTTTTTTGAATAATTAGTTAGAACTACCAAATGGTACAAGACTAAATTAATAATAGGAATTACTCTCAATTCCTAGTCTTCTGCCGTGGAGTATTTTTATTTTTATTTTTATTTTTATTATTATTTTTTGAGTAAGTTAGGAAATAAGATAATGAGAATTTGAATTTCAAAATAATTTGTGTTTATCACTTGAGACTCCTATGAGAACACGTTTTCCATCTATTTAAATCACGTTCAAGCTTCTCTCAAACTATTTTATACCCTAATCTCCACACCGAAAGATTTTACTACCGTCAGAAATTCCAAAAAGAAATATTACGTTTTCCCTTCAAAAAGTATTAATTAAGCGTTCTACACAGCAATCTGAATCCTACCGGTGAGTTTTTTTTTTAATTCTCAAATATGCACTGGTTTTGTAGAGAACTTCTAATTGTTCCGATTCTCGAAAAAAACAAGAAAATCCATAGCGAGCGAGAGACTTGATATATATGATTTCTCATATGTATAGTAATAATAATTTATATTCTTTTACATTGGTTACTGTACAGACAAGAAAGGTTGGAGGAAGAATTTCACAAACTTTTAATTAGATAAAAATGGATTTATGGGTGGGTGGACTCAAAATTTGGCTTAACTGATTTTCATCAAGAAACATTCGATATAAATATTTATATAAAGATATATGTTGTGTTTGTTTTAGTCTGTGTTAGAGTGAAGAATATTGAAACGTTGTTAAATAAATTTGTTTAATCAATTGAAATTGGAAATCGTTTGTGGAAAAGTTAACAGAGGTAGTGATTGAGGAGTGATAAATTTAATATACTTTTATTGTAGATTTGTCAATTTTGAAGCAGGAAGGAAAAATTTGTTTTTAAATTGGTTTAGAAATTAATTTTAATTGTTATTGTGTACAACTGGCTAGCAGATGTATTGGAGGCTCGTTTTAAATCAACGAGTTAATGTTAGGAGTATATCTATATATATAGTATTAGAATTTTATTGATAAGCTAAATCTTCAGTATTTTTATGATAAAATAAAGGGATGGTTGAGTTTGTTAGAATTTTAGGTGCTACTCTATTAAGAGAGAGTTAGAGTGTGATCGATTTTGAAAAGGAAATAAGATGTTTGATTAAATATTACTATAATACTTAGCTTTATTATATAAATTTGCATAAAATATATGTGTATAGTTAGTAGCAGGAATTTTATAGAATAAAGTTAATTGTGCATGAGTGAAGTTGCGTACTATTATTTCTAAGTTATGGAATTGATTTAAGTTTTGTTTTGCAATTTGATTTCCTTTTATTTCGTGTGAGAGAATAGGCAGAGAATGAGCTTAGTTTTATTTTGATTATTTCATTTGTTTGGAGTTGGGATCGAATTTGTTAAGGGGAGGAAAACAAGTTTAATGATCAGATTAAGTAAAATATATTTTCGAGGCTCAATAAATTCAATAATATCTTTATGATTTTCTTTTAAATCGGACTATGCAATAAAGTGAAATATTTATTATTTTATTGGGTGCGGCACAACTAGGATCCTCGTCTGCTACTTGATTTTCTTTTGGATCGTTTGTACTCAAAGTTGAGGTGGGTAAAACTTCTTTCAAACTAAAGTTATGATTTGCTACATCATGGGGTAAAGGTTTCCTTAAACTCAACAAAGTGATTTATGGCATGTGGTTTTAAATGTGAAGATGAAATGTTCTACGAAATATTTTTATATGTCCAACATGTTATTATCATATAGAATGTGATATGAAATGTGAAATGTGAAGGTTGCATATAATCGCCTTGTATGCTTCAAGCTCTTGTGGGTTATATGTTAAAGGATATCCTGTGCACAGTGATTTGAGGTCTCTATAATCGCCTTGTATGCTTCGAGCTCTTGTGGGTTATAGATGAAAATGTTATATGTTCTATATTCGCCTTGAAGCTTCGAGCTCTTGTGGTTTATAGAAAAGAATGTTATATGTTACTTCCTTTGATAATCTTGTTGTTGGACATAAAATGAAAGTATCCCATGTATGACCCCCACCGAGTACGTTTTATGAGTACTCACCCCCACGTTTTAAAAATGTTTTCAGGTCAGTGAGCATGGAGCCGCATGGAAGGAAACGGGGTGTCAATAAAAGTTTAAGTTTATTAAATTGAATTAATTTAGTTAGACTTTTTCCGCAATTTATTTCTTTTTGAACTATGGTGAAGTATCACATTCCTAGTATTATAGTTTTAATAAATGAGTGAACATACTATTGTTGTTTGGAGTTATTTCGTTTGAAAATCTTGGATGTTATTTTATTAAGCAAAAATTTTATTTAATTCCGCATCTCTGTTAATGAAAGAGTAGCATTCTAGTTTAGTAAATTAGGGTGTTACAATGAAAAATCCTTTTACTGCGAAGGTCAAGTTCGCAAACATTTAGCGCAAATTTATAAAGACAATTTTATGTGGTCAGTTCGTTAATGAATTAAACATAAATTGAAATACTTGAAAATAAAACGACACAAGTACTTTTACGTGGTTTAGAAATAAACTCCCACGTCCACGACTAGCTTTTTGGGCTAGCAATCCACTAGATAAGTTTAAGCGTACTTATCAAACGTTGAGGTTGGATTTACGGGCACCAAATAAGTTTGGACAGTTAGTTTTCGGGTACCAACAAAACCTACAACACTTTTACAGGCAAATATAAAACCTATCTTAGATTTTAGGTTCTAAGGGATCTAGTTTCTTTGATTGCGGGTTCAAAGAGGACCTAGAGAGAGGGGTTGGGGGTTTTCCAACTAGCGAAGCCTACAACACTTCAACAGTGAAGGCTTCTTTCTAAGAATTACAGACTCGAACTATATCAGTGAATCTACTTAGAACAGGCAAGGACAGAGATTCTAGACTCAATCAAGGAAGAACACTGAGAGACTAGAATGAAGAACAGGAGGAGGTGTGAATACTCGACAAAAACTTTTCCTTGCTTTTTGCGACAGTGAAGTTGCTTGAATTGCTTGAGTGCTTGTTTGCGTTAGTAGTTTCAGTTGTCTTCTGGCAATGATGAAGACCTCTATTTATAGATAGGGAGATCAAAGAGCCATTGGAAAGAGCCGTTTGACCTCTATCATAAAGCATGACACTTCACCTACTCCTCTGCAAATTTTCCCGAAATGGTAACTGCGAGCCTTACTTTTTGCATGTCTTTGCGGTCGATCCATTTAAGGAAATTTACAGGTTGTCTTGTACTTCTGAGCAGATATGAATTTTGAATTCAAGTTCTTCTTCTTCCTCCGTCTTCCAAGTCTTTGACTTCTGGACGTCTGACTTCAACAAAAATGATTAATCATGCATGAACTGCATGGCTCAGTCCCGGAGTCAACTGTGAGTGGTGGTCTGACTGACCAACTGGAACTTGAACCGCTTATTAGTTTTGAGTTCTCTTCTTCTGTTTAATCTTATTAAGATAAAATCCCTACGCTTAAACAGTGAGCTCTAGCTTAAGTCAGACCGATTGTTCATCTACTGAGTTGGGGTTAGTTGTTGTTGGGTTTAGGTAGAAATCAAAACTTTTACTAATTTTTCCAACATGTAGTCATATAGCTATATCGGTTCCACTCCCCTACCCACCATGGACAACATTAGTGTGTCCATTGATGATGTGGCACTGTCACGTGAATTGAGAAGTCAAACAATTTAAATAACTCTAATTTAATCACTTAATAAATTTCTCCACAGTTTATAGAAACAATATATATCTCCTAATCTATATATTATATAAATAAAAATAACTCTACGTAAAAAAGAGTCTTATGTGATACTCCTCATATTCCACAATTTCTATTTATCTAAATTCCTAAATTTTCTGAATTTAAAATTAATATTTATCACATTTATATTCTATATTATATATTATATAGAAACAAAATCTTAAGAAGATCAAATTTTCAAAATCAATATTTATCATATTTTAATATATTTCATATATATATATATATATATAAAAACTATGGAAAGAAAATTCATAATTTCAATATTAATTCTATTTATTTAAGTTCTTCAATTATTTTAAACTATTAAACATAAAATAAACCTTTAAATATTAATAATAATTGAATATTTCATCCCACATATAATTTTATATGAAATAACATATATTGAAAAGTCTATAAATACTTAAAAGTGATTGTGTATATTCACATCCATTATACTACAGATTTAATTTGACCAATTTATTAGTTGATGAATAAATAGTTGTATTTCTTAAATAGTTTATTAATTATTTAATTTGGATAAATAATGATTTTTGTAATACCAAATAAATAGGTTGAACATTTAAAAATTCAAACATTCATTGATACAACATTATTTAAAATACAAATACACCTCAATCCACACACACAAAAAAAGAAAAATTAACTTTGCAAATTAACATAGAAAAAAATACTCTGTAGCACTAAAGTAAGCAACATAAGTTCAATCATCAGCTCAAACATTCAAAATGAAATCAAAGTAGAAATTCATTCAAGAGAATTTGGCTAATTTATTGGTTGACCGAATTAAAATTTGAAATAGATGGACGGGCCAATTCTCAATCAATGGATACGTCACATCGGGATCCCACATAGCACATCTCCATTCTTTATTCTTATTGCTCGACAGAATTTGAAATTTGATAAAAAAATAATTAATTTTCATTTGCCCTTATTAGATAGACGGACCAATTCTTAAGACGGATTTCTCACTTTGGGATCCCACGTGACGCATCTTTATTCTTTATTCTTATTTATTTTAAAATTGTCATTTTTATGATTTTTTTTTTTCAATGGGCCAATTTTGACCCGCAACCATGACGGTAGATGAGCCAATTCTCAACCGACGGGTACCTCAACTCGGGAGATTTTTCAATTAATATTTACGTTATTTGTATTTGGATTTTCAACTTTGAGTAACTAATAATGTATTTGGCGAATATTACTATACGAAGAACGAAAATGAATAGTATAATCAAAATTTTCATTAACTTTTGGTTTTATATAAATTCTAAGTAAATTTCATAAATTACTCACTTATAAATCAGATCAGTGGTCAAGGAGCCGATTCCGACTCGGAACCGTGGCTATAGACTGACCAGTTCTCAATCGACGAGTACTTTAACTCAGAAAAATTTTCAATTAATTTGTACGTTATTTATAGTTGAGTTTCCAACTTTGCATAATTAATAATTGTAATTAGCGAATATTACTATACGTTTAAGGACGTGAATGAATAGTGTAATCAATTTTTTTTATTAAATTTTAGGTCTATATAAATTATAAACGAATTTCATAAATTACGCACATATAAACTAGATACGTGGTCAACGAGCCGATTCTGACCCGGAACTGTGGCAGTAGACGGATCAATTCTCAACCGACTGGTGCCTCAACTCGGGATTTTTTTTTTTCATTTTATGCATTTCTTTTCATTTATTTTCTAAAATCTAGAATCTTCATCCATAAATTAATTTTTATGTTATTTGTAGTTGGGTGTCCAACTTTGCATAATATATAATTATAATTAGTGAATATTGCTATACAGTTAAGAACGAGAACGAATATTACAATCAACTTTTTTTATTAAATTTTGGGTCGATATAAATTCGAAACGAATTCATAAATTACGCACTTATAAATCAGAATCGTGACAACGGCCGGTTTCGAGTTCCAACCGGAACTGTAGCGGTTGACGGACCAACTCCCAACTGACGGGTATTGTTGCACTGATTTTATAAAAAAGGGACACATGAATGATTTGAAACAAGTTTGAATTATCTTGATACACCATCTCCAATTGTTAGATTAATTGTCTTTGTTGGAAAACGTTGAATATGTAGGAAAATTGTAGAAAAATTATTAACGATTTGTCAACGAGCCAATTCCGATCAAAAAGTGTGCCCTTCATTCTCATAGAGAAAAGAAAAATAAAAAAAATTACACAAGACAATCTTTTTGAGAAGTAAATAATTTTCATCTCGCATCAGTTTTGAGAAAAAAGAAGGCTTTGAAAATTATCCATAAAAATGAATTTGAATTAAATTTAAATTTTTAATGAGTATTACTTAAAAAAAAAAAATTTAGGAAACAATACATTTTTATACTATCACATATAAAATTTTATTAAATAATAAATTTTCGTCGACGGGCTCCACCCCAGTATAAACTAATACAACCTAATTATTTCCTAAACTAATCACGCTCTGATCTAAAACTTTCTAACAATTTCACGCCACAATTCCTTGTTCATGACTTTAATATTTATTTTCTCTATTTGCATCATCTTTCATATTTCTGTTCTCTGTTTTTAATAGCTCGATTAAGTTGTAGAAGATAAAAACCTCCTGCTACCACCACTTTATCACAATATTTATTTTTCTAACTTCTTTTTTGAACCAATATTTCTCTAACTTCAATATAGCTTCCGAGAATTCATTTACAGACTTATAGCTTGTATGACAATCACAATACTAATTTAATAAAACAAAAAAAAACTAAAACTTTCACAACAATTCTAATTTTATGAAAAATTATTTGTCATATTTGACCATGAAAAATAATTGAAATTACCATGAAAAATGCGTTCATATCTCATGTAGTATAGTTGATTGAAGCTACAAGTCTAATTAATTAAAGTATTAAAAAAAGAGAGAAAAGAATTGTGGAAGAAAATATACATGTTGATTGATGAGAATGGCGCACAGAAGTGTTAAAATGTATTTGATCGGCACATGATTTTGTTTAGCAAATAATGTATTAGGAGAAGTATGTTGTTTTCGAAAATTGTAGAGATATTAATTAAGTGATTAAATTAGGGCTATTTAAGTGGTTTGACTCCCTAATCCACGTGGCTCTATGACATCATCAGTGGGCACGTTAACGGTGCCCACAGTAGGTAGGGAGCAGAACCATTTAACAATGAAACTCAATATTTAGCCCACTTACTTTAAAAATCACAAATTATGGCAATCTTTTTAAATTTGGGCGGACTTACCCTCAACAAGGAGGGTGTGGGTTGTGAGTCGAGTCTCGGGCGGGTTTGGGTCGGGTTTGATACATTTGGTACATATGGTACATATTGAGTCGTTTGTATAATGTGATGTTATTTTTCTCCTTTCATCAATCGATGCTCAATTTCTAGTGATTTAATCTTTTTTTGTTCCGTTCATCACCTTGGGAAGTCAATTACGATCAATTCTATCCCAAATTTCGATCAAATTGCTAGGATTTTGGGAAAAAATCGTACCGTGATTCAATTTCGATAACTTTTTCATCGTCGTTGCCAGTTGTTTTTATTTTTTATTTTTAACATCATAGTTGAGGTCACCTTGATATTCCGTTTGTATCAAATGTACTGACAACACTTTGACACATTTGAGACTTTTTTTGAGACATGGTACATATGAAGCTAATGACTAAATTTGTACCAAATACACCAATAATACTATGGCGTAAAAAAAGAAATGTTAATTATAAAAATAGAAATTATTACATTTCTCCTTAGGATTTAGATCAATGTTTTAAAAACCGGACCGGACCGGCCGGTTCGACAGGTTGAATCGGGAACCGGTACCGACACCGATCCGATTATAGCCTATTAAACCGGTGTTGGACCGTTCAAACCGGTCAAAACCGTTGAGAACCGGCCACATTGAAGAACCGGAGGCGGTTAAAGAAAACCGGCTGGTTCTTAAGTAATGTGTAAAAATAGCATTGCCTTGGTAGGGATTCGAACCCACGACCTCTAGGATGAGAGCCTATGTTCAATACCAACTCTACTGCGATGCTTAGTTATTACCAACTCAACTTTTATTATACTTATACTAGAAATTTAGAATTCTCAACTACTATTTTTTTTTTAGCAGACAACTACTACATATTTATTATACATTCAATTTTTAAATAGCTTATTATATACATTCAATTTTATCTACATACGTTATTAAGTTATATCATACTATCATATATATTATAATATATATATCGATTATTTTATTATCAAATTATACTTGTATATATATTTAATAATTTTTATGAATTGTTTAATAATGTAGTACCAACTCAAGAAATAGTATAAATAAATATTATAGTATGTTTTATCTATTTTTTATACTTTTAAATTTAATTACTTATCTATTAATATATGATAATTCTATTTTTTATTTATATTTATGGTCCCATTGACTATGATATTATTGTTTTTGTTATGAATTTTTCTAACTTTTACTGTAATAGTTGCCAAGTTATGAAATTATGAATATTTTTATATTTTTTAGATATTTAATTATTATTTTATTAATTTATTATTGAACGGTTCGATTAAACGGTTCAATCACGCTTCAACCGGTTAGACCGATTGAACCATGACCCGGAGGCCTCGCCGGTTCGACCTCCGGTCCGATTTTTAAAACATTGGTTTAGATTACTCCAATTAGGATTTAGATTCTCCAAATAGGGTTTAGATTCTCCAATTAAAACTAATTAGACAAATCGTCCCAATCGTAGCACATTTGGCACGTTTGGTACTATTAGTGCCAAAAGTGCCAAATCTGGATACCGGCCCGCATCCTGATCCAAATAAGCCCGCGGCTTGACCCGACCTGTGCGCCCTTCGTTAAGGGTATTTGTTGAGAAAATTAGTAAGGTGTTAATTCATACTAAAATCCAACTGACCCTAACCGAGTAAAAATGTGCTATTGCGTCTGTATAGTTATAGCTCACTATTTAAATGTAAGGATTTTTTCTTTACAATACTCAAACTGAAGAGACAATTTAAGACCAAGTTCGCACTGATCTAGTCTCAAAATTACACAGTTGACTCCAGAACTTGAGCTATACAGCAAACTACCCTGCTGTGTTCATAACCGTGGCAGTCATAAGTATGAATAAGTCTAAAGAGAAGACTTGGACTTGAGTTCAAATTTAAATAGCACAAGATCACGTGAAATCAAGACAGACTGTCTATTTCCTTATTTGGACAGTGAAGACATACAGTTCAAAAATAAGGTTTACAGATACTATTTTAGGAAAGTTTGTATAGGTGTGAGAGGAGCCCATCTCTTTCATGGCAGAGGTGAAACTGCTCTTTCCAACGGTTAGTTCGACATCTCCACCTATAAATAGAGGTTCTCCTTCAGCGTAAAGATGACTGAAAATATTGCGAGCAAACTACATACAAGATTGAAGCTTTCATGCAAGAAGAAACCATCTACACGCTTACTGCTCTCTTAGCTCACATAAGCTCTCCAAGAAAATCCTTTCTTCGATAGAGCCTTTGAGTTTCAGTCTTTTATTCCTAAGCCTTCTCACTTTCGAAGAGTTAGAGTGTTGGAAAAGTTAGTAAAGATTTTGATTTATTTCAAAATCCAACTGACCTCAACCGAGTAGATGAAGCCATCAGTCTAAACTTAGATAGAGCTCATTGTTTGAGCGTAGGGATTTTATTTTTACAGGTTTCCAGCAAAAGACATCAGTTAGACTGAGAAGGCGAAGATGGCTAGTCTAACCCAGGAAGAGTTATGGCCAAGTTCAACTTTACACAAGTTGACTCCACAATTGAGTAGAAGTGGCCAAAATAACAGGAACCGATGGAACAGAACCGAAACCGCGGTTTCAGAACTGAAATTGAACCGCCGGTTCCTTTTTGGAACCGAGAACCCCCGTTAAGACGGTTCGGTTCCGATTTCAAGAATGTGGAACTGAGAACTGCCGGTTTCGGTTCAGTTCCGGTTCCGAACTGACGGTTCCTTTATATTTTTTATTTTTTATTTTATTTTTATTTATATTTATATCATAATTCATTATATCACCCAAATCTATTATTAGAATGCATAAATATACATTTTATAGAAGAAAAAGGTAGCAAAAAATGAAAAAAAAATACATATAATTAAAACTTCGGTTCCAATTGGAACCGGGAACCGAAGAACCGAGCCGAAACCGAAACCGCCGGTTCCAGTTTAGAACCGAAACCGAAGAGGTAGGCGGTTCGGTTCCGGTTCCTCCGAAGTAGAACCTTGAACCGTCAGTTTCGGTTTTGGTTCGGAACCGAAACCGAATTTGGCCGCCTCTACAATTGAGTGTCCGTGCAGTTCGTGCATGTTGAGATCGTGTGTTGAAGTCAGACGTTGCAAAGTCGAAAAGAGATGACCTTTAGAATTCAAAATTTAAATCTACTAAGCAACGCGAAGACAGGCTGGAAACTTCCATAAATGAACCGACCAAGAGGACTTGCATAAAGCAAGGGTCGAAATTACCATTTTAGGAAATGTTGCAGAAAAGTAAGTGGAGTGCCATACTTTTGGCAGAGATCAAACGACTACTTCCAACGACTAGTTTACCTCCCTCTCTATAAATAGAGGTCTCTCCATTTGTGAGAAATGAGAGAGAGCACACACACGCAAAAGAGCTATCAAGCAGATTCAGAGCTCAAGCAAGAACCAGAAGAAGGAACCATAGAAGTAGAGTGTCCATCCCTCCTCCAGTTCCGTAATCTAGCCTCTCGAAAAAGTCTTTTCTTGATTGAGTCTAGAATAGATAGTTCTTGCTTCTCTAAGTAGATTCTCTGTAATAGATCGAGTCTTTAAGCCTTAGATTGTTGCCTCCTTTATGCTCAGTGTAGAAGACACCTTGATTGGAAAAACCCCCAATCCACCCTTAGGTTTCTTTGAACTCGTAATCAAAGAGCTAGATCCCTTAGAACCCGTAATCTAAGGATAGGCTTTACACTTGCCCGTAAAAGTATTGTAGGCGTTGTTCTTGATCGGAAAAGAAGTGCAGGCTGTGCACTTTCTCGTAAAAGTATTATAAGGTTTGGTTTGAATCCGTAATCGAACTGGTTAGGTTGTTTGGTACTCGTAAACTAAGTGGAATGTTTGATAAGCACGCCTAAACTTATCTAGTGGATTGATTTCCCGAAAATGAAGTCGTGGAAGTAGAAGGTTGATCTCCGAACTACTTTAAAATATTGTGTCATTTACTTTCAGTATTTTACTTTCAGTTATCTAACCAACAGACTTGCATACAAACGTTTAATTTGCTCTAAAACGGTTTTAGGGAACTTGACCTTCCCTCGAAAAGGTTTTCAATTTTGTAATGAGTTAACCCACCAAATTTTGCAAAGTAATAATTCTGGTAAAACCTTAGTTGGTGTTACACAGCTGACCCTTAGTCAAAGAAGTCAGTTGTGCACTGAACTGTGTGAATCCTCCAATTGTCCTTTACAGTTGTTGAGTCAATTGAACTAATTAGTTCTTGAAGTATCATTAAAAATCCCTACTAGTGTATCCCCACATACACCAGTTACTTGTTACCGGGATCATCATAGAGCTATCAACATTAGAAGAAAATTCCCCACTCTTATGTTGTAGGTTTCTTTGTTGGAAAAACCCCACCAACCCCTTTCATTAGGTCCCTTTGCATCCGCAATCAAAGTTAGGTTTAGTCTGAACCAGCAATCAGACACTAGGTTTTGTTGAACCCGCAATCAACTGTAAGGTTGCTTAGTACTCGGAAACTAAACTGTAAGTTCGAAGTGTACGCGTAAACATTTCAAGGAATTACCAGCAAGGCAGCTGGTCGTGGACGCAGGAGTCGCTCTCCGAACCATGTAAACACTTATGTAGTTTTACATACTGCCTTTTAATTATTGTTTTATTAACTAACTGTTCACTGCTTATCAAGCATATTTCACAAACTGCACTAAGTACTGTGAACTTGACCTTCGCCAAAAGATTTTCAGTTTAAAACGAGTTAAACAAATTTCCACCACATTTTGCACTGCACTTAAAATCTCAGATCGAGTACACAGTTGACTCTCAGTCTAAGAAGTCAACTGTGCGACCACTCCAACTGAGTTTCACATTTGTTGAGTAAAAGAAGTCGAAACAGTTTTTAAGTTAAAAATATATACTGATGTATTCCCCCCACCATACATCAGTTAACTCGTTACCGAGACCATTAATACTTTTGTTCCAAATTCAAAAAAATGGCCAAATTTTTTATTTTTAAAGAGGATGAACCAAAATTTAGATCTTAATACCCACAATAACTATTTCAAAAGTTGACTCATTAAAATAAAGGCAAACTTGTACTATCATTATTGTATTTTCAGACTGATCATTCAAAATAAACAAACCACATGAATCTTTGTTAATAATACACCAATTTAAACTAAAATAAATACAATATATATATATATATATTATTAAAACGAATGTAGATTCGAACTTGTGCGTATAATATATAATAATATATTATATTATTAAAACGAATATATATATATGTATTATATCATCTCATAGATTGATTGTGACATAGATTGTTTTCACACTTGTGCATACGACTAAAATTCTATTTATTTGTCATATGCAGATTAATTATATTTTTCTAAAGATCTTTTAATTTGTGTCCTTATTATATTTCTATTAGTATAATTTTTTTTATCAATATGTATTTTTTCACAATACAATTGTTTTGTTCAATAATTTAATTTGGTCAATTAGTTAGTTGATTTAATAAATGATTTTACTTTGGCTAAATAAAAACGAATTTGAATTATTCCCTTGATTTTGGATCTTACGTTACAAGTTCTATAATCTCTAATATATACTACTCCCTCCGTCCACAAAATGGTTGTCACTTTGTGGACGACACAAATTTTAAGAAAATGGTAGGTAGTAGTGGATAATAGTGAGTATTATTGTGAGTGGAGTAAGGGTCCCACAATAAATGTGAGTGGAGTAGTGAGAAATATAAGGTTAAATATAATGTATTATGTGGGCCCTACTACTATAAATGAAAGTGACAATCATTTCGTAGACGGACTTAACGACAAAAGTGACAACCATTTCGTGGATAGAGGGAGTATATTTTTCATTATATTTGAGCAAAAGAGAAAAAATGTTTGCTAAGATGTTTTAGAAAAAAAATACCCTTGCTTCTCAAAAGTCGAAAATTATCTTCTAATCCTAAAGAAGTAGAAATGATGAACCACGTGGATTAAAATTGAATTCAAAAGATAAAAAATAGTAAATGAAGATGGGAGAATCGCGGAACAACTTTCTTAAATTTCATTAGATACTAAAGATTCTCACTTTTAAAATAAATTTTATAACTACCAAGCAAATTACGACTAATATTTTTGATAATCTTAATGAAGCATGTGGATTAATATTAAACTAAAAAAGGGTCAAAAATTGTAAATGAAGACCAGAGTATCGCAGAACAATTTTATTGAATATAATTAGAAATTAAAGACTTCACTTCCAAAATAAATTTTTATAACCATCAAACAAATTGCGGCTAATAATTTTACTAATCTTACTAAAGCGTGTATAGTAAATTGAACTAAATGGATAAAACATAGTAAATGAAGACGTGAGAATTGAGAAACAATTTTATTGAATTTAATTATAAACTAAAGTTTTTCACTTTCAAAATAAATTTTAATAACTATCAAGCAAATTGTGTCTTATAATCTTAATAAATGATGAATTTCTGTTGAATTTTTTACGAATTATACGCTAGTTAAAAATTAAAAAATAAAGGGCGCTCCCTCTTCGCTACTCCATTCTGATTTTCTTTTATTCTTGTATTTTGTCCATTATTAATTCATAATACACATATAGTATTATTTATTATACTCATATAATAATTTCTCACGCCTCACATGTATATCTATTATTACTATGTTTATCTCTATTGTTCACACTTTTTTAAGACTTTGTGTATTATTAATTTATAATATTAATATTAATGTTGGGAAATTTATTAAAGTTTTGATTGATTCCAAAACCAACTGACCCCAACCGAGTAGATGTTGTCAGATCCTAATGTTAGCAGTTAGGCTCGCTGTTTGAGCATTGTTAGGATTTTATCTTTACAGGACTCCAGCTGAAGACGGCAACAAGGCTTCACTCGGATAGAACATCAGTTGTGAGGAAGACAACTGAGTGTTCATCAGATGAGCATTCAAGGGGGAAGATGCAAAAGTCGACTAAGTATTCAAAGGAAGAAGTTGTAAGAGAACATCAGATGGAAGAAAGTCATCTGAGAGTTCGAACCCATCTGTTCAGATACAACAAAGACAACTGAGCGTTCAGTTTCAGAACATCAGTTGTAGGACTCGAACCAAGAAGATCAACAGCATGAAGTTCAAGTCAGCTGAGAGTTCAACTGTTAGTATTCAGACAGAACATAAGCTGAAGAACAAGTCAGATGAAGATCGAAACTCTTAACCGATCACCCCTTTTTGAAAGTATGATGTTGAGATTTGAATTTCAAATAAGGAAGTCACGTGAAGGTTTGACTCTCTGTCATTACCTCATTTGGCCCAACACAAGGCTGTCTCAGATGGAAAGCAGAAGCATGCAGTTGCCAAATCCAGAAAGTCTGCAGAGATGAGAGACAAGCCATCGCTATCAAAGAACAGAGATCAACAACTCTTCCAACGGCTAGTTGATTCTCTCCGCCTATAAATAGAGGCTTTCATTCATTCACCAAGACTACGGGAATACGAGACAGACAAGTGAGAAGAGATATTCAAGCGAAAGAACAACTTCATTCTGCACTCAAGCAAAACCTCTAAGAACATCATTAGTTGAGAGTTCTAGAGAGTTAGATTATGTCCTTGTAGTTTTTGATCCAACCTTGAGAACATCACTTGTTGAGAGTTCGTAGAGTGTTAGATCTTAGCTCATTTCTTGTTCGAGCTATTTAGTTGGAACCCCACCCTTTCTTTCACCTGAAAAGATTTTTAGGACCCTACTCTTCCCGTAACTGAGTAGATAGGTTGATTAGTACCCGAAAACTAATCTATAAGGTTGATAAGTACCCGTAAACTTATCTCAATGGTTGCAAAGCCCGCGTAAGCTTTGTGGTTTGTCCAGAAGAACTTGGACTGAGTTGTGTGGACTCATAGCTCCCCGTGGACGTAGGAGTTCTCTCCGAACCACGTTAAATCTTGTGTGTTGTGTTTATTTTTCAGTTACTTATTGCATATTCAACTGACTAACTAACCTGCATACAAACTGTATTATTCCATATCAACTGTTTTGGTTATTGACCAACCTTGCACAAAAGCGTGAGTTGATTTTATACGAGTTAATTTCCACCACATTCCGCACAGCACTTCACTTCCAACCGAGTGTTTCTTACTCGGTTGTGATTCCAACTGAGTTGCTTTACTCGGTTGAGTTATTTTTTGGGGGTTGTTTTAAAAAGTTTTATCTGGTGTATTCTCCCCCCCATAAACCAGAACTCGTATCGGGACCATCAATTAATATTATATATATCTCAACTCTTGATAGGTATATATTCTCAAATTCTTAATTATATGTGTAATTAGTTATGAAAAATAAAATTAAAGTAGCGCCAATAATTAAATTTAAAGCAACAAACAAAATTAGCATTTAAAAGGCCAATAGAAAATTTGTAATCGAAAATCCATACAAAAAGTATATAAATATATTTAATCAACATATCTACATGGAATTCACTTTATCTTTCATTCATATTTTTCTGAAATCTTCGATAAGTGTCTACTAAAAAATATTACTCATATCATATTGAATCTATATAATGAATGGATAGATAGCTAAGAAAAACAATTATGAAAATGTATACATATCTTTCTCGGTCTTTTGGCTGAGATTAGAGATATTAATTTCACATTAACCAACAAGACGATCCAAATAGACGTATAAGTTTTACTAATTTTAGTTAATATTAACTTTATAGTGTTCAGATTTTTATCGAGTATTATCCAACATGTTTGCGACGGATACATATACAAGGAAGAAGGTAGAAGTATGCATCGGACAAAGTGGGATAAGGTGTGTCGTCCTAAGTCGGAGGGTGGTGTTGGATTTCATCAGCTATCTGAATTTAATAAGGCGTTATTAGCGAAGCAAGTATGGAGATTGATTAAATTCCCAAATACTCTTCTGGCTAAGGTTTTGAAAGGACAATCTTACAGTAATGTAGACATCATGGATGCAAAGTTTGGATCAAATGTGTCATATACTTGGCGTTCGCTTTGTTGGAGCTGTGATATCTTGGTCGATGGGATTCGTTGGAAAGTAAGAAATGGGAAAAAGGTTAGAGTGTTTAATGATGCTTGGATTCCAGGTTTGGCATCAGGAAAAATTGTCCCTTTGGTTGAGGGAGTGAAGGATTTGACAGTAAGAAAGCTTTTGATAGATTCATGCTCGTGGAACATGCCTCTTCTCACTCAGA
This sequence comes from Schizonepeta tenuifolia, assembly GCA_029490685.1. Classification (NCBI taxonomy): domain Eukaryota; kingdom Viridiplantae; phylum Streptophyta; class Magnoliopsida; order Lamiales; family Lamiaceae; genus Schizonepeta; species Schizonepeta tenuifolia. The sequence continues at coordinate 58,663,136 of CM055955.1, forward strand.
TTATGTAGCCTCATGTCGTGGCGGGGGATGTGTTCTATTTCCTTGCCACTTCTAGTGCATGAACATTCTTGTTAGTGGTCTCTCGAAGAAAAAAGGAAATTATACGGTCAAGTCAGGTTATCTTTGCGCTACTAAGTATTATTCTTCTCCTAACTTTAGCTAGAATAATGTCGATGAAAAGAAATGGTGGAAGTATATATGGGCTTTAAATATCCCTCCGAAAGTTAGAATTTTTGTTTGGAGGTTATTTAATGACTTTATTCCAGTGGAAGTGAATTTGCGGCAACATCATGTCCCTTCTAAGGGGATATGTTTCTGGTGTAATACAGACTGGGGGACGACGAAACATTGCTTGATTTTCTGTGATTCTGTAAAACATTAGAATCTGTGTTTTGGGATGACATGAATAGGGAATCACATCTTTCACTTGTTAATTTGAGTAGATTAATTCGAGCGCAGTTTAAGAAGGATGGTTTTGAACGATGGATTATGGGATTATGGTCTATGTGGGTGTCTCTTTGTGGTTATAAGCATGGTTCTAATCAGAAGCACAAGGATGATCCGTTGCAAAGAAGTAGTGCTGTTTTGGAAAGTTTTCAATTGGCTCGTAGCAAATTGCATTTTAATATGCAACTATTACCACTGGTTGGTTCTGCTCAATGGATTGCTCCAATTAGAGGTTGTTTGAGGTTGGATGTTGATGTATGCTGCCATCTTGGGCATACTAAGATTGGAATTGATTTTATTATTAGAGATCATGATGGGCATATTATGGCGGCGCTGGCTAGAGAAGCTGGATTTTCACCGACAGTGCTTATTGGTGAACTTCATGCCATGATGTTGGGTATTGGATATTGCTTAGAAAATGATCTTGGTCCGATTTTTGTCTACACGGATTCTATGCTTGCAGTTCACGTTGTTAGTGATATAAAGAAGGGCTCGGATTCGCTATCTAATGAATGGTTTGAGGCCATAATGCAGCAAAGCGTAAAATAGTAGTTGAGTTTTCTCATGTTCGTAGAGACGCCAATATGGCGGCTCATAGCTTAGCACAATATGCTTTCAAGCATTCCGGTGTTATGATCTAGAAGTCAGACTTTTCGTCTTGGCTTCTTGATTTAGTTTATGCCGATTTGGCTAGTTAATGGAATGATTTCTTCTTTCAAAAAAAAAAAAAATAAAGTCACTATTTTAATCGAGATCAGGACGAGAACGTGGAATAAAATTAATTTCATGAGTTTGATTTACAATTAACGCAAACAACATAACTTATAAAATAAGATATGCAAATATTTCAAATATCAGTCACAGTTTTTGGAGAGGATTTTTAGAGAGAGAGAATGAAAGGGAAGCATTAAGAAGGAAAGACAAGTTTTTCAAATTCATAATGATGTTGTTTGTTGCTTGGTTGTTTTATTGTTTGTAAAATGTTTGTTCTCCTTTTGTTTACTTTGGTGAAATAAAATATTAAGTATTTACATATATATAGATAGATAAATGAAAACATAAATTATTTTTTTGTCGTCGAGTCTAAACGGCGTACTTACTAGTTGTACTAAGCTAAATAATTTAAACTCCAAGTCTTGTGCCACACCACATTTTCATGATCTTGTAGCAAGAGCCAAGAGACTTGTTGAACTATAAATTTTGTCCAGATCCAGATCCTGTGATCCTTGCTATGTTCTCATAAATCATAATAACGACAACAGTTTACAATCTAGACACTAAACTTTATCTAGCTAGCCTAATTAAAATTCATTATATACAGTTGGAATAAATCAAACACCACACAGACTGAGACCAGACGACATATTATTTGCATGCATCAACCATCATCATCTTCTCAGCAATCGAACCTGAAAACCTGGCAAAGTAAATGAAAATCTGCTTAAGAATTTCCCAAATTCAGGTTGAGAAAGAAATTGAACAAGTGCAAAAATACCTTAGCTTGTCATGTGGCCAAGACTGGGACGCCGCAGGCTGCCGGAGCATGTTTTCCATCGTGATGGTAAACAAGGTTTCCTCTTACAAATGTCGCTTCAACTTTTCCCGCCAGTTTTGATCCCATGTATGCCGAAATGCTCTGCATGCATGGATCTCCACATTAATTATACCTAGCTCCTTCGAAATTAAACTGATCAAAATTTTGAAATTATAGTTAATTAGCTAAGCACATCATTGTATTATATTTGTACCCGATGCTTAAGGTATACGGGGTGATCGTCATCAAGTTCAAATTCTGCTTCCGGATCCCAGACGACGAGATCTGCATAATTTCCAGCTCTAATGGCGCCCTGCACAAGTAAGTATAAATTCAACTCCTAAAAATTTAAATTATATGTGTATTTAATTTCTCAAGAGTAAAATCTCATCTTTGTAAACCTTGAGATGTTGTGCAGCAAGTTTGGCGGGCTTCTCACTCCACCATGAAACTAATTGATGGAGACTGATGCCGTGTTTACGTCCATACGACCATGTCACCGGTAGAACAAACTGCAGCGAAGATATGCCACCCCATGCTCTCAGGAAATCGCCCTCATCAAACAATTTGAGCTCTGGAGCCGAGGGTGAGTGGTCGGAGCTTAACATATCGATGTCTCCATCCTGAAATTACAAAAGTTTGTCAAGTGAAAATATCATCAAATAAGCAGTTGTTGGATATAACTTAGCTAGATTAATACCAGCAAAGCTGCCCAGAGTAGATCTTTATTATGAGCGCCGCGGATAGGCGGGGCACACTTGAAACGAGTATCTCCATCCGCAATGTCTTCAGCTGAAAAGGCCAAATAGTGGGGGCATGTTTCAACACTAATGCTATCACCCCTACTCTTAGCTTCCTATAAACACAAACAACATATCATAAAAAAGGGATCCACCTCCTTAATCAATTACTTCCTCTTCCTCATATCATTTCCTTCTTTCAAGTTTTAGTAAATGAATCAAGAGAGAACAAGAAAAAGCAGAATATAAATACTGTATACATACCTTGATAAGGTGTAAAGAGGATGTGGCATCAGCCAAATGAACAATGTGTAGATGAGCACCCTCAGCAGGAGCTCCAGCTCTCGTGTTTTTACTTACTGTTAACAGCTCTCTTATTGCACCTTCTTCCCTGCACAATACAGATGCTATCATAAAATAAAACTGCCACTTTTATGGAAATCAGTCGCATAAACTTCTAGAAGAATAATTCATACGTACCATGAAGCAGGGCGAGTCTTAAGATATGTGGAATACAATCTAGGATTTGCAGAAGCATCATCTACCGTATCCAGTTCTTGGGGTTCTTGTTGGATCTCAGCATGTACAAGAAGTGGTCTTCTATATTTTGCAAGAACAGACAGCCCTTCCTACATGAAGCTACATGCATCAGACCTCAGGTAGGGCTACGAGGCGAGCATTAGTTGTGTCTATATATGTGATATATGCAGTTATGCACTTATTCAAGAATGTTGTTAAACTTTTGCAATCAATATCAATAACATTGCATATGGATACCTTTATATGGCTGGAATTTGTCATGGGAAAATCATTGATCCCAGAGGGGCACATGAAAGACTACAAAAAAAGGCTCAAAATTCAGACAATGCACACTTAACAGGTAACTATGATCAAGATTCAGATTCCAGGAGAATCAGCATTCCAAAGAGGATGACAATAATTTCTTATGACAAGCTTGATGCCAAAGAAATTACGGCCATCCATGGACAAGAGCAAATCATTTAGTCACAGATGTTTCCATTCAAGAATAATAAAAATGTGAACCTTGAGGCCAAGTGCTCCAGCATCAAGAAGATGCTCCAAAGCCGTTGAATTGAATGCATTTTCCGGCACCAGACCTCCCCAAAAACCTTTTTTAAAGAGGGGAAAGTCAGCCACACTGACTAAAATCTAACGAACTACAGAGTCAACACTGGTCGTAGAAACCAAACAAAAGCCTACCAACATCAACGAAGATCCTCCCCTCAGCAGCCTTGATCTGAATATACGAGCATCAGAGAAAGTAAAGGAGCAGCAGTAAGATATACAAATAAATAGATAGTTGAAGCAAACGTTAACCTATCATGACAAAGTAATAAAATTTTAAAGTTCTTTACCCACGATTCATGTAAATAGGAAAAATCTAATAGTTTATCTCACAGTGTACCTTAAGTTTGAGTGTCTCTTCCGAAACTGTAGAAGGGTAACTATTTAGAGGCATATCAATCAACGTTGTGATACCACCTGTGAAAGCAAAACAGAATACAATGTAGATGAGCTTCTGAAAGCCATATCGTAATAAATAGTCGTAGTGCACATGCTACATTGACTGAACAAAATGTATACCAGCAGCAGCTGCCCTCGTCCCCGAAGGAAATCCTTCCCATTCTGTTCTTCCAGGGTCGTCAAGATGTGCATGCCTGCCAAACTAAAAGCAATTAAATAATTGGAAAAGCAAATTCTAACATGTTTTATTTCCATTACATTGGTTGAAGAAAGAAACATGAGGGGAAAGGAAATAGTTTCTGACAACTTACACGTCGATCAATCCGGGCATAACAACAGCCTCGCCATATTCGAAAATTTGGTGAGTCCAAGCATTCCTACGCCAATCATCTCCTTCAGCAACAGCTACAATCTTCCCATCTTTCACTTCAACTGTTCAAGATATGTATATGACCCAAAACTATTATAAGTCTATATAATAAGCTGCTTATTCGAATATTATCCAAAGAAAAAGTAAGGTGTGGACACTTGAATGTGTTTTTCCATGGTGAAGATCATCTTTACCACATACCTGCACCAGCAATGATTGCATTTGGCGTCAAAATACGCTTGCTAGCTATCCAGTAATGCCTTTGCTGTATATGGCTGCACTTGATTCTGTTGGCCTGCCGAACAAACTATAGGAGAATGCATTGGCATACTTTTACAATAAACATTAACATCAAAGGCCATTAGCCAATTATATGGGATTTAAATTTCTAAAAATTTTACTGCAAGTGAAGAGGAAGAATATCAGACAACAACAACGAGAAGTAGATATCTGTGGTGGGACTTCATAAAATCAGGAAAAGGTGAAGTAACTATCCCTTTGAAAGCATGTTGATATCTAATTAAGAATTTAGATTATCAACCAGGGGAAATGCTTTCTTATTCTGTTAAACTGTACACTTGCATGAGTACATCAATTAGATAGCCCCACTACCCCATTCAAGGACTCACAAACACACATTTGGTTAACTGAACTCTGAATTGAGCAATCAATTACTGAATAACTTGCATCTTAAGCATATTTTAAGCTTCTTAATCCGAATAGACTTGCTACTATTTGCAACATTCTTGAGAATATTTTATTGAGATAGAAACTAGCAAAGGATCAGAGATAATGCAATTTCACAACTTGAGTGGCAGTAGCATACCGGTCAATCAACGAGTCATGAAAGATTCAGTTTTGGGTAAATGAATATCCTGTATTACAAATTTACAAGATAACCATTTGGTTGTCCATATGGAGGAACCAAAATATATGTTGTTCTTGGATTCTTGGCATCAAAGAATCCCAAGAAAAGACAGCCTCAATACTTGTGCACGGATGTTAAAACCACTTTTTTGTTTTTACTTGGGATTTTTAGATCCTACAAAACATGCTCACTAAAACTATCTAGATACTAGCAAAAGGTAACAATTAGTATACATTGTTCTTGGATTCTTGGCATCAAAGAATCCAAAGAAAACACAATCCCAACACTTGTGGTTGTGGACCAACTTTTAGTGCTTTAGTGATCAATCGAATTTCACAACTCACGTGGCAGAAGCCATTGAAATTCTCAGTCTCAGTAAGCATTCGATCAAAAAAAAAAAAATTCTTGAATAAAAATACTATATCAATTCAGATGTGCATGCAGACCAATGAAACTTCATATATACTCGTACATGCACAATCAACAGAGATATCTCTGAGGCGCAAATACCAGTTTTGGAATAAGGAAGGACTTAAAGAAACCCATTTGGAGAAATCAACTCTAGTTGTATCCAAGTAAACACAGACTACCAGTCCCAGTGGTTCTCTTCAGGCCTTTTGTAACCAAGAAAACCATTTGAGTATCCAAGAAACTCTTATTTTATTCCCATATGATGGCAAATGCCCACAAATTTCAAAGAAAAGCACATAGATGTATATTCAATTGTTAAACAATTTCCTCCTGACCAAGAATTCGAGAAAACATCAAGACAAAACATAAGAGAGAGTGAAGGAACCAAACCTGCGGAAAACTATCGGAACAGAGTAGAACAAGAGATGCAAGAATCGGCAGCAGAGCAAGAAGCCTCAATTTCCCAGACTCCATGTTAATCTCTGCCTCTCTCTCTCTCACTGTCTCTCTCACTCACTTCCGTGCTATCTATGACGCAATATATAGTGTATGGAAATACACATAAAAAAAAAAAAATTAAATATAACCAATAGAAGGCAAGTCCATAATTTTTGGAACAATAAGGAAATGGCAAAAGGAAAGGAAAGAAAGCGCGGTCGGACTCCGAATACGACCGCCCATGCGTCCCGCGCGCGAAGAACACGCGTCTTAAAGTGACCGTTTGATCTGGCACGTGCCCTGAGATACACGCACACAAAAAATGTATCTGTGTGCTTGAAATTTATTTTTTTAATAGGGCGTGGCGTGTATTACATAGTTTGACATATTATTATTTTAATCCGACAAATTTATTAGTACACTTTTCAAAGTGTCCTAATAGATATTTTCGAGTGTATTTCTTTCCGTCACAATATCTAATTAATTTTTTCATTTTTTTTTAATTCCAGTTTTTTTTTATTAGTTTTTTTTTTAATTTCTAAATTTTTTTTCGCCTCTACTTCTTTTATCAAGATTCGAGCGAGATGAGACGAAGGCCTCGGAGCGAGCCGAAAAATTCAAATTGTTGCTATTAAAATTATTTTTATATTAGTAATTAGAGCTGAAGGCAGAATTAGAAAAAAATTGAAAAAAACAAAATAAAAAAATTAAGCGGATTAACCCGCATTGACCGGGTCGGATCATCCCAGATCCGATCTATTTCCAACCGACCTGCTGCACAGGAGATGGCCTCTTGTTTATATTAGCTTGACCTGAATTGCATGCCGTTACATCACAGACCAATTAAATCGCTCGTCAGTTGCAGAGATTAAGTAAGCCGCCCGTGACTCACATCACATAAAGCCTACCTTACCAAATTCTCAATCCAACTTGCAAGATTCCAATTCCAACTGGGAAAAGAATATTCCAATTTCCAATTGCGACCACAACACTTGCACTTGCACTTGCACAAGGTTTAAAATTTGTGCTACCTTATGTTTTCTTTTCTTTTCTTTTTTTGTTTTTTTTAAGATAACAATTAACAATGTCAATAGAGTTCTAGTACAATTTATCAAAGTATAACACCTACTCATTGTACATCGTTCCAGACTTCGAGTATGACTTATATTATTTAAGTATGGTTCGTACAACTCGAAAAAATTTCGTTAGGAACCCAGATTTTCTTTTCAAGGATTTTAATCTAATTGTAATTTCGCTTGCTCAATGCTCATGGTGTAGGCTCAGTTAGAGCTTAGTGAAAAAATATTTGAAGTTTTCCTAAAAAAAAGTATAGTTTGTAAGATTACATATCTAAAATATGACTCCTTTTATCTCGTTATTTTTGGCTTGTATTCATTTTTAGATTGTCACGTTAGCCTATATTCTTTTTTGGGTTGTTCCGTTATTCTTAATCTGTATTCTTTTTTGGGTTGTCCCATTATTCTTATCTCATTTCCTTTATTAGAAATAATTAGGAGATTATTAAGGTCCAATTAATTTGCTAGGCAACCCAATTTACACCTTTCGTCCTACTTTTTCACCTCATTTTCTGTATCATTCACTATTCCCTTCTCTTCTACCCACTTTATTTTACTTGAAAATTCCACTAAATTTATCTTATACTCTTAATTGTTTTCTCCTTAAATCTCATATCCAAAAGAAATAGATCAAATCTGATGAAATGGAGGGAGCAGTAGTATAATGTCTACAAGATTTACTTTTTTTTTAAGAGTGAAATCTTGATAAAAGCATGCTCTCATGATTTATGAATAATAGTAACAAAGATTTTTACTTTTAAGAACAAGGACTTTGTATCATTTCGAGGACATCCAATCTATGAAGACCTCATATATAAAGAATGAGGTTCAAAGTCCAAGCCTCTTCTCCCCATTCTCCTTTTCAAAACCATCCACAACAGCGACTATCATAGGATAATCATTGTTTTTGTAATTACAAAATGATGATCGCTTATTATTACTGATCGCGGAGATCGCGGCGAGGAGATTGCATATGCGTTCACTTGAAGCAGGTGATAGCTGAGGATTTTTTTTTGTCACATGGCGCTCCCATTCTCTAGTATCTCAATTTAATTTTCTTGTAATTTCCCCTATAAATATAAAATATACACACCAACAATACATTATTTACATCATTATTTAAATATACGCATGTTATTCGATTAATGTAATGTCTTTTTAGTTAATTTAATAAATTAAGTTTATATTTTAAAAATGTATTCAAATTATTACATTAAAAATAATTTTAAAATGAAAATATAAAATAAAGAGATCATCATGGACACACATTTTATATTAATTAAGTAATGAGTTTTTTTTTTTTTGAAAATTAATGTAATGTTTTTTTATATGATGATAAATATACATTAAAAGAATATGTTATTCATATTATAAAATTTAGAAAAATATTAATTGAAAATAAAAAACGAGATTTGGTGATCTGTTGTAGGAAAATAGAGATACAAATAATAATAAAATAATAGCAACGATCACCACCTTAAGGTGACCGACATTGCTCATAGTGTACTAGAAAGCTTAAACTAATTGATACCTAGATAGCTTAATCACTATATATGCCTGACAAATATCACTTTAGATAAGTTATTAAAACAATCAATATTAATTTATCATAAAAAAAAATCTGAAATCAAATATAAATTAAACAAGTTTGTAAAAAGTATCATTTCGTAAATTTAGAAACTTTAAAATACACATAAACTGAATAAATTTACTATTACTTCATTACAAAAATAATAGGGTTAATTGTCTGTAAATTCCAAACGTTTTTACAAATTCTGGAATTGCACCACTTTTTAAGATTTTAGTTTTAAAAACCAAAACGTTTCGATTTTTCTTAATTTATCCATTCCGGTCGATTTTTTCCCCAAATTAAGATCTACGTGGCAACGGTGAGTGCCACGCTGGACACGCCGCCGGCGAAAGTTGAACGACGTCGTTTTACTTTAAAACACTTAAACACTTAAACGACGTCGTTTGAATGCATTCCTTAAATTTATTCCCCCTTTGGCAGATTTTAGGGCATATCGGCGAGGGAGAGAGAGACTTCCCAATCTTCTCTGTAATTCGATCGACCCCTCAAGAGCAAATCGATAGAGTTCTGCTCCCTCATCATTCCCAATCTTCTCTGCAAATTGACATCCCCTCAAGAGCAAACACGCACCATTAGGGCATATCGACATTATGGGTTGATTATTCTGCAAATCGAGAGAGACGACAGCAGCGAGCTCCCCTCCGACTCCCCTCCGACTTTACGACGGCAGCAGCAACCTCCCCTCCCACTCCCCTCCGACGGCAGCAGTGACCTCTCTCCCACTCCTTACCGACTTCACGAAGTACTTTTCTTATGCAAATTCAAGTGCAAATCGAGAGAGAGTTTCGAATTAAAGGTGAAGTGGCGAAGTGCTGAGAGAGTTTCGGTCATGTCGAACGAGGGCGGCAGCAGCGACAGCATCGACAGGTATTTCGCAGCTCCTTTTCTTGTGCAAAATCTTGAATTCGCGAATTCTCGTATTTGAATGGTGTGCAGATTGATAACTGCTCACCATACCACTTGAATGGGCACATAATAAATTTGAACTTTGATTTTGGCTCCAAGATTTCGAGCCCAAACACTACATTATCCGAATTATTCTACTATTACAGATATCCTTACTAACAATTAAGTGGAATATAATTAGCATGAACACTGCAATAAGCAAAAGGTTAGCTGCATCAATTAGGGACTCTAGTTTAAAGCAAACGATTGAACCACAGCTCAAATGGCATATTAAGCATATAAGTATATAACCATTAATTAAGCTCACCCATGTTTGAATCTGGTTGCACTAAAATTATTGTGATGATCTGTATGACAATATATAATTAATGATTTTGTTCCACTTGCTGTGCTTAACTTTGAAGAATTGAAGGCCACATCACTTACTTTAATCCTTGTGAAGATTCAAGTTCGTTCTAATATGACTGTTTTGATCTATTTTTGATCTGTTTTTCTTGTTAATTCTGAAACCGATGTGTCGTTCTAATATGACTGTTTTGAGCAGTAAATTTGTATATATACAGCTCCCTTTTCAATACTAGTAATTTTGAGCAATGATTTCTTTGGCAGTGATATGATTGTTTGGAGCAGTGAATTCTTTTCTACATTCTGTTTTGAGCATTTATTTCTTAGATATACAGCTCTCTTTTGGCAGCAATATGATTGTTTTATTCTTTGATTTTAACAGTTACTGCAGAAATCTATATACAGATGATAATGATAGAGAGGCAGATGTAAATGATGGGGTGAATGATGGGGTGGTGACTCAGTTGGAAGAAGAGGGGGGTAGAGATGCAAGGGTAGAATTAGATATACATTGGGGTTTGGAAGGAAATGAATATAGAGAGGATGAAGATGATGAGGAGTATGTGGCTGATGAAGCTAATGAAGAAGATGATGAAGACGATGATTTTGGTGATGACCCGAGTGATGATGAATACAGAGAGGCTAGGAGAAATCTTAGAAAGTCTCTTCAAGAGGAAGTGAAGAGACTTTTAAGAGAAGAGCTCCCACATGACATAGATAAAGAGCCTCTAGAGCAGTATGTCGAAGATGATGCAGATTTCTACTCTGAAGAATTTGATGCAGATGATGTGGGAATATTTAGCAAGCAGAAGGTGGTATATGACCCAAGATGTGATCATAAAGCTTTGAAGTTGGTAATTGGGATGAGATTTCAGGATGGTTGGCAATACAAGAGAGCTTTGACTACATATTCTATAGAAAATGGGAAATTTGTACAGTTTAGGAAAGTTTCTGCAAAGATGTGTGCTGCTAAGTGTGCAAGAGTGGGTTGTCCATGGAAGGTTTATGCCAGCTATAGGATGAAAAATCACACCTTCTGCCTGAAAACATACAAAGGTGATCATAATTGTGCAAGGCACATGAGCAACAAACTTTTGACAGCAAAATGGATTGCCATGAAGTATGTGAATGTATTCAGAGGTAGGCTTGACTACACACTGGAAGAGCTGAGGAAGGATATTGCAGACAAATATGGGTATGATATACCAAAGGACAGGCTGTACAATGCAAAATCTATTGCAGTGGATTGGATAAGGGGTTCTGTTGTTCAACATATGGGTTGATTAGGAGATATCTGGCTGAGCTTAGGAGGGTGGATAGAGAAGGTCGGTTTGAACTATTATTGGATGATGATCATGTCTTTAAGGCATTGTATCTGGGGTTTACTTCTCTGATCAAGGGCTTCAAGAAGAGTTACAGACCATGTATTGGTCTAGATGGTTGTCATCTTAAGACATTCCTTGGTGGTATCTTGTTATGTGCAGTGGCCAAAGATGGGAATGACCAAATGTTTCCTACTACCACCCACCAGGCTCAAGTGTGGTACACACCTTTGCCTCAACTACCATGCAAGCAGGGCCTTCAACTCAAGAGAGCAGGGCCTCTCCACCATTCTAGTCTTCAATTCAGTTTTTTGACCCTACAATTGTAGTTTATTTTGACCCTACAATTCAGCTGTAGTTGTACAGTTTTTTGACCCTACAATTGTAGTTTATTTTGCCAAAACTTGATTTGAATGGGCAAATGAATTCAAGCAGGTAGTGAATGTGCAAAAAGTACTTTTCTGTAGTGAATTGAGTGTTGTTTCCAACACTTGAATTGGTTGTTGTTGATGAAAAATATGATCTTTTGCTTATTGTGTTCATTGATATGGTTTTGATTGTGTGATTTGAGCTTCAATGCAGTTGTATTAGAGCTTGAATAAAAGCTTATTGTGTTCATTGATATAGTTGTATTAGTGTACAGGTTTGATCATTGGCATTACTCAGTTGTATTAGTGTACATGTTTGATCATTTTTTCACAGAGGAATTGAAACATAACAACTAGATATCTGTCAATGACAATGCCACATTTTCATTGCATTTTCATTTTCATACAACTCATAAATACAAGCAACTACCAGAACATTTACTCTTATCAATACATCGTACGTCAACGAATACATCCAAATAAATACAACAAAAGCGAATGCTAATGCCATGTACAAAAGTTAAGAACTTTTTTAATTCTCAACAAAACCTTATACAAGCTCCTCCTACCACCGACTGCCTCCTCTACAGCTCTTCTTTGTAGAAGAGCTTTACGTGACCTCTGCACTGCACATCAAACCAGCTTGCTGCAGATCACACAACTAACTATATTTACCGAGCGATTTAATTCACCTGCATACGACACACATAGACATAGACAGTCAACATATAAGCAGAGAACATACTATTCCACAAACAGTTTCGATCACTGCAAATATTCAAGATTTGATAATGAACCAAACAGATTGTAAGCTCCATATCTCAACTTAAAAAATTCTCAAATTCAATCCTTCAATCTGATTGATACATGAACCAATCTACATTTTAAAGAACATAAAATCAACACCAAAAATTGCAAGAAACAAGAGACAATATATGAACAAATATTAGAAAAAAGCATACACCTTAATTAATTAATCATGAAGCGAAGGCTCTGGCTCGGAACCTTCGACAAGCTACGAGGGGAATTCGCGAAGGCTCTGGCTCGGAACCTTCGACAAGCTACGAGGGGAATTCGCGAGGCTGAATTTCCCTCACCTCAAGCACCATCTGTGCCAAGAATTCACTGATTTCAAGCCCCTGCATTCATCAGTTGATGCTAAGCTTCAGGCCATTTGTGAAAGCTTAGCTGCTGGAGCTAATGCTGCCGTCGGAGGGGAGGTCGCAAAGTCGCGAAGGCAGAGGTCGCTGGAGCTGCTGCTGTCGTCGTTGGCCGCGAGGTCGGAGGGGGTCGCTGCTGCCGCCGTCGTGGGTCGCGAAGTCGGAGGGGGTCGCGAAGTCAGAAGGGGTCGCTGCTGCCGTCGTGGGGTCTCTCTCCCCCTCGTCGATATGCCCTAAAATCTGCCAAGTGGGGAATAAAATTAAGGAATGCATTCAAACGACGTCGTTTAAGTGTTTAAGTGTTTTAAAGTAAAACGACGTCGTTCAACTTTCGCCGGCGGCGTGTCCAGCGTGGCACTCACCGTTGCCACGTAGATCTTAATTTGGGGAAAATCGACCGGAATGGATAAATTAAGAAAAATCGAAACGTTTTGGTTTTTAAAACTAAAATCTTAAAAAGTAGTGCAATTCCAGAATTTGCAAAAACGTTTGGAATTTACAGACAATCAACCCAAAATAATACTACTATACCATTTTTCATTACCAAGAGGGGGTCCATGAGTGATATGCGAGCGAGGCCATCGGTGTGCGATGTTCGTATTTGTATTGTTCAATTGGAATAATGTGCTGGAGCTGGACTTATAAAAATGACCAAAATATTTTAGACTTTAATTTAACATAGACTACATAGTACATGTATGCATAAATCATATAATCTTATGCACATTATCATATAGTAATATTGAATTAATGGAACCGCTCTCTTTACCTATTGTACCGTAAGCATAATTTAACGTGCTAACCATTAATATGACGGTTCCACCTAAAAATAAACGAAGCCACACATAGTTCTATCTCCTATTTTTTTATTTTAATACTTACAAAAATCTGTATTCGTTAAAATTTATACCATCAACCCTATTGTAGTATTTAGGTGGCACCGCCACATTAATTATGAGCACCTTAGATTGTATCCATGATGAGTATGGAAGCGGTTACATTTGAAATAAATTGTCAAAATATTAAACATAAAAAGTTGGACGAATATAATCAAAAGTATATCATTTGATTAGCTATCCTCATCGATAATATACGTATAATATCAAAATATTTAATAAAAGTAGGCTTCATTCTGATCGGGAGGTCTAGTAGGATTCAACTAGACAGGTCTTTCTTTTCTTTTTTTTTGTGTGTGTGTGTGAGAGAGAGAGAGAGAGAGAGAGAATACGGGCTTTATCTTTAAAGTCTCAACTTTTTCAATATTAAAGCTCATGGATGATGTATAATTTCATTGACGTAGGTCCATACCCATAACACGATATCACTTCCCACTTGATATAATTATTTTATGATTAAATAAAATGCAAAAAGTAATGCAGCAAGTGAATTATGAAATTTTGAGTAGGCAGTGTTATGCAAGTGGGAATTAAGGTGACAAATTCCACCAAGCAAAAGTGTTGGCAAATTCTACTGCTGCTCCTAAATTATTTATGAATATTTGAATAAGAGATCAACAAAATAGTAATATTAAATCATTATTATATAGTGTTGATTAAACGATTACAAAACAATTAATTATCAGATCACTAACCGACAACTTATAAATAAGCCTGCCAGTAGCTAATAAAAAATACTCCCTACGTCCACAAAAAGAGTGATGCCTGAGGATGATACGAGGTTTAATAAATTGGTTAGAGTAATACTTGAGGATGACACAGAGTTTAATAAATGGGTTAATATCATGAAAACACACGAATTTTGATTCAACTTTCAATTTCCCGTGAACTTTTAATTTTTTGTGACAATACACGAACTTTCGGTCAATTTTTATTTTTCTAATGAACTTTTAATTTTTTGTAACAATACATAAACTTTGGTCCAATTTCAATTTTTCCATGATCATTAATTTTGCTCAAATTAAAGTTAACATGTGTTATGTGGCAATCGAGAATGTGCAGTCTTTACAAATCGTCTAACTTAAACGAGCCCTTTTTTTTAATCTTCATAAGTTGTCATTTAATTCCATAACTAGTATTCGCTCTCGTGCAATACATGAATAAATTATATGTTACAATTTTGAATAATTACAATTATTTATTTAATGATGAAAATAAACAATAATTAAAACAGATTAATTTAAAGGGAACTAGCGTGTAATCTATCGAAAATCGACGGAAAATTATTATTTATTAAAATTACAATAAATATATTGTCCATTAATTATTTTTGAATTTTACACTTGTCATAAACATTTTATTGTGTGAGTTTTGTGGGCCAGATTGGAATCGGTTCGTCTACCTCCACGGTTTAAGGTCGGAATCATCCCGTCGACCACCATTCTAAAAAAGTTGAACCATCGGTTTAGAATCGATCCGGCTACCCTCACGGTTCGAAGTCGGAATCCTCCCGTTAAGTTAAACTACCGCAACTAAATCGGCCCGTCTACTCTCACTGTTCCGGTCAGAATCAGCCCGTTAACCATGATCTTAATTTTTGTGAATAATAGAATAAATGAATAAAAAATGCACAACATGTAAAAAATAAATAGTTTATAATAAGACTTAATAAGTGATCATATTAAATTTTTTTGATAAAAATTAAAAACTATTTATTTGACCAACTGATTAATTGAGCCCCATTTTTATAGATAATTTTTAAAGTTATCTTATTTCTCAAAATCGATGTGGGACAAAAATATATTTGACTCTCAAATAAATTAAGCCCCACGTCGATTTTATATGCAAATTGTGGTTAATCATTTGAAAGCAAATATGTTCTTGTCTCCCCCATCTTTGTTTCGCTGATGACCTCCTACTTTTTACTCATGGTGATATTGGCCCTGTGAGAAGATTAATGGCTGCATTCTTAAAGTTCTCTTATGTCTCTGGATTACAAGCTAATCAAATGGCTGCATTCCTCCGGTCTGGATCAACCTCTTCAAAGAGGAATTTAGTGGCTTTGGAGCAGCTGTGCCTCCCCACAAAAGCTGGAGGATGGAATGTCATAGACTTAAGACAATGGAATAGTGCTACCCTATGCAAACTGCTCTGGAATCTGACTACAAAGAAGGATAGATTATGGGTACGTTGGGTAAATGGCTACTATAATAAAAACCAGAACATACTCAATATGCCCATCCCTCCTCAGGCATCTTGGGTTATTAGGAAAATACTTGGAGCAAGAGATTATATTGCAGAGATGAGAATGGTGAAAAATCCTACATGCAGCAGATTTCTCAATTCGCCACACGTATCTTAAAGAATGGGACTAAAGGAAGGAGTGCGATGGAGTCGAATGATCCACCAAAATATAGCTACCCCCAAATGCTTGTACATAACTTGGCTTACAATTCTTGGGAGACTAGCTACTTGTGATCGAATTGATAAGTTTGGCATTGTGTGTGATCCCCAGCGTTGCTTGTGTCAGCGGGAGAATGAGACCAGAAGCCACGTGTTCTTCTAGTGTTCCTTTTCTTCGCAAGTGTGGCAGGATATAGCCGAGTGGAGTGGAGTGCATGACACCAGTAATGAATGGGAACGTGAAGAGCAAATCATGCTTAGGCATTGTGGTTCCAAATCTGGAAAGCAACTAACATACAGACTTGTAGTTGCTACGTTGATCTATTTCATATGGAAGGAGCGTAATCAGAGGAAGTTTCAAGGGAAGCTTAGAAGTGTGGAAGCTGTGGTGAGAAAGTCAAGTCCACATTGCAGTGCAAGGGGCTAAGATAGACAAAATTGCTCGATACTTGAAAAACTAGGGTTTTGTCTTTGGTTGATTTGATTGTATGCTTCTATTCGTGTATGTCCTCACTGATAAATAAAATTAGTTTTGTCTTTGGTTGATTTGATTGTATGCTTCTGTTCGTGTATGTCCTCACTGGTAAATAAAATTATCTATTTTACCAAAAAAAAATATATCCTTGTCTCATATTGATTTAGAGAAAAAAAAATTATGAGAATTTTTGTGATTCATTTTGACAACAAATATCTCTTTGTCCCATATTAATTTACAGAAAAAAAATATTATCATCGTTTTGTATCTAAAAATTTACTCCTACACTAAAAATTATACTCCCTCCGTCCACACTTAGTATGTGTGGGGGCCATGAACATGTATTAAGAAAAAGTAGATAAATATTTGGTAGACATATTTTAAGTGGAGCAAGAGACCTATTTATAATGTGTTGATAGTCCGTTGAGCTTCAACAGAAAATAGCTCTACGTTATAACATAAAAGTATAAATTTATTAAAATATATTCACTTCGTCCGGCTAATAATGACTCATTTTCCTTTTTAAATTATCCCGTCACGATCAATAACCGTTTGCTTCACATTTTTATAAGCAATTATTTAAATCTATTTTAATTAATACCTTCCATATATATGATTTAGAGTGATTGCTTCTTATTTTTCAATATTAACTTTATAAAAAAATAATTATTCAACTATTTATTTGGCCTAATAATTATTTAATTGGTCAACATATATATATATATATATATATATATATATATATATATATATTATTCTTAGACCATATCTTATGAGAGATATCAAATTAGGCGAGATGGCTCGGATATTCTTTTCTTTATATTTTTTTGCAATTTATCAATTACTATATTGATTTTGAAGATTTGATTTGGTTGAGATTTTATTTCCATGCAATATATAATATAGAATATAAACATGATAAATATTGATTTAAAATTTAGAAAATTTGAGAATTTAAATAAAATAACACGTACTCCTTCCATCCCATTTTAATGCAGTAATTTGAAATCAGATGAAGAGAGTACAATTTTCTGTAAATTTTGGATTTGTATAACAACATGAATCTATTATGATGAACTAGCGTATAACCCGTCGAAAAATTACATTTAATAAAATTATTAGATACTAATGTATGATATATTAAGAAAAATATTATATTATTTGTTAATTATTTTAGGGTTCAATCATTCAATTATGCGATCGCCTAAACTCGTTTATAATTAATATACACTTGAACAAATTTCAAACTCAATTAAAAAATAAATGTACCACATGATTACATTCCAAATCCATATAATAATTTTTATTAAAATTTATAATCTAATCTATACTCATTTCTTTCGATAATTTTCAAAGCTCTATTCTTTTTCAAAATCAGCCCTCATTTCTTTTGATAATTTTCAAATCTCTATTCTTCTCCAAAATCGATGTAGGCGAAAGTATGTTTGACTCTCAAAGAGATTGTCCCACATCGATTTTGTATGAAAATTGAGATGAATCATTTTCATTGCAAATACTCCTTGTCTCACGTTGATTTAAAGAAGAAAAATAATTTTGAAGATTGTATATAACAATGAAATTGACATTAAATAACCCTACATTATGAGTTAACATAAAATTGAAGAAAAAAAAAAGTTGAACCACCACTTCACAATCATCTAGACTTACCCCAAAGTTATGAGCGAAACTGACTCGTTGACCACAATACTGATTTTGTGGAATTTGATATTTATAAAAGGTAAGTGTATATATATATAATAAATTTAAGAGAATATTACCCTTATTAGACACCTTTAGACTAAAAGTAATAGTTGTAGCCACACTTTTAATTTACAATAAAAAATGCCACTCTTTTATTGATTGGACAAAAATACCCTTCCTTCTCACCTACTTTTCCTCTCTCTCTCATACTTTTCTTCTCTCTCTTCTACCTACTTTTCTTCTCTCTCTTCTTCTCTCTCTTCTACCTACTTTTCTTCTCTCTCTTCTTCTCTCTCTCCTATTTTCTTCCAGCACGTTTTCTTCTCCTTCTCTTCTTCTTCTTCTTCTTTTTCTTCTTCTCTCCTCTCTCTTAGTGTATTTTATTTTTCGCCAGAAATAAAGCTTTATACATACCGTTTTTCTTCTTTTTCGCCGGCGGTGGTGGTAAGAAAAAAGTTCACCTTCGTTTTCAATCGTTTTTCTCCTATTTCGCTGGATTTATTTTTTCGGTGGTGTTGGTTGCTCTTCTCCGGCTCTGTTTTCAGACAGATTTCCGGCCGTTTTGACGACAATGGAGGTACTGTGTGTTATACCGTTTGATTTTCGGTGATTTGACGAAGAATTTTTGTTGAATGTGAGGATTGATGTGTTGAATTTTGTATTTATCGCAGTTGTACGATATATAGTCAGACGAGATAGGTTTAAGTCGTACATTCGTAACAATGTTTGATTGTGGCCATGAATGAGTTTTATATCGTATCATATATTGTACGATATACATAATATCGTAACACATTAGCCACATGCACGTACGATATTAGCAATATCGTTACACACTAGCCACATGCAACCACATTCACGTAGGAAATGACACCAGATTTCATGTACGATATTGGTAATATCGTAGCATATTAGCCACATGCAATCACACTCACGTAGCATATGATACGATATTGTAGCTTGTGTTTGTACGATATATAGTATATCGTAACATCGTTTGATATCTGACTGTGTGATATTTTGATGCAGACAAGGCATTGTTGTTTAATTGTTGCTCATGGTGGATCATGGAATGAGAATATATATCAGGGTGGGAGGAAAGAGTACATACCTATACCACCTGATGGGATAAGTTATAAAGATTTATTGAGTAAGCTTGAGATTCGGATGAAGAAGGACAAGAGAATCTTTATATTTGAGGTTGATGCCCTTGTTACTTCTCTTACTGGCGAAATCATGCGGATGAAGGTAACAGACGATTTTGAGTTGAATACTTTGATGAAAATGTTGGAGATTCCGACTATTCATGTGAGTATTTATCCTAGAGATAGAGAAGCTTTACTGAAGCCGACTCATCGGAATGATGTTCGAGTCGCGCAGAATGCATGTGTTGATGATGTAGATTGTAATGAAGAAGAGCTAGAGTTGGGTTTAAGATCTGGTGACGATGCTGTTATTTTAGATTCTAACCCTAATTTGGATGATGCTCACTCATTTGGGGATGATTTGCATGATGATTATATTGTTGAAGATCAAGATCTTATGCCGCCGTTAGATATTTCGAATGAAATGAATCAAGAAAATTTACAGCCAATCCGACAATGGGTTGTTCCCGGTATGATTCGCATGTACGATATTAAGAAATCGTAGCAACAATGTACGATATTGTTAATATCGTACACTCATATTATGTATATAATATTGTATGAGTGTACGATATTACAAATAGTTGTTTATCGTATGAAACGTTGTACGATACAAACAATATCGTACATCTTACGATAGACCAAATAGTTGGTTATCGTAGCAATAATTGTACGATATTTTTAATATCGTACCACACATGGAAAATATTACTGTCATATCAATAGATGTTAATAGTTACCTATGTGTTGTTATGTTATATTATGTGATTTTCTTAATTCAGGCGCTTCACGGCAAGCATCGATTCCATGTAAAGATTTAGTTATAGCAAATCCTTTGGCTCATGAAGAACTAGTTGTCGGTGGTTTTTTTGCCAAGAAGGCGCGTATGAAAGAAGTTCTTGGGATTTATCATCTAAAAAATAATTTGGAGTTTGTTACAAAGAAGTCAAATAATCGATGGTATTATGTTCGATGTAAACATGAAGAGAGATGTGATTTTATTATGAGAGCTAAAGGAATTGGTAGAGCATGGAGAATCTATGAATGGACCATTCATACATGCGAGATTGACTTGAGATATCGTCATCATCCAAGAGTATCTGCTAAAGTCATAGCGTCATACGTTAGTCCTACGTTGGACGATGTAGTTGATCTTACGCCAAGACAAATTCAAGGATAACTATTGAAAGAACATGGTGTTCATGTCAAATATCATTCTGCTTTGTCGGGTAGGAATCAGGCGCTTAGTTTGACATATGGGGAGGCAGATGACTCGTTTCAGGTAACATTTCATGTTTATATGCTACGATTTATATAATTCAGCCAAACAAAGTATATTGCATTAGTGTATGACTTTGACAATATCGTATTACTTTGTACGATATTATGATTATCGTACAGCATGTAGTACGATTTTTGGAATATCGTAACATGAGTAGTACGAGATTTGGCCACTTTGACATCTACTCAGGCAATGATGATTTCATGTATGAGACTAGGCAATATCATACCACATCAGCCTCATGCAAACACATTCGCGTAGCAAATGACACAGATTTCATGTATGAGATTACAAATATCGTAACACATTAGCCACATGCAATCATACTCCCAATCTCGTACATGACAAATTTCGTAACACGCATTCTTATTTCACGGAATGTCGTAACATTAATGATAATTTTACATTCATCATAATTTCACGCCATGCCATAAATTGGTCAAACTCACGTACGAGATTGATAACATCGTAACATTACAAGTACGATATTGTAAATATTGTAACATGACTAATACGAGATTTTAGTATATCGTACTACTATATTGATTGTAGATGTTGATTTCTTTCTATATGTTTGAATGCAGGACTTGCCTAGGTATTTGTATATGTTAGAGCGTGCAAATCCTGGCTCGGTGGTTGAATTACAGACATGTTCGGATGGTAGTTTTGAATATTGTTTTTTTGCTCTATCCGCATGTATAAGAGCCTTTCGTTCGTATCGTCCTGTCTTTGTGATTAATGCGATTCATTTGAAGGGGAAGTACAAAGGTGTATTGTTTGTTGCAGCAACAAAGGATGGTAATGAGCAGATAGTTCCACTAGCTTTTGGCATCGGGGACATAGAGAATGATTCGTCATGGACTTGATTTCTTCAAAGAGTTCAACGATCATTTGGTTGTCCGAAGAACCTACTTGTTGTGTCTGATCAACACCTTAATATCAAGAATGTTGTGGCCTCTGTGTTTCCAGGTGCCCATCATGGGCTTTGTACATTTCACATTCAGCAAAATATGAGGACTTGTGGTACTCTTGTTATCGATGTATTCCGGGCTGCTGCTAGTTGCTACAAGACTATTGACTTTGAGGAGCATATGAAGAATTTGAAGGACGTGGCTCCTGGCACTTATCAAAAGTTGCTGAAGTTGGATCCTTGTAGATGGGCCCGTTCGAAATGTCCGGTGCGGAGATATGAATATGGAAATGCTTTGTTGCGATGGGCTAGAAAATTACCCGTGTATCCTCTTTTGGAAAGTGTCCGTACATTGGTCCAGAAATGGTTTTATAAGCGTTGCACTATAGCTGCAGCTAGAGCTCTGGAATTGACGGTGTGGGCTGCTAGGAGATTAGGGAATGCAGTTGAAGCAGGCCGATCAATGAGGGTCGAACCAATTTCTGATGTGAGGTTTAAAGTGATTTCAGGAATGAAGAGTAACATTGTTGATGTTGTTGCTAGGGAGTGCTCATGCCTCGTGTTTCAGTTTGACTTGATTCCATGCTCACATGTCTCAGCTGCGATAAGGTAATTTTTCTCTACTGTTTTTGCTACGATATTTCTAAATATCGTACTACTCGTGATTATGTGTGGTACGATTTATGTATATATCGTAACATTATTGTTATGAAACTTATGAAGTCGTAGCAATATTGGCTTCAGTTATCTCGTATGTTGATACGAAAATCCGTAATGTCGTACTATATAGGTACGACATTACAAGATATCGTACAAAATTGACTGAATGTTTGTTACGATTATACATTTTTCGTACATGAGTTTTGAAAATTGTGCGATAATTTTGTAGTCATATAAGGCAATCACCTTCGTCATACGTGGATAACTTCTATAGCACTCAGACGTGGCGAGATATTTATGCTGGTGAGGTGATGCCAGTTCCTGATAAAGATGATTGGTGTCTCTCGCCCGAGGTCAGAGTAAGGGTAGTGTTAACTCCGGCGGATTCAAGACAAGGTGGACGTCCTCGTACAAGAGAATCCCGTCCGGATTTAGCTCAACAGGGAAACGCTCATGTTCTAGATGTCATCAGAAGGGTCACAATCTGAGTACATTCAAGACTGTTTTAGGAAAGATTCCGGAACAAGAAGTAGATAGCAGCCAATCAAGTGTGAAAAAACGTCGTCAACAGAAAAAATGTGGCATTTGTGGGGTGGTTGGCCATACTCGACCAACATGCAATGATCCAAATAGGTTTGAGTGAATGATGATGTCAAATATTTTTGTTTAATTTTATTTGTGTTATGATATTCGTAACATCGTAGCAACATACAGTGATCCGATTTAATATTTTGTTACGATATACCAAATATCGTACAATATGAAGGTTCCAAATATCGATTTGTATGTGCGTATTGTGTTACGACATTCTTAAAATCGTACTTGACATGTGATGATTTTGCTTAAGTAGATTGTTACGATATTCATAAAATCATTAATATCGTACGAGTTAATACGACATTAATTTTAGTATTATTGTCTTTGTGAATGCATGTACGTATGTTGTTACGACATTTTTAATCTTGTACACTTGATTATAATTCGTAAGTTTATTTGTTGTTACGATATTCCTAAGATCGTCGCAACAAAACATGATAAGATTATTTCTTTGTAATGATATTCCAAATATCGTACAATATGTATGGATCCACATAGGTTTGAATGATCGTGTTCGTAGTCAAAAGTTGATTCAAACATCTCTTTGTATGTGAGAATACTGTTACAATATTCATAAATTCGTACAATTCGTAGCAAACATAATAGATACGATTTAAATCAAAGTCGTAGCAATGGTACTTACAAAATGCATTATATCGATTACTACAAATACCTTACTACTAAATTTTTTTAACAAAAGATATATAATACAGAATACCTGGATAAATAGTAGCAAAATAACCAAAATGGAAAAAGTGTTTAATATAGACAAAATAACCCAACAATTGTTCAATCTTTTCACTCCAAATCCATCTCTATAGGGAGTGTGTCTTCGGCGGTGCTGTTTGCATAGATGCTCCTTGCTATGTGGTGGCGATATGATTTGAGCTCGGCTGGATTCTTCAGACCCTTTTGTAGCTTTTTCTTTGATATAAACCGCTCCACATACTTCAATGAGTATAGACCACAACTGACATCATCCTCCTGCATGTAGATACCCTTCGCGTTTGCTCTTGGAAAGCACAACGACCACTGGGTGTAGTTCGGATTTGCTATTTCATGTTTTTCATAATAGCTAATCTTCTTCATGATTTGTGGCAGCAACCTGGCCATGGGCAAGAAGTGTTGGATTCAATTGTCTTTGTGGTGCTTCTCAAAGATAGATAACTTGGGGTCGTAAAGCCACAATTTCTGTGCTGCGAGATCCATGACAATTATTGCCCAGTGGTTGCTTAAGTAGGCAACCATTACAACCTAGAAGTGGATGCGATATAGAGGTACACAAATAACATTAGTATTCGGGAATACGATAGTACGGCATTTTACAAATCATACCACAAATATGTTACGATTGTACAATATTTGGAAATATCGTAACACATTAACCCCATGCAATCTCATTCACTTAGAAAATAACACAGATTTGATGTACGAGATTAGCAATATCGTAACACATTAGCCACATGCAATCATATTCCTAATCTCGTACATGACAGATTTCATGTACGAGATTAGGAATATCGTAACACATTAGACACATGCAATCATATTCCTAATCTCGTACATGAAAAATTGCATGTACAAGATTAGGAATATCGTAACACATTAGACACATGCAATTATATTCCTAATCTCGTACATGACAGATTTTATGTACGAGATTGATAATATCGTAACTTATTATGCAATCTCATTCACTTAGCAAATAACACAGATTTGATGTATGAGATTATCAATATTGTAACACATTAGCCACATGCAATCATATTCCTAATCTCGTACATGACAGATTTCATGTACGAGATTAGGAATATCACAACTCATTAGACATATGCAATCATATTCCTAATCTCGTAACTTATTTCTAATTTCATATTCCTAATTTCATGTACGAGATTGGTAATATCGTAACTTATTAGCCAGATTCAATCATTCTCATGTATAATTTTTCCACGATATCATAACTTACGATTGTACGAAATTAGGTAACTCGTAACTTGTTACCTTTTCGCAGTTTATCCATGCTTTCATGTTCGGGCCCCAACGTGGAATTCTGCATTCGGCAAAGTGGACCAATCTTTTGAGCTCGTCTTCTGGAACAACCTCTTCTCTATTAACATTAAATAGCGAGGGTTCGTATAGGTCAAACCCTACCCTCTTTGCCATATGCATTGAATCAAATACATCTTCCAGAGCATGCTACGAATACAGATGAAAGAACATCATAGTACGACATAACAAAATAAAACGTGAACATGATACGATATAACAAAATTCGTAACATCATTCAAGATGACATTGTTAGAGGATGTACGACATTTGAACTATCGTCAAATTTCGTAGTACGATATTACAATTTATATAAATCTCGTAACTTCATATCCGCTCATAAAAGTTTATATTATGTACGATATTACTATAATCGTAACATACCATGAAATCAGTGGAGGTAATAGTAACGTTCTCGTGAACGTCTCCCAAGGTGGCGAAGGTTGGATTGGCGACCATAACAGATGAGTAGCAGTTGATGTGATCATTGTACATCATATTTTCAGTATTTAACAAGTTCTCGAAGAACTCAGTGTCGACGGCCCATAGCAATCCGACATTCCTCCTGTTTTTGGTTATATTTATCAATGCATAATTTAAACTTGTAACATAAAATTTGTAAATTTAAAACTTACTTTTCAGTTTTTGCTTTCAAGAATGCTTCGAACCTATCACGCCTTGGGCGTACATCATCGACTAGGAATGGACTCCGACAAGCTGCTGATGGGTATTTCTGCCTAATGGGTCTGGTATTCAAATTTGGTGCATGCACTTGTGGAGGTTGAATCGATGTCCTAGAAGTGGTCGCCGACCCCGTTGGCGGTAGCATTCGAGATCTTGTTGTTCCTGGTATCACAGTATGCAGCAAAGTCTCAGATGTGGTCGCCAACAAAGAGTCATATACAACATTCATCTGTGTGTCACTGACATCTTGTTGGGTACCATGTTGTGTAGGGTCCTATTTATAAGATGTTATATTAATATATGTAAGTAGAATGAAAGTGCATGTTACGATATTATCAATATCGTACTAGGTGTAGATCAAAACTTGGACCCTCATCATCTGAAATATTAAGTGCTGCGGCTTCCGATGCTGCTGCTATTGTCAATATTTTGTCATCATGTGTCTCGAGATGTTCTTGGTGGGAGCCAAGAATCTGTAAAGATGTAGCAAGCCAAATCAATTGTGCTATTTGCTGGTTACCTCTTAAACAAACTTGGTACGATATACATATTGTACTTGAATATGATACAGTGCTACGACATTTATGAATATCGTAGCAAATTTGTTGATATTATGTAACAAAATTCATGAACATCGTAGCAATTGTTATGAAATTCGTACTAAGAGTGTAACGAAATTCATGAAAGTCGTACTAAGAGTGATACGAAATTCATGAAAGTCGTACTATCATACCAATTACAAGTTTAAAAGAGGATTATCCATTGTTGTAATTTAAAAACCACACATACAGGAACAAAAAAATGAAATGTAAATGTTGTTTGTGAACCTCACACCACCATTAGATAGACATATTGAGAATTTTTATGCATGCTCTATTCCTCGACATGCACGTCTTGTACCTGTTCACTAGCAAAAGTCGCAGCATCTCCCACATCCTTCTCGGCTGCATCTCCCACATCCTTCTCGGCTGCGTCCTTTGTTATTGTTGCTGCTCCTGCGTCTGCTCCTGTTGTTGCTGCTGCTGCATCTGCTCCTGCTGCTGGTTCTGCTGTTGCTGCTGCTGCTACTGGTGGTGGTGGTGCTACTGCTTCATCCTCTCCATCCCCCGCTGCTTCATCTACACCATCCCCCGCTGCTGCACCATCCACATCCTCTAACTCCGCGTGTTGCATCTCTTTTTGTTGTGTAGCAGGATCTTGGGCAGGGGTGTGCTCGGATGTGGCCTGTGCAGGTCGATCGTGAGCAACTAGGTCTTCAACATGGTCTGGGGATGGTGGCAACATGTGCTCGGATGACTGCTGCTCATGGTGCTGGAATGGTGGGGGCATGTTGTAGTGAAATTGCTGGCTCATCCTGCAAATGTAATCATGTTCCGGAGGAGGAGGACCACATGCCTCAAGCATCCTTTGCAACACATACTCTCCAAGTTCAGCCTTGATAGTCTGGAAGAAAGCCTCTGCCTCTAGCCTTGCGCACTTTGCTGCAACCTCACCCGCGTAATCACCGATCTCCTTGATCAATGCAGCTTTGTCTGCATCGGTGAGTAAGGCACTTGTTGCAGCGGATTCTTCAGCGACATCATCAATTGGCTCTTCATCATCATCACCCTCATCGCGAGGCCTTTTCTTCTTCTTGGTGTCATTTGCATCATAAGTGAAGGCAAATAGCCTGCCTTTAGGATCATTCTCCGGGGATTTCCAATAGACAATCTCGGACTCTCTGTTACCTGGTTCGAGCAGGGCTTTAAGATCCTACACAAGACATTAGACAAGTTAGATGTGCAATGAATTCAAACAAATCGTATTATGCATACACAAATCAGTGTTAATTGATGTACGATATTACGAATTTCGTACATCACTGAAATCAAACACAGTAATCCAATTCCTATATATTGTACGATATTACCAATATCGTAACATCATACAGATGCAAACTCAAACAACTCGTATCATGAATAACAAAATTGAAGAATATGAAGTACGATATTGCCAATATCGTACACATTCAATATCAAGAAAATTCTATCGGAAATATGTAAACTCAAGAACATGTACGATATTGCTAATATCGTAACTTCATACAGATGCAAACTCAAAAAACTCGTATCATGAATAACAAAATTGAAGTAAACGACGTACGATATTGCCAATATCGTACACACTCAAGCTCAAGAAAATTCTATCGGAAATATGCAAAGTCAACAACTCGTAGCATGAGTAACAAAATTGAAGCTCAGGAAGTACGATATTGCCATTATCGTACACATTCAAACTCAACAACTGGTAGCATGAATATCAAATTTGAAGTAAGTTTTTACCTTTGCTTGAATACCTTCTGGCATGTCGATGTTCTTGACATAATTGTACCTCAGGAATTGAGGTATCTTCTTCTTCTTCTGTTTACTCAAGCCAATCCTCTTGCCGAATGCTGGTAGAGCGCAAAAAATCCATGCCTGTAATTCCAACATATTGTTGGTGAGACGATTGTACGATTTTCATATAAGTCATACTAGGAATAGTAGAAAACTTACCAAGAAGGCCAGTGTGTTTCCTTTCAAGTGATATCCGGGCGATGTTGCTCTAGAGGATATCTTTTTCGTCACCTTGTTAATGTTATCAATTAGGGTCAGAAATGATATGCTTCCCCATGAAAATTCTTCCCACTCTTCCTTGTTCTCCAGTAGCACCCACATCCAGAACGGGATCTTATTCCGTGTTTGTTCAAACCGAAATACGTATTGGCAAGCTATCATCAACTTTGCCATTTTTAATGGCATCTTCAGCATCTTTGTATTGCTTGTCAATGAAAACAGTTTGTAGGTCGGATGTAGTGAGTATGGGGTTCTTGTTGAAAAATCTCTCATAGACTGAACCCTCGGGGAGAGCAAGGCGTGCATAGGGGATGAAGGATGCTGGTCCAAACTTGAGGCCACTCACTAATGCATACTCCACTCTAGAGAAGCGTAATATCTTTCCCTCAACTTTGAACCACAGTGCAGTGGTGTCCACGTTCGTGGAACTCTCATTTGGCTTCATCTGTCGGGCCAACATGTAATTCATTGCCAGGCCAGATCGTACATTGCAGTCATCTAATCGCATGAAAGATCCTAGAGCCGACTTCTTGACTGCAGCCACTGTTTCGAGTCCAAAAAACTCCAGAACTTTGCGGATCCGGCCAATTAGGTCCTCGTATCCATAGCACTGAACTCTATGGTGTGGGGGTTTGGTCAATGCCGGCCTTACATCTACCCAGGCAACTTGTGAAACATGTAGATAGAAAGGCGTCAAAGATGATTTCGTGTACGAGATTGGGGAATATCGTATCACACATTGTACGAGATTGTTTATATCGTAGCAAATGAAACAGATTCCATGTACGATATTAGCAATATCGTAACACACTAGCCATATGCAAGCAAATTCACGTACGATTTTGACAATAACGTAACATGCAAGCACATTCAAGTAGCAAAGGACACAGATTTCATGTACGAGATTGGGCAATATTGTAATACATTAGCCACATGGAAGCACATCTAACTAGCAAATGACATAGATTTCATGTACGATATTGGCAATATCGTAACACATTAGGCTCATTTAACCGCTCACATTCATAACATCGTTGCATCTCAAGTACGATATCGTAACAACATATAATCAGTTTCAGGCAACACACAGATTATATCATAACAAATATACACGCATGGAATCAATTGAACGTATGGATTTAACATACGATTTTACACACATTGCATGCTGAAAACTCAAAGGAATCTGAATTATATATTCAATCACAACAAAATCCGAATATATGCAAAGCAACTACGATATAATGAATCTCGTAACAAAATATATCAATATCGTACAATATCGATGAATGTTGTATCATAAACCCTAAATCTTAACAATGTCGTATCATAAACCTTAAATACGAAAGAAAATCACAACAATTTGTGCGGATAACAAGCAACAAATTTGCAGATCAAGCACAATACCAGCAGCAAATGCTATTTAATGTACGATTTTGATGATATTTATCGACAAACAAATCGTATCAAGCCCGCGAAATTTGAAGATTCAAAAAAATCGTACCAAAACTAGATTTTCACCAACCCCCAAACCAAATTCTGCTTTAATTTCATGTAAATCAAGTAGAAATTACCAGCATTTCTCCAAATGGGTCGTCGCCCATGTCCTGTGCTTCCGGCGGCGCCTCTTCTTCGACGATTTTTTGCTTTCTCTTCTTTTCGGTGCCGGAAGTTTTCCAGAGTTTGGACGGTCCTGCTCCTCCTGCCATTGTGGTTGTTGTGGTTGGTGAGGGGCTGTTGGTAGCAGCGGTTCGCCGAGGGAGGAGGAAGAGAGATGGTGGAGGCGGAGAGAGAGAGTTTTACGGAGGAGGAGAGAGAAAGTTTAGTAGAGGCAGAGAGAGAGAGTTTGGCGGAGTCAGAGTGGCGGAGGCAGAGAAGATGTTGCCGGAGGCGGAGAAGATGGTGGTTGCCGGAGGCGGAGAAGATGGTGGTCGGCGGAGGCGGAGAAAATAATGGCGGTGGAGGTGTGGCGGAAGAAACAAAGAGATGAGAGAGAGAGAGAGAGAGTGGGGAGAGGAGAGAGAGAAAGGCGGTGGTGTCGCTTGGTGGCGGAGGCGGTGGAAGGGGAGAGAGAAACGAGTGATTTTGAATTTTAGAGAGAGAAAGTGGTGGTGAAAATGATATATATATATATATATATATATGTATGGGTAATAAAAGGTAAAATAACCACCCACTAACTACTAAGGGTATTTTCGTCCTAAAACACAAAACATGGCCTTTTTTATTGTAATTTAAAACCATGGCTAAAAGTATACTTTTTACTCTCTATATAGCCCTTCTAGTAGTTAATTCTAAATTTAATTATTGACCAAATGAATATTAGTCAAATTAAATTTTCAATTAAAAAAATATAACTATTTAGTTGACCAATTAATCAATGGTCAATTAAATTGGTGGTGCAAAGGATGAAAAAAATACATATTGACTCTAAGTATTTATAGGCTTATTTTAGTACCGAAACCCATTATAATGCATTAATGGGTAGAGAGTATTTGACCCTTTTTTTAATAGGCCAAATTAAAGTTTGGTGGTGGAAAAAAAAAAAGAAGCCACATGGATTCTATGTATATATAGGTTTTTTAAAAGATGGAATTTCATTGCAAAACGATGTGGGATAGAAGATCTATTATTATTATTATCCTTATCTAAAATCTACTTAATTTATGTTTAATGATTCGAAAAATTGAAAAATTTAGATAAATATTAATTGAGGCATTAGAAGGGTGCCATATATGAGAGAGGCGATTTGTTATTTTGCCATGCTTCATCTACTCAGGCAAGCTTAGTTCTTCGTTCAAATTAGAACAATTCATATTCAATTTCAAATATTTTGTATTTTGGTTTTATGTGAAAATGATTAGAAGTTTTCACAGTGATTTAAAGTTGCTATTTCGACATACTATGTCCAGACATACGATGGTAAAAATACGAATTTGACGGAAAATTTTAACTAATAATTTAATTTCATAGTTTCAACAGTTTGGTTATTAATAAACATACACTTTTTAAATTTTAATTATAAAGTTTCATCCTAATTTAAATTCACAAGTTTAGGACTTGGGTGTGGATGAGAGTAAAATTTGAGAGCAGGTGTACGTGAGATCAATATTTCGGAAGGAGATTTGAGTAGGAAAGAAATTTTGAAGGCAATCGAACAATGTTTTTCCTATTTCAAGCACATATGTCCAGACATAGTATGTCCGAATAGAATTATTGATAAAAATAACTATTTTGCATTCTGAAAAAAAAAAGCCACGAACCTAGGTATGGCGCTAATATTTGAGAGAATATAACCATATTTTATATTATTTTTTCTAAGTCGAAATTAACAAATATTCTATTTTCCCAAGTAGAAGAAAAGAACAGCCAATCACGAAACGTACTCTTTATTGATTTTGGTACTTACCATATATATTCTTATATTAATGATATGCATTGTAGTGGGCAAAATCTGTTTATCTAGTCTGAGCCCAATAAGCATCTCTAATCGGCCCAATTAGCTAGACGAATCAACCTTCTGGTCAGATAAGCCATATATTGATGTTGAATAGCTACACGAATTCAACTGTCTAGCTGGACTAATCAGACAAACACTTTTACTCGTGTGATACCCCGAGTTTTTATACCTTTAGAGAGCGTCTAATTAATCGAGTAAGTTCAAAGATGAGAATTTAGGAGTAAAATTTTTCTTTTCTAATCGAAGAGTTTTGAATAAAACGTTTAAATTGCCTTGTGAATCTTGTGTGAATTTATCTGTTCTATTTATCTGAGATGATGATGATGTGATATGCTTGTTGAATTAATTATATGAAAATGAATATGAGATTAAATTCCGGAAAAATCCCGAGAAATTTGTTTGATTAAGAAAACATAACGTTAATCGTAGAGAAATATGTTTACGACGACGAGACTAGAATAGAATTTAATTAAAACCTTCGAACCTAGAATTCCTTTTAAGATCACTGAGATAGGGTAAGAACTTATCCGAGAATTGAGAAGAGAAATGAGGCATTAGTCTTTAAAAGGTTTAATAAACGGATTAATAAGTCGATTGAATTCTTTTAAAATTTAAAGGACTAAAATGATCGAAACCTTTAATCTTTTAATTTGAGACGTGAAATAGGATTGGGATGAGTTAGTGTCAAAAGTGAAATGAGAAGAGGTTAGACCCGTTAAGAAAACAAAACGGAATTAATACGAATCGTTTTACCCGGAAAACCTTTACGACCGGATAATTAATACCCGTAACGACACGACGACGACACGTGTCATCCACCTCTCTCCCTCTCTCGCCACCTCACACCTCCTCTCCCATCATCCCTCAATTTTCAAGACTAAAACATCATGATTATGTCTTATGCATGGATTACTTAAAGTATACATGCAAGTTAAGATCACATCACCTATCAAGTCTTGTCTTCTACAACTTCCAACAAATACACCTTTTCCCTTTGTTGGATTTCAATTTTATTCATCTAAGACAAGAAAGGAAGACAACAATTCATTCATCACACTCCATCTCTCTCTCTCCATTTCGATCTCTCTCTCTAGCAAGAAAGAAAACAATCTCTCAAACTCTCCCAAGCTCTCTCTCTCTCGGCAATCTCCCTCTCTCCCTCATACCTTGATTTTTCTTCACATGCAACCATGGATTAAAGCTCTCCATCCATGAAAATGAAGTAGAAGTTATCAATCTCCATCAATTTCATCCATATTTTCAAAGAAAGGTAAGAATCTTCCAAGTTCTTGAAGTTGAATTCAAGAATCATCCAACACTTTTCTTTATTTTGATTCTTAAAACCTATGGATGATTAATCCCATATTATTTCTTTTTCCTTGAGGATTCAAGAAGATTTCTTTCTTCTTTTCAAGATTCAAGCTTTGAAGCTACCATTTCCATCCATTTCAATTCCAAGAGCCAAGAGAAGGATTCCCATTTAATTAAGTATGAAATTCATTTGATTAGTTGTAAATATGTATGTCTATAAGTCCTAAAGGAAAGATCTATGCATGCATGTTATTTAATTTATGTTTAGGCAAACTTAGGATATGCATGTGCTAATCGAGTGAGAAGAATTCGTTAGGAGAATCGAGCATTAGATATTAATCGGTGAAATAAGAGAAGAAAAAGAAATAAAAACCCTAAAACTAAGATGAATACCGAAAATTATAAGAAAAATAAGAAAAATGTAAATCTTTGAGTTATTGTTATTATGATGCTTGATTTGTTATTTTTATCATGTTAGTAATGAGATTATTTGCATGAAAAAAATTGAGAAATAAAATGCACAAAATGTGTATGTGTGTGCCGTGACTTTTGAGGAAAAATAGAGGTTTCATTTTGTTAATTTTGTTGTTGAATTGAGTGTTGTTTTGATCAAAGGAAGGATTATATGTGATGTTGGTATAATTATGCATGTGTGTAAATTAAGAAAATAAGTTTGCATGTTAAAGCCTTTGAAAGAAAACTCGAGTAATAGAATATAGACGATGACATTATTAATTAAAACGAGAAAAGTGTACGATGTTGAGTAGTAAAGTTAACCAATTCGAATAGAGTTAATACATTAAGGACGAAAACGCAAGATCTTTTAGAAAAGTTAGAGCGAAGAGAGAGACGACTCAAATAGAAGTCCGTCAGTTAAAGTCCAACGCCTTTGTGTCCGTCTTTCATATATCTTATCTTCCTATCGATGTCGAACTGTGAAGGATCGAGCCGGACGGATCGTTAAGCGAGGACAAATAGCCCTAGACCACCTAGCTAATTCTTCGGAAGTCAGGTGGGCTTTTCTGAACCAAAACTATCGATGAAAATTAGTTATGCTATTGAATATTATGATATGATTTTCAAATGTGATTGACTTGCCATTTTATTGAAGTTAGTATGTGTTATCATCTATTTATATGAAGATGTGATTATCCTGTGAAAGCAGGAACCCACGTGTGGTATATGTTGAGGTGACTGTGAGCCTTGCTTCGGTTAGGCCGGTCACAGTGTTTGAGAAGGAGGCCTACTTCTCGGCACAGTGAAGTTATTGGTGATAGATGATACATGCTATTATATTATGTTATTTGACTGCGCAGTCTGTTTTAAAGAAAAATGTTTTGACATGCACAAGTAAACTGTTTTTAAAA
Organism: Schizonepeta tenuifolia; assembly: GCA_029490685.1. NCBI lineage: Eukaryota > Viridiplantae > Streptophyta > Magnoliopsida > Lamiales > Lamiaceae > Schizonepeta > Schizonepeta tenuifolia. The sequence continues at coordinate 58,697,731 of CM055955.1, forward strand.
CTGCTTATATACTTGTGATGTTTGGCAAGGCAAGTTCAATTAATATAGCTTTAAGAAGCATCTTTATTCAAATGTTTTGGCTTGTGTTCACTGAGTACGAAGTACTCAGCCCTGCGTGTGTTTCTAAACATGTAGGTTGACTGGATGGCGATGGCGTGGATACTTGGTGGTATGGTTTGGTTTTGTTGGTTAAGTTTAGTAGAATTTCGGACTGGCATTTGTACGTCTTCATACGTGCAAGTGTTGGGAGTTGATGCTAATTTCCGCTGCAATCCTTTTGATCTAATGTCTGTTGATGGCAGTACTTTAATATTCATGTTTTTGATTCCGAGCGTTGTGCTCGAAGACTTTGAATGCTTGTTGAATTCATAACCCTTTAACTTGTAATCCCGAGCGATGGGCTTGTAACTTGATTTGTTGTTGAACATGATCCCTTATCTTGATGTATATATATATATATATATTCGTATGTTTTCTCTTTTTCGTTGGAATTGCTTTCCCATCAGCATGAATTACTTATTTGAATTCCTGTTAAAAGTGAAGTTAAGATGTTCGGTTATTAATTCATTATGTTTTTGAAAAACCAAATTTGATTGCCTTATATTCCATCGTTATTTTCCCCGAGCATGTTCCCTTTATTTGAGTTAGTTGTTAGTTGTTTAGGTTTATTGTTGTTCGTAAGTCGCACCTCGAGAGTCGGGGCGTGACAGGTTGGTATCAGAGCAAGACTTTTATTTGTTCTAAAGTCTGTTATTCTTTGATGAGTCGAGTCTAGATTTAATCCCTAGACTTATTTGAGTCAGTAAACCACACCAAGTTATCCTCCATCTCATCCGGCAACCAGGTATGTCTTTTTCTAAAAGTTTTCTTTTCAAGTTAAAATGATGTTTGAGTTATTAAAATGTTGAGAATTTTCTTTAAAGTTATTTTATTGAGCTATGATGTTTTGAGATGAATTTGCTGAATTGATTAATAGCTAGATTTCTTTAGAATGTCTTTCCCTTTGCGAGTGCGTGTGAGAAGATCGGAAAGAATAAGGCGTGTGTGCGATTGGTTACGTGATTTGGAATTGCCCAAAAATCCCTCTTTGGAACGCAGAAATGAGTATGTAGTAGAATTCGTAATATGTTCGATAATTTGTTAAGTGTGCTTATGCGTTTAAAATTCGTATAGGATGGACAATGTTAATTGGATGCAAGAGTATTTGCACGCGAGAATGGAAAATAACGAATCTTTAGCAGAATTCTTAGCACGATACCATACGATTTGGGGAAAAGTTCAATATATGGACGTTGGACCGCTAGAAAGCATGACACACCTGATTCAAGCGCTACCACAAGAATGGAAGGACTGGGTAGCATCTCTTGTCCCTCGATTTCTAGGCTACCGTTATTTCGACCGAACCCTTTACGGCGACGTAAATGCTTTTATCTCCACGATTTCAGCTCGTTTTATGTCCTATGGTGCTCCTCCGCCCGAACCTTATGAAGATGATACTCCAAGCTTGTTGAATGACTTTGTTCGTAATCCTTCACCAATTCCTCCAAGTGGAACTGTTTCTCTCCACATCAATTCGCCGCCACGAACTAATCTTCAACCTCAGAATCCTCCTGCAGATTACCCATTTGTAAGTGGTGTGCTTTTAACTTAATTTTCTTGATTCCTTTGTTTTCTGACTTATCAACATTGCAGCCGAATGGATGTGATGAAAATTCTTCTTCAAATGAGAACCAAATAGCTGCTTATATGAATCATCCGCAAGCAACCTTTTTGAGCCATCCTAGAGCAGAATCCTCTAGCCAAACCCGCTCAAGCGACGACAAAGCAAATGGAAGTGAAACCGTTGATGCAGCGACTGTAGGAACCGGATATCTTCAGACTCTACCTAACAATATTTTTCCTACCTCTTTTACACCTATCTCTCCGTCAAGGCCAGAAGATGAACATAACTTCCAGATTGGCGTCTCTACCGATGCAGCTCTCCACCGTCACCGAGAAGAGAATCCTAATACTCAGCCATGGATCGAATCTGAGCTAGCTGCGATGAATTATACCCTGGAAGATTGCGAAGAAGCCTTGAGAGAAGCCGAACGCGAGTGTTTCGCCATAGAGGATGATAATGTCGAGGAAGATGATGAGCGATTTGATGGACAAATGCGTGAAGAGGAAGAAGAGGAGGAGGAAGAAGACCCGGAAGAAGATGAGGAGATTATAGAGCACTACGGAGTGGATCCCGAAGCGGAACAGTATGATGATAACGGACCAAGTGAAAATGACTCCTGTGTGTAGGAGTGTTCCAAGAAAGTTGTTGAATTCAATCGTTTTTAATTCGAGTGTGTTGAGAGTTGAACTCTTTTAATTTTCTTTTAGTTGTGTTGTAACCTACGATGAAGACTATCATAAAGAAAAATGTTTGAGAAGGAGGCCTACTTCTCGGCACAGTGAAGTTATTGGTGATAGATGATACATGCTACTATATTATGTTATTTGACTGCGCGGTCTGTTTTAAAGAAAAATGTTTAGACATGCACAAGTAAACTGTTTTTAAAACTGCTTATATACTTGTGATGTTTGGCAAGGCAAGTTCAATTAATATAGCTTTAAGAAGCATCTTTATTCAAATGTTTTGGCTTGTGTTCACTGAGTACGAAGTACTCAGCCCTGCGTGTATTTCTAAACATGCAGGTTGACTGGATGGCGATGGCGTAGATACTTGGTGGTGTGGTTTGGTTTTGTTGGTTAAGTTTAGTAGAATTTCGGACTGACATTTGTACGTCTTCATACATGCAAGTGTTGGGAGTTGATGCTAATTTCCGCTGCAATCCTTTTGATCTAATGTCTGTTGATGCCAGTACTTTAATATTCATGTTTTTGATTCCGAGCGTTGTGCTCGAAGACTTTGAATGCTTGTTGAATTCATAACCCTTTAACTTGTAATCCCGAGCGATGGGCTCGTAACTTGATTTGTTGTTGAACATGATCCCTTATCTTGATGTATATATATATATTCATATGTTTTCTCTTTTTCGTTGGAATTGCTTTCCCATCAGCATGAATTACTTGTTTGAATTCCTGTTAAAAGTGAAGTTAAGATGCTCGGTTATTAATTCATTATGTTTTTGAAAAACCAAATTCGATTGCCTTATATTCCATCTTTGTTTTTCCCGAGCATGTTAGTTGTTAGTTGTTTAGGTTTATTGTTGTTCGTAAGTCGCACCTCGAGAGTCGGGGTGTGACAACTAGACCCAATTAGCTAGCCAGTATCATTCATCTAGTCCGATAAATCATAAATTGACATTGAACGACTAAGCGGAATCTATTTACTCGGCCCAAGCTTGACAAGCCTCATAAGTTGGCTCAATTGACTAGGCGGATCCAAAAGTCTAGTCCGATAGCCTACTTGGCCCAATAATTATTCACATTCTAGCCCGATAAGCTACTCGATAACCTGGCCCGACTCCATGCTCAAGTTCAAGGGTGTTAACAGCTAGTCGAACGACTTGACCTAGTCAAATGGATATATCTCAGCTATAACAGATGGATCATATCGGCCGTCAACAACCACGTGCCCCGACTAAGGCGGATGGAGGCGGAAACCCTAAAGCCTAAGCGGCGAATAGCCATCTATATATATCAAACGATTAAGTTATCGTACGAGCATTCCAATTCACAAGCATTCAACCATTTACTATTCATTCTCTAACTCTTTCCGTCTATCTCCGGTTACACTCATTCACACTAACCATCTGCCTACTTCCATCTAGCTTTGCGTTTGCCCCATTTGATATCCAACCACCCCTCCGACTACGAAGTTTCTCCGGCTACGGCTTGTCCGACCGTAGTTGCTATTTGGCTACAGCCTTAATTCGGCTACGTCGGCTTACTTCCGATTACGCTCATTGACATATTGGCAACGACATGTCCGCCTACACCAATTTCATCGACTACCACTTTCTTGTACTCTTCCTTTACCTATACTTACTTAGATAATTCTTCCGCCCACATCCGTTTACCTAGCCCAGTTCTACATCTGGCTACGCTTCATCCGGCTATTGCCGATCTGACTACGACGTCAATCCAACAACGGCCTATCCAACCGTGGTTGCTATTTGGCTATGGCCTTAATCCGACTACATCCACTTACATCCGCTTAAACTTATAATACATCTTTCATCAATCATCCGATCTCTGTCTAACCACGCCGACTTACATCTGGCTACGTTTACTTATACATTAACATCGGTCTAGCCGGCTTTGGCCCCCTTCATCGGCCTAGGTTGATCCGACTTGCACACATTTTATCTCTCCCACTTGTAGTTGGCTGCCATCCGGTTTGTCTCCATCATCCGTCTACGATCAATCTTTATCTATCCATACACCACACAGGCTGTCATACGTCCTACGATCAATCTGACTCGCAAATCTCTCATATTCTCTCAAGAATTCTCTCAACTTCCACTACATTTCTAACTTACTTTCACAACCGGATCTAGCCAACTTAGGTTACTCCGCCACCAGCTTACCATTATTAATTACTCATTATCACTGTTTCCACCCTCCGAACGCAGCCGACGACTTGGAATAGACATTGCTTCCAACCTGCCTTTCTCTCTCCATTGTCTTATTTATTATTTCTACTCCTTATACGTTTACTAACTTGAGCATCAGAGGCTCTACGGTCGACCACCCCCACCGGTGCTCAACCTAAGGCTCTTACGTATTTTTGTGTTGACAGGTTGCTAGTGCCCGATTGATCCGGACGTGCCTGACGTCATCATAAATTGTAGAGCCTCTACATGCATTGTTTGATATTTTTCATAGGATTAACATGATGCTAAATATCTTACATGATGAGATTATCAAATTAATATATATATATATATATATATATATATATATATATATATATATATATTAGTTGAACTGTCAGTTCGAAATCGGCTCGTCTACCCCTAAAGTTTCGGGTCAGAATCAGCCCATCGTTAACTATTTTTATGGGCACAAGAATTTGAGTTCAAGCACAAGATCACGTGAAAGCAAGACAAACTGTATATTCCTTAATTGGACCAATAGTGAAGACATGCTCAAAAGCAAGATTCATAGTTATCATTTTAGGAAAGTCTGCAGAAATCTGTAAGAAGCCCATCACTTTCATGACAAAGGTCAAACGGCTATTTCCAACAACTAGTTCAACCTCTCCACCTATAAATAGAGGTTCTCTCCAAAGCGTGAAGGTCATTGAAGCGATTGAAAAACATTCTCACATAAGAAATCATCGTGAAAGATTACAAGTGTTCGAAGCAAAGTTCGAGATAGCATCCATCTCCTTATGCCCTCCTTTCTAGATCGAGTTTAGAAGATTTACACATTTGTTCCTAAGCTTACTCATTCTTCTGAGTTCAAGTTCTTCAGCCTTAGAAGTGAAGTCTCCTCCACTTTCTGTGTTGAAGATTTCTAGTTAGCAAAACCACCCCCACACTGTTTTCCACACCCTAACCAAGTCAAACAGGTTTAGGTCCCTTAGAACCCGCAATCTAATAGTCAGGTCCATTTGAACCCGAAATCAAAGGATATGTCTTGTCTAAATTCTAATTAAACTGTAGGTCTTGTTTGTACCGTAAAAAGATTGTGCATGCTACTTAGTGCCCAAAAAATAAGTGGAACGTTATGCGTAAACTATTCAGTGGATTACCAACACCTCAGTTGGTCGTGGACGTAGGTGTCAATCTCCGAACCCTGTAAAAAGAACATTGTTTTTTACTTTCTGCATTTAAGTTTCTGTTATTATTTCTAAACGAACTAACTGCATAAACGAACTATTTTTGTAAACCTGCACTAAGCGTTGTAAACTTGACCTTCGCCAAAAAGGTTTTCAATATAACGAGTATAAACAAATTTCCACCACATTATGCACTTCACTTAAAACCTCAGTTCGCTGAATACATTTGACCTTCAGTCAAAGAAGTCAACTGTATCATAAACTGTGCTACTGCTCCAACTAAGTTTCACAGTTGTTAGGCAAACTGAATCGAGAAAGTTATTAAGTCTCTAAAAATTTGTATCGATGTATTCCCCCCATACACTAGTTAACTCATTATCGGGATTATCATATATTAATATACCAAAATAAACTAACTTGGAGAGATTTCCCGCCTAAACTTATAGTCAAATATTTATGTTTTTATTAATTAATTTCATTCAGGGACTTGATTTAAAGCGGTTGTCACCCATTATAATTCTATGTGCACAATTTATGTTTATATATTCATTCATTTGTTTATATTTATAGATTCATTCATTTCTTGATAATTGGCAAATTATTTTTTTCAATACACTTCACTTTCAAAGACTGTCAATCTTTTCTCTAAAGAAAAGGCTGTCAATATTCCTATACTAAAATTTAAATGAGCTATTCACATTACCAAGAGATACACATCACTTCAATTTCATTTCCAAAAAAAAAAAAAAAATTAATAAAAGGCCAACTTAAATCAACCTTTCACATATCGTTTACACATAAAGACTTTTTAGTAACTATCCAAGTGCATCTTAACTTTTTTCTTTTTTTGGGTAGGCATATTAACGTTTACTCTAACACATCATATCTATACTTCTATACTACTAAAATAAAGAAGTTTGCGAAGTTTCCCCACTCAAATGTGGTGCAAGTTTATATGCCCAAAATCTTGAGACTCTTCGATTTCCACACATTTAGATTTTTGTCATATTGAAGACTGTATATTTAAGTTTGTTCTTTAAATACGTAAGTTTATGTTATTTTATATTACAATGTTAATTTCATTTATTAATAGTTAAGGGAGTACTCCCGTGTAATGCGGAGTACAATACTAATTAATTTAATCGTACCCCAACAGTACAATTGTCTCCGTTGTTTTTCATTATCATTTAATTTATAATTCTTTTGTAAATATTTTTTTCGGGTCCGTAGAATCCGTGTCGTGCCCATTTTCGCTGGACCGGCGGTTCCGAATTGGGGTCAACAGTTTTTAACCGGACCGACAGTCAACGGTCCGGAACCGTAATCGGAACCGGCAGATGAAGGGCCGGTTATGAGCCTCAATTTCGTCGAACCGTAACCGGTGGTTACTACCTATTTAAAAAAATTATATATATATTGCATGAAACCGACGGTTACAACGGTTGAACCGTCGAAATCGGCAGTTAACCGGCTGAACCGTCGGGCCGCCGAACCGCCGGTTCCAACGGGCAGAAGGCAGAAAGTGGCAGCAGCACAACAGCAACCGTTGCAGTAGCAGCAACAGCTAGAAATCTAGCTGTTTGCTTGCTTTCTTCCCCCTATAAATATCACTCTTCCTCCTCCTCATTCCTCACACCTCAATCCTCTCTTCCTCTCTTAATTTCTTGCATTTTAAGCTCTCAAATCCTCTTTTATTTTGTGTTATTTGTAGTATTGTATCACCATTTCCATTTTCCACCATCATCAACTCTCCACACTTCATCTCCACCGCCACGCCGCCACCACCTCCACCACCTTTACGTCCACCTTCACCACCACTCTCCACTATGTCGAGCTCATCTCGTGTCGATAAGGGCAAGGCTATTGACCAAAATCAAGATGGCAATGCTCGTGCTCCATCTCGATCCACCAGAGGAAGATCAAGAAGACAACAAGTGGCGGAAGAAATTGATAGAGCCTATGCCGAACAACTTCAAAAACAAGAAGAAGATGAAGAGTGGTATGAAGAAGTTCATAGGCAAGAGGCGTTTTTGAACCGGCAATCTCAACAACAATCCAACACCGCCGCCGAAAAGGAAGAAGAAGTTCAAGCACTAAGTGGTTGACCTCTCGTTTCGGATATCTTCCTCAAGCACTTCAAGAAATTGCTAAGAACTGACGACACAAGCTCAAGCAACGATCCCGATGCCGATAAAGGACCAAAAAAATACAACGCATTTTGCAACTATTGCAACAATATCTACAAATGGATGTATGGAGGACGCTACGGCACACTAAGGCGACACATGGAGACTTGTCATCCGACGGAATACGGAATTCCACAAAGCCAAACACAACTTCGTGGATCAGCAACTTCGGTGACGGGTACGCCTTCTAATGTCTTATTTAAATATGATCATAAGCATGCCGAAGATGTTATGCCTAGATATTGTGCTATGGAAAAACAACCTTTCAATTATGCCGATAGAATAGCGTATGAATCATCAATAAAAGATGCATATTGTCCCCCCGCCAAAAAAATTAGTAGAAGTAATATCCTTAGGAATATTAGGAGACAAGCTTTTGATAAAAAACAAGAGTTAATGAAATATTTGATGCGTTTAGATCATAAAGTTTTTATTTGTGCGAATATTTGGACGGGTTGCGTTAATTTTTAGGGGGTTGTTTTAAAAAGTTTTATCTGGTGTATCCCCCCCCCCCAATACACCAGAACTTGTATCGGGACCATCAAGTGGTATAAGAGCAGTGGTTCAAACAACTACTGACTCTGTTTCACAAGGTGTGAATTCGAGGTGTTTTCTTCAGTGGTCAACTGAACAGATCTCTTTATCACGCTAGTGCATATCTGCTTGCATTTTTCTTCTGTTGTTGTGTGCAGATCTTGGTCATGTTCTCGGTTGTGAACTATACATCCTGGAGAACTCGGATGAAGAAAATCCTACTGTCAAAGCATCATCGAATGCAACAAGTACTCACATCCGAGACCGATCATCATCAGAGAGAGAATCACTCGCACTCCTACAAATCCCAACGATGGGGATGCAACTATGGAGTTAGTGGAGAAGAAGCCAGAAGACTTCACTCCAGAAGAAGCCAAAGTGAGCCAGTTGGACATCTGGGCTCAGAGTACGATCATGTCCACAGTTGGACAAGACTATCTACCTTGGATAGAAGAGTGCGAAACAGCTAAAGAGATGTGGGATATCTTGGCATCTCTGAGTGAAGGAAGCGACGAAACAAAGGAGAACAAGTTCTCACATGCCTGCCAAGATTTCGACAACTTCTGCCTGAGAACTGATGAAACCATTGATCAGTTAGAGCTCCGGTTCATGGACATCATCAGAAGGATCCAGTCCATCCGAAGAGGAAAATATACTTTGAGAGAAATCAACCTCAAAGTATTACAAGCTCTACCAGCTGAGTGGGATACCTTCACCAATATCCATGAGAGCCGAGCTGACCTTGGTGAGATGGGAACTGAAAGATTGTTCTCAATTCTGAAGGGAAATGAGTACAAGGTGAACTGACGAAGGTCAACTCAGTCCTTGGTTCAGACGAGTCGACATGAGGATGTTGGTTCAGCCACAAAGTCAGTAGCGCTCCGAGCTGACTATTCAAAGCCGCGAACATCAAGGCCAACAAGATCAGCGGACACAGCTACGAAGGAGCCAAGCAGAGAGGAGCTGTAACAGAATATAGTCGCCCTGTCAAAGAAGTTAGCTGACATGGACACTCGGTTCGGAAAATACAAGAGATTCTACAAGTCCAACCGAACTCGAGATAACTCAAAGCCTGTGAACAACGGTTGCTTTGAATGCGGCAAGGAGGGACATTTCAAAGCAGATTGTCCAGACCTCTCGAAGAAAGAGAGAGAAGCGTTGAGGGCCAAGAAAACTGGAAAGAACAAGTCCATGGTTGCAGAAGAAGCAGCTGACGACATGGACATCTTCACTGACACTGAAGATGAGGATGAGCTGACTTCCACCAACAACGCTATCGGTCAGGATCAAGGCCTCATGGCACTTGGAACCGACCAGGATGATACTGAGGTACACTCTAGTCCTGCTAATTTAAATTCTTCCAATATTTCTAACATGCAAGAAACACTGGATGAAGAGTTGGAACCCTCCTGGAGTGACTTTCAAGAACTCAGTGAGGAACTGCATCAGCATTCGGTTGAGTTTGAGAGTCTTCAAGAACAGTTCTCCAAACTTGAAGAATCCTTAACCGAAAAGGACGATCTGATCAAAAGTCAAACTGAAGAGATAGATAATCTCAAAAGTCAACTGAATGCAGTCAACCGAACTAATGCTCCAACCGATGAGGAGTTGACGAAGCAGATCAAGGAGCAGCAAGATCAGTTGAAAAAGCAAGAGGCTCAGATCGACCAGCTGATAAAGAAGTCAGACGGACAAACCGAGCATATAGTTGTCCTCCTCAAGGAGTTGCAAACTGAGAAGGACAACTTAATAAAGTTATATCAGTCAACCAAAATCATCGAGAATCTCATCAGTTACAGCCGACAGATAGATGACGTGTCAGGACTCGGTTATGATGTGATCAAGGATACTGGAATCCCTCCAACGACCTTCATCAAAGCTGTGGAGGTCAAGGTTGTCGAACCTAATACAGTTGAACTTGAATCTCCCCAAAGTAATCCAACCTCCACCTCTCAGCAAGCTCAACCGACCAAGGGAACCACAACTGAGAAGGGAAAAAGAGCAGTAGATGAAGGACAGAACATTCCATCGGTTGGGACATCAACCGAGGGGGAATGTTCCAAGAGTCAGAAGAGGAATCAGAGGCGTCGGAGACACAATCGAAACCGAACTCAGAACCGACCTCTGAATCAACCTCAGAGTCAACATCAGAAAGAATGGAACCGACCGCAGAACCAATAAGGATCCAACCATCTGAATCAACAGCGGTTCCATCATCAGTTCAACCAGAGGTTCCAACCGAGTCAACCGATAAGGAACAGGTTGAACAGCTGGAGATATTCATGCCACAACATGAACCACCAACAGGGCATGAACAGCTATAGACAACATTCAGGGAGTTAAAATCCGAATCAGCCACAAAGATTCCAACATGGCGTCCGACCTCATAGACAAATCCAACAGGATAAAAAGCGCCATCAAAACAGGGGGAAAACCTTTCCTCCGAAAGCTCACAATGGGAGAAATCCATCTCCTCCTAAGAAACAGAACATCACTACTAACAACAAGCCTAAGGATAACCGAGGTGTTGTTATAGTTGATGGTGAAGGAAAAGTGATCTGGAATAATAAATCTATCCGAGTATACAGGGAAAAATGAATCACAGTTTAAGGGGGAACTGGATCTAACCCTCCAGGACCCAACTGAAATTGGGGACCTAAGCGAGTTTCTCTTTGCAGGTACAGGAGAAACATCTGAGGAAGAATAAAGCATCATGAACCATGTGGGTGATGGATAGTGGATGTTCGAAACACATGACAAATCTGAAGGATTTGCTTGGGAGTTTTGTGGAGAAAGAAGGACCTTCAGTTACCTTTGGTGACAACTCAAAAGGTCACACCAGAGGCTACGGTACCCTTGAAACCAATCACGTGTCGATTTCTAATGTTTCATATGTTAATGGATTGAAGCATAACTTGCTCTCCATCAGTCAATTCTGTGATAATGGTTTCTCTGTCAAGTTTGATGCACAGGGTTGCAGGGTTAAAAATGTCGGATCAAAGCAGGTCATATTGTTGGGAAAACGATCCCCAACCGGGAATGTCTACTATGCTGACTGGAACAGTAGTCCTCATGACACCTGCCTATTATCAAAGAGCAGTTTAGATGTGAGCTGGCTGTGGCACAAAAGGCTCAACCATCTGAACTTCAAGACTATGAACCAACTTGCCAGACAAGAACATGCAAAAGGCATACCAAACCGAGTGTTTTCAACAACACATATCTGCAGTGCATGTCAGTTGGGAAAGATCGCTAGATCCTCTTTCCGGTTGAAGACAACTCCCTCAACCGACCGAGTGTTACAGCTGATCCACATGGATCTATTCGGGCCAGTTACACCAAAAAGCATGAATGGTAACAAGTATACACTTGTTGTAACTGATGACTATTCCAGATACACGTGGACCATTTTCATGTGTCACAAGAGTGAAACCCGAGATGAGCTACCCAAGTTGATGGATCGGATATCAAACCAACAAGAGATGAAAATCATTTCCATCCGATCAGATCGTGGAACCGAGTTTCTAAATGAAACCATCATCGAGTACTGCGAGAAGCATGGAATTACTCATCAAACATCAGCTGCGCGTACTCCGCAACAGAATGGAGTAGCCGAGCGAAGGAACCGAACGCTGAAAGATGCAGCTACATCCATGTTGACAAGCTCAGCTCTGCCAAAGAGATTTTGGGCTGAGGCCATCAACACAGCCTGCTACACCCAGAACCGGTCTCTTCTAACCAAGCGGGTTGGGAAAGACTCAATACGAGCTATGGAGACGCAGGAAGCCTGATATTTCATATTTTTGCGTTTTTGGTTCTAAGTGTTATATTCACAACAATGGGCAGACTCAGTTGAAAACTTTTGATGCCAAGGCTTCGAAAGGCATATTTCTCGGATATGCCGCTCGAATCAAGGCTTATAGAGTTTTCAACAATAGCTCTCGTGTTGTGGAGATAACACCTCATGTTAGTTTTGATGAATCTACTTTTGAGTGCAGGGAACAAGCTAAAGGACAACAGGCTGATCAACATGTTCCACCTATTCTCACCAGATCGCAAGCACTACGGGAAAAGAATCTAGCTGAACCATTGGTATGGGCAACCGAGGATGATGATCCATACTCCTCTGAAGATGAATGCGAGGTCCCCAACTCATCTCAAGGGGGAACTCCAGCTGATGTCACTCCAACTGCATCAGCATCCGAAGCCCAACCAAGCCCGGTTCAAAATATTGTCAATATTGAGGATCCAGACTCAACAGCTGATCAATCACCAGTTCTGAAGATTCCAGCATCTCCTACGGGTCAGGATTCACCATCAGTTGAAATCCTGGAATAGCCACTGTTGGAAGAAGAAGGAAGACGCAACCGAAGATGGTATGAAGATCATTCCACTGACAACATCATCGGAGATCCAACCGAAGGTGTGCGTACAAGGAGCAGAGTTGCAAATCCAGATTCGACTGAGGAAGATTCCAACACTTATGCTCAATATGCTGAGGAATTGGCAGTTCTTGAGGAGTTCGAGCAAGCTGGAGATGTTGCCATGATTTCTTGCTTCGTAGCTAATGTACCAGAACCGAAGAATGTTGTGGAAGCTCTAAACTGTATTCACTGGACAACAGCCATGCAAGAAGAACTGAATGAATTTCTACACAACTGTGTATGGGAGTTGGTAGAAAGACCAAATGGTGTCAAAGTCATTGGATTAAAATAGATTTTCAAGAACAAGAGAGACGCCATTGGATTCATCGTGAGGAATAAAGCAAGGTTGGTAGCTCAGGGATATTGCCAACAAGAAGGAATCGATTTTGAGGACTCCTTCGCACCAGTTGCTAGGCTGGAAGCCATCTGAATCTTTCTAGCCTATGCTGCATTTCACAAGTTCAAGGTCTATCAGATGGATGTGAAGTGTGCCTTCCTCAACGGTGACATCAAGGAAGATGTATATGTTGAACAGCCTCCCGGTTTTGAAACTGGAGATGGAAGAGTGTATAAGTTGAAGAAAGCATTCTATGGATTAAAACAAGCACCCAGGGCTTGGTATGACACTCTTTGTGGTTTTCTTCTGAACTCGGGTTTCAAACGAGGGTCAGTTGACAAAATACTGTTCACCATTAAAGTTGGAGAAGATATACTCGTTGTGCAAATCTACGTCGACGACATCATATTCAGTTCCAAGTCGGAGAAGCTGTGTGAAAAATTCTCAAATCTCATGAAGGAGAAGTTCGAGATGTCGATGATGAGCGAGA